>VXBX01005247.1:188212-271868 GCA_013400415.1 Scytalopus superciliaris | reverse complement strand
GGTTTTTTTTTTTTTTTTTTTTTTTTTTTTTTTTTTTTTTTTTTTTTTTTTTTTTTTTGTTCTAGTGAAGTTTAAAGGTGTAGATTCTACTGTCATACTTCTGATAAGTTTATTTGAACCATGGAAGGGTTACTTAAACCACTGTGCATGGGAGACCAGTCAGAACTGTGGTCATCCAGAGGCACAATTTTAAGTGAACTAAATTTTTTAAACTATCATTTACACCTTACAGATCTTTATACTGTATATTTATATTTTTATATTTATATTTGTACTATCTAAAATAACATAATCCCTGCATGTTTACAAACCTTGCTTATGGACTTCAAACTGTTATATATGCTATTTAACTTATTTTGCATGCTAGAACCTGGTGGTTTTTATCTCATTCAAGACTAATCCTGTAAAGAACCTTCTGCTCAGTGTGCATTTGTATGAGGGACAAACAGCACTCTCAACCCTTTTTTAATCTCAAGAATGATAGGTGTGTAAATTGTCTTCTGTCTGTGATCTGAGTGGAGGAAACAGCCTATTGTGTGCAAAAATAAATCACCTCCCTTGGAAAGGCAGAAACAGTGCCAAACACTGAAAGTTCCTGAGGGAATGGATTCTTCAGCTTGTGTATCTTAATTATCCACTAACTCAAGGCACAAAGTATATCTATGGTCACGGAGTTCAGACAGAAAAAACAAATTTCTTATGCAATTTTTAACAGATTTGACTCCCTGTCCTCAGAGTATGTGGCTTATATACTTAAATAGATCACCTCAGTGTCTCACATTAATACAATTCCCTACATGGTGGGGATGTCACTTTAAGGAAGCATATTTCAAGGAAAACAACTCTTTATTTCACAGTAGTATTTCAAAACAGGGAGGTTATATTTCCATGGAGATTTTTTTCTTCAGGAGTAGTACTGATGCCAGTATTGGAAAATATGAATACAGTTGAATTAATAGAAAGCTATTAAGACGCTCAACACAGGAATAGTCACTGCACTGTAACTTGTGTGAGGAGGAACTATAATCCAGTGAATACCATCATTACTTTTGATTTATATTCAATAACAGTGACTCTGATTTCTCCCCATAACACAAAGAATTATAAATATCTCCAAAGCTGCAGGGATACAGTGACTTCAGTACCTGTGTCCCTCCATGTTCAAGCACTGACAACAGCTAAGGGACAAGGATCAGAGTTATGAAACTATTTTTATTAAAAATAAAATAAAATAAAATAAAAACCATTATGTGACATGCATGAAAACATCTCATTATGCAGAGAAGAAACTCTATATCTGATTAGTATTATTAAAAACTTCTGACTGAAAAATTAACATGAAACAGCTGAGAACACATCATTGCTAAAAGCTGGTTCTTGGAAACCAGTAGATGCAAAGTTAGAGCCAAAAGTTCAATATTAATTCTGTCCCATCTGCTCTGTACATTAAAACATATCACATGGTTTGAGTTATTTTACATTTATTTGTTTATTCACATTATAAGGAAAATATAACATTTCTCACAGTCTGACACACATACACCTGAAATGAACATGTTCTATTTTTGGCTTAAAATTTCAACCTCACTGAGATCTAATAGAGAAGTCCAGTGTGAAGGAATTTGATTTAATAACATTAATCCTGTATACATTAGATATTAGCTAGTGGAAACTTAACAGTGGCTTAACCTGACAGGATTAAAACACTTTTTGAATGTTTTGAATGCCTTCATTCTGGATGACCCTTTAACAGAAAAATGCCAGCTGGTTCAAATGGGATAATAATGGGAAAAGTGAAGTGAGTAGAACTTGGTTTCCTGTGTCCTTCTTTTTGTGTCCTTTGCCTCGTTAAGTCCACCACTGTGGTAACTCCAGCATTCTCCGTATCCTACAGCACTCAAGTGAGTAAGAGAAGCTCATGTAGGCTAAAACTCTGCTACCAGCTGAGTTATGTATCTGCTGCTGGACCATGCAGCTTATGCCAGACAGAGCACATAATGTCTGAGCTCCCCTGAGCTTTTCCTCAGCAAACACTTGCTTGAATCTTTTGTCCTGTTCCCCAGTAATGGATTCTCATGAAATTTGAAGGTATAATCCTCCTCCTTCTTGTCTGTTGCAACTGGCTGAATGTGACTTATAGGTCAGAAATTGGTGCAGAAGACAGGTAAGCTCAATGGCTTACAGTTATTCATTTTGGAATCATTTTGTTTGGGAAATCATCCTATATATTATGTAAATAAATAAATAAATATGGAAAAAGAATTTGTCTTTTAAAAGAGTGTCTGGATACTGTGTAGATTTTCATGGCATTTTAAGTGGCCAGTGTCATACATTATACATTCATAAGACAATCACATTTTCAAAAGTACTCTATCAATCAGCGTAAGTAAGGGATTTCACCTACCAGAAAAGGAAAAGCATGTTGGTGTTCTCTAAGTCATCCTCTGTTTTTCTAGTCCATACAATTATCAAACAACAAGAAGTTTAAAACACTCACGGCTTTATTTAGCTTGTAACTTTCAAGTGGATTATGAAGGTCAAGACTTAAACAGAGGGAGCTGTATTTTCTATTTTGGTCTGGTTTTAATTTGGGTAATCTTTCCATTAAATATAGCTATTTATGACATTTGTTAAAAGCCTATGCTGCTAATTTAGCTTAAAAAAAAAAATCTAATGGAGTTGCACTGGAACTTTTCCATAAAATTAATGTTCCAGACTTAATGGATGTCTAAGGTATCATTATTAACGGGAATATTCCATAAACTAAAATCAGAGTCTTTGAATTGGTGATCTGATGCAGTTAGATCGGAACTTATTGAAAGCTGGAATGATGCCAAAGTACCCAGGAATTCAATTTAAACACCTTATGGAGGTTAATGCTTTTATGGTATTTACTTTAATTAGTGTTTTATTAAATGCTCAATTTCACTCACATACTTTGGTAAGAGTAGCAGCCGGCCTGCGGGTGAAGCAAGTATGACAGAGGTAGGATCACTTTACTCTCTACATCTGTCAAAAATGCCAGTCTTTGCTATGATTTCCAGGGATATGTTACTTTTGGCCGTATTGCCACATTGCTGAGGAAGTTCTATCAAGTCATATGTGAGTATGACCGGCTGTGCCATGGCCAAACAAGAGCACATTACAAACCATGGACATCCTCGCAAATAATTTTGCTCTACAGATTTACTCCTATTGGTCCACACTAATTGATAATGTAAATATGGACTATAACTCTCCAAAATTTGTGGGGTGTGTGCATGTTTTGACTTCCAATCCATGCTTAATTTAAAAGAACCCATTTTATCTGATTAATATACTGTATATTTTTTTCCCACGAGGAAGGAATGGTTTGCCACTGAAGTTGACTCTGAACACAAAAGGGTTTATTCTTCTTTTGCTTTGGGACTGGTCCCAGGCCAAGAAAATCTGATTTTGTCCCTGTTGACTGCAATAGGCTTAGAAACGATTTCTTACTCCTTGTTGTGTCAACAGTAAAAATACTGAAGTAAAAATAAAACTTAAAATGTACACAAGTTATTTAAATTGTCATTTACAGAGCAATTAAGAAGAAAAATATGTAACCATGGTACATGTGCGGTACATATTTACCAAACTCTTTGGACTCATGTCTGACCCACATACAGAAAATAAACTCCAGCAATATTTAACCTTCAAACTCATATATCATCTTCACAAGGCCAGCATATTTAAGCTTTTTTAATGTGAAAGAGAAACAAAACTTTTCTGCTATTTCTTCCCCTCCAGCATGGAAGTTTATTCTTCAAGATGCATCTACTAGGGCCCTATGACAATAACGATTCTTTTAAGAACCAAAATCAAATTTTCTACACACAGAGAATTCAACAGTTGATATTCTCTTATTTCATGGCACCATAGGGCTCAAAAAAGAAGTGTATCCTTTCACAAAAAGCAAATTCTTAGCTTCCAAATGTCACCTCACAGAAGCCAGTAAAATAGATAGATGCCATTATATTGTATTGTCTTCTACAGTGCTGTTACAGGTGCATGAACTCAGTAATCACATTTATCAAAACTTTGCAGACAGGGAGACAAAAATGTTTGCTTTATTCTCTTCTCAGGATGTTTTTCTTTGAGTGCAGAAGTGTGTACAGACCAGACCATCTGCACACATGTGCCCATACCAATAAATACAAGGAAGATGAGAGAAACATCATTTAAATAAATTATTCATATTCAACATTGACACAGAGAACAAAGGCACATGTAAGTTTTATACCTCACAATTTGAAGGCATATTTAAACACACACATGGACTATTTTCATGAGATAAGCTGTTGAGTGACCTTCTAGTATCCCTGCTATTCCATAGCAACTGCAAATGATGAAAGAAATGAAAAAGTATAAGCCCCCTGATATTTACAATACAATTCTTAAACAGAATATGTACATAGGCAATAAAACTGAGTAGTTAATGAAGTCAAGATAAAGTTCACACACACTCTTATCCCCTAGAAAATTATTCACATGCTAGACTCTGCATATACTCTGGAATTAATTCTTGTCTTTATAAAAAACTAGTCTTGATCAAAACACTTACTCTGTTGTACTCCTTACATCCACTGGATTAAGGCCATACCTTTAGGAGAGAAACTGGGATGACTACTTCATTCCTGGTTATGAACGTGACTATTTACTGAGACAATATTGCATAAACATTTAGATACCTATCTGATATCATATCCAAGAGATACTGAGGTACACAAGCAATGAGGTGGAAGAAAAATTAAAGGGATACAAAACTAAAAAAGGATACATCTTCAAATTACAAGAAAGAGAAAAGAAGGAAACTTTTAAAAACAAAGAAGACATCAAGAAATCTGAACAGCACTTTTGACCTAAGAAGATAAAAATTTAACATATAGTATAATAAGCAATTAAAGAGATCAGAAAAGTAGAAATATTAGGAATATAAAATAAAAAATAAATTATAAATTCATTCCTATGAACGAACATTTACACAACGGAGGATTTTTTTTTTAATCTGAAATGCTGTAAAAGTGATTCAAGACTACCAAAAAAAAAAAACCAAAAAACCCCAAAAAACCAAACCAACAAAAAAACCCCACCAAAACACAACAAACCAAAAAACACCCCAAACAATCAATACAAACACTTAAAAAAGTCACCACTGCTATTAAAGTCCACAGGAAGAACCTTCCAGAAATTGTTTTTTCAGATTATTTTCAATTTCCAAAGTCTGAGCACAGTGAGTTGGAAACATTTATAAGTCATTGGAAGTAGCTTCAGGCTCAGATAATTTCAGCAGAAATGCAATGTTTTACATAATTCTGGAAGGAAAATGGCTAAGAAAAAAAGTTAATAGTGAAGGAAACTAATCTGGATCAGATTTTTGGCTGCTGAAAATTCGCTTCTGGAAGCATGCTGATGTCTTTATTCATGTTGACTTGCTCTCTGAGAACCTCAGAAGGCCAATTTATTATACTATGCTTGAACCTAGATATGATGCAACAATTCAGGGGAAGTGGGTAGTAGGAGGGGATAGAGGTAGGAAAATGAGTCAGGCACGCATTCACTCAAGACTTTCTGGAAGTGCTTGCAACTCTGCTCCAGGGTGTCATTGCTGCCTTCCCTGGGGGAACTCTCTCTGTCCTTGATAAAGGAACCCCAGAACAGCAACACTGTCACAGCACTGCTTTGAGCTTGTGTTGCGCATGGCCACAACCATGTTTTCAGCTGATGAGCCTGTGCTGAGTTCCATGCTGCTGAAACATTGCAGGGGACATGAGACATGTGAGCACAGGTGAAAATGAACAGAAGAAAAATTTAAAGAACTTCAGGGTGAAAATTAGGCTTCTCCACCATTGCTATCTCTTTCAATAACGGTGTACAAGACCTACAGTGTAAAGCACTGGTAATTTTCTGATGCTTGAACAGCTCTCCAGACCAATATTTTGACTGAAGAATGTTAAGTACAATTTCACTCTAAGATCCATCTGACTGCAAGGGGTAGTGGTAAGTAGACCACCAACACAGTTTCAGTAGAAGGGGCTATTCCATGTCAATTCCTTAAGTGACCCAAAGGTTTGAAGTTGTTTGCTCAGTTCAATATTTAAAAGTAATGTAGCATTTGCATTTCAATCCTCATGTTCAATAGGCCAGTGCTCTTAGGAGGAAGATGCCTTTAAACCACACATGTGATCTTCTGCCTATAAATAAATAGTAATCTGACAGCTCTGTGCCAGGGTACAGAAATCGAGCATATCGCATTTAAGAAGCAAGGTACTGCATACAACAATTGCCATATCAAGGCCTTTAATTACAGTGGGAACTGTCCTTGCTTTAAATACCTCAACTTTTACAGGATGGAGCAGCAGCTAAGTGCTCAGGCAAGGCTGTAATGTTTTCTTCTAGACCTTGGCTGAGAGCCAATGCTTTTATGGCAGAGAGTAGTAGTTTAGTGTAGTGTATTTCTGCCTATTGACCCAAAGACTGGAAGTTCCAGCCATAACTTGAAGAGGCTGATTACTTGCTTCCTCCTCTGTGAAAATGGGGGAGTATATAAACCTATTCTCAGGCTGAAGAAGTAGATTAATATCCTTGCCAGGTTTCTTCAACCAGAATGAACGTATCAATCCGGGTCAGAAGCTCACTAGAAGGTCTTCAAGCAAGCATGGAAAGACCTAGATGTAAGCAGCATTAATACTGCTTGAGGCATTGCTGAGAAACACCAGAGTGACAGAGCAAGCGGTAATACGGTATCTGGTTCTTTCATGGCACCACCCTTCCAGGAAGGACACAGGAATGTAATTGAGAAGCTAAGCAAATGTTGCATTAATCAGCACAGCATATGAAAGGCAAACAGAAAGGCAGAAAAGAAATTTAAGGACAGGTGTCAATAGGATTCTTGCTATTCTGTGGCACCGTAAGGCTGGCAGACTACACTCCAACTCTTTACCTCTTGGGCAGATGATGTTTAAATTATTCATCCCTCTAAACCACACAAAAAATCATGCCCTGCTGGTGGCCTTCTTGTAGGTTTTGTTATTAGCAATGGTGATTTGGCCCTGAACAAGGTATATTAAAGAAACCCGTGTAAGCTGGATGCCAGGGAGCAACAGAGACCAAAAAATCTTCCTCCAGTTAGACAAAATATATCTAATCCTCTAATAGCTACCTTGAGGTGTTTGGCAGACATCCCAGAGTGAAGGGCAGAGCTGATCAATATTAAACATTCACAAGCAAGTGAAGCAAGCCAACAAGAAAAAACTAGAGATAGCCATTATTTTGAGGGAAAAGGGGATGCTCAGGTTAAGGGAAGCAGAGTTTGTATATGGAGACTACCTCAGTTAAATGAATTTTTTTTTCATTTGGATGATAAAGATTGTGAACATGATTAACTACAAGCACAGATTTCAAACTAACTGTCTCACAAGGCCCCTCTGGAATACAGCCTTTGCAGACCTCTTCAAATTCCACAGCTGAAATATGACATTCTTTTTAAGAAAACAGTTCTACAGATATTCTTTGGTAAGGTTAGCTCATAGATTTTCAACTACATCCTTTGTGCAAAAGAGAAGAAATAAAAAGAATAATAATAAAAAAAAAAAGTAGAAACCTGCCCTATGTAACTTTAAAATTTGATACAAAGAAGGTAAAATGCATCAATTATAGAAATATATTACCCATCAAGTTAGTGTGTATCAATAATATGTATGTTTTCAAATGCTACTCCAAGAATTCTATTCAGAATAGGCTCATTTCTTAATTCATTCACACAAGGACACAATGCGGCCCAGGGCATTCTGAATCCCCAGGACTAATTGCTCTGTCCTAATTAAGTTCACCTGTGCTTTGACTTTAATTCTCTATTCCTTAGGGGTTTGAACCTTTCATTCAAGAAAACCCATTCGGAGATGGTCTGTAAGACTTGTTAGAATTGCTTTGGTATGCAACTGTTTCAGACCTTACTGTTACACACAAGTGAAAAAGTGAATATAAATGAATATTGTATCAGGTGCTATAAAGTCGGCTTGTAAATCTCTTAACAGTCCCCTATTCACCTGACTTTCTACACTTCATTTTTATCTGCCCTCATTTTTATCTGCATTCTTCTAATCCCACTGATTCTAGTGTTCTAAAATGTACACATATTTCAGATGTGTACCTTGCATGCAAAAGAAAGAATATTCAAATAACACTTCAGAATGTCAGCCAAGCATATTTCCCTTCAAGCTCATGTTCAGTTCACACTGCTTCTTTTGTACTCTTCCTGACTAAAAGGTACACTACTTCTCTTGAGTTTTTCAAAGAGATATGGAGCATCTGGAAAACCTGGAGTAACTCTTACCTTATCAGGGCAGGAAGAAGGGGCAAACCTGCAGTCAGCAGCACCTGGACAAAAGAGGAGATTTCAACCTTCCAGCAGGAATAAGACCAGTATTTCAAAGGAAATCTTTCTTGATCAACCGTGAAGAAACAGTAGATGGAGAAGTTTCAGGAGTCTTGATGTGAGGGATGGGGCATCGTCTCCACATTTGCTTTTAGCAGCAGGAGGTGACAATTACCTCCTACCTGCTTGTACCAGGAGGAGGTACATCACAAAGGGCCATTGTTTTGTGATGCTCATCTCCAGCTGCTGTTGCAAGGAACAGTCTCATGATGTTCTCTCCATTAATATTTTCCTCACTTTCTGGTGGTGACAACCTTCTTACATAATATGTTTGCTTCCTTTGCTCACGCTTGCCCAATAAACGGAACTTTATAAGGCATAACCCAGACAACTTCATACGTTCCTTTTCTGTGTACACATAATCTTGTTTCTATGCACTTCACTTGAACTAAATTCCCTTCCAGAGGGTAACGAGACTAGTCATATAACTCCTATGTTGAGATAAGGTTTAGCAGAAGCCTTAAAAAAAACTTCTGCCATGTACTGTGGAGATCACAAGACAGAAAATTTCTGTAGTACCTAGTGACAAGTAAAAGACACTTCTCTAGATTTGCTGTGTGTTTCCTATTTATACTTAATTCTATTACAGTAGAGAAAAATAGAAAAATAATCACTAAAAACTTAAATCACATAGGCATGAAGGAAAACAAGTGAATGTAAATTAATAGATGCTGTGCAATTCCAAAGGAGAGAATTTAAAGAAACTAGGTGGAATCCAAATAAATTTTGTTGTTGTATGTCTTGGTGAATGATAGCTCTGGGAACAAAACTCCAGCAAGATTTGTCAGTTAGTCAAAATGGATGTTTATAATTATGAAATTAAGTGAGTTTTAATTCAATTGTCTCAAAATAGAAACCAGAAAGTAAGTAAATACAAACTTGCATGGGAGATACTAGAGGCAAAAAGCAAATCCTGATTGTTTACAAAGACTCTGAAGAGATCAGAGTATTTTAACATATATTCATTTTCAGGACTTCAGAGTGGCAAGGGACTTTTACTGACATTGCCTGTAGAAATAACAGATGGGATGTTGGATACTTCAGTCAAAGACTCTTCTAATCCCCACATCCTTGTTCCACCTGAACAGACAAAATTCATACCCTGATATAATTGCATTCATAGTGCTAATTGATGGGGTAACTGTACAAACACCACATGGAATTTCAGAAATTAATGCAAAACAATTAACACTACCATGAGACACCTTAAATAGCAAGAATATAATTCTGCTGCTCCAAGAGCCCAATTGTTTGCTGTTCCAGTGCTAACACAGTTACTCACTTTACTCTGCTAAGTTCCATGGCATTCTACTCAGCTATGGAGCACTATCACAATTCATAGATAAAGCGTATGTGATCTTTGTAAAACAAAAGAACTCTGCTCCACTTCAACAATCATGTTAGCTCATTGTGTGGCATACCTAATATTTGACTGTCGACTTGCCTAGACTTCCCATGACTTGCCTAGGTCCTCAAGGCTTCTGAAGATTCCCCAGCTTTCTCAGAGGATCCCTAGCTGCCAGTTGTGCCTAATGTCACCTTGGCATCAGTACTGAAGGTTATCTTACTACTAAGGGACACTTCAGAAGCTGAACTTTCAGTTTCCAGTAAATAACTCAAGCAGAACAAGATCCATTCAATCTCCTGAGCTCTTCACTATAAGGCTTTCTGTAGAAGTCAATAAGAACCTTAAAAATTGCTTTAAGCATAGGCAAAATTAATTAAATAGCTTGATGAAGGTATGGCCATGGTACTTCCTAGATACTCTCATACCTGTTCTCTCAAAGTAAGTGGACTGCATGTTTAAGAAGCACAAGATCATGGTGAGTACAGCTGGTAGGATTTGGGAACAAGAACCTGGAGAATGACTCCATTCACACACTTAACAGCTCAAAACAACTTGATATGATACTTTTCAATTTAAGCTGGGTAAAGCCATCATCTGTTGAGATCACCAGTCAGTTCTGTCTCCTGGGCTATTAATTGCAATCAAGGGGCTGAATACAGCTTGATTGCCTTTGTAGATAAGAGATCACCAACATGTTTTCTCTTCTCTTCTCTTCTCTTCTCTTCTCTTCTCTTCTCTTCTCTTCTCTTCTCTTCTCTTCTCTTCTCTTCTCTTCTCTTCTTCTCTCTTTTCTCAGAAACTTCCATTGCTGTTGAATTTGTCTCTTCAGCACTAAACAGTTCTTGGGAACAGCTTTAACCAGCTCTGCAGTTACACAGTGGCATTGGAAAAAGACAAAGAATTTTACGCAGGAAACAGAAATTTTTGAACTTCTTCAAAAACTCATAATAATTTACAATACAAAAACTTCAGAAATTATATGACACAAGATTTAAGCTGCATAGGAAAATTCTGCATTCAAAATTTATATTCTACCCTTAAATGTTAAAAGTTCTGACAAAATCTGTCAGACTGCCGAACTTTGCGATGAACAGCAGGATGATGAATGCTTCAATAACCTTCTTGTCTCTACTCTTTTCTCATTAGTACTCAGTAAAGGAAGAAATTATCTGCAATGGTAATGTCATGCAAAACAAAAATTTTGCAAACAAAAAGAGAATCCTACTCTTAAAAAAGACTCTTTCAAGTAATGAAATCAGCAGAGATTACTATCTCAATCTCACAAAAAAGAAACTCAAGAATTAATTTCAACTTCTTCTTGCCACGTATGGAAAACTTTATGAGGTTGTTTTGTCCCCAGTAAGGCTCTTTGAGGCCCTCATCATTCTTGCAGAAAACATTTATTTTTCTTGTGCCTGGCAGACTTCCTTTTTCCTAGGAACATCTCTTCCACATGCATTGCTGGTATTCCACAGATTCCAGCACCTGAACTTCATATAAATTACAGCCAGTTTTCTTCCACTGCTCTTCTGACTTGCAGAAAGCCATTGGCTCTGTCTATCCATAGCCTCAGTCATCCCCTGAGAAGAGAAAGTTGAAAGGAAAGCTTCCCTCAGCTCCTGAGGGACCACCTACTGCAGCCCCATTAGACCCTTTCATTAGAAAAATCTGCAGACCCCTGGGAGCACTTCAGAGCTGGAATTGGCAGCTCTTGAGGGTCTCCACATATTTCTGGGATGCAATTTCTGCAATCACAAACCCATATGCTTTCTGGTCTTAAATATACTGCTTTATCTCACAGCAGACCCACACAGATTACTGTACAATAAGGTGGAGCCTGTTCCCAGCTGCTTTACTAGAATGTTGGCCACTGGAGCATTCTTGCCTTTGTAATTTCCATTAAGGATGTTGTGTGGTTTCTCAGAAATCAAGTTGATCACATGAGGTGAAACACATGGAACATTCCTAGAGCTGTGTTATCAGGAAAATCTCACCTATGTATTGCCTTTGAGAACTTGCAACCAGTTATGTCTGAGACATATTGTATTGCTTGACTCAGTCACTGATAACTAATTATTTAATTGCCACCATAGAAAAATGTGCAGCATGTGTTGACTATGCACTCAATAAATATACTCTAGAGCTTGGGACTTCTAATTAGTGCCTTTTTTTTTTTTCTTAACACAGCTGAACACAGTAAACAGAGATGTAACTTTAATATGGTGAGGTTAAGAGAGAGAACAAGCTTGGAAAGAGAAAATAAAGCATTAAATAACAAAGATTTATTGGCAAGGGTATATCACAAAGGTCATGTCAAGGAAGTTCTCTATCAAATGCTTATTACCAAGGTGTAGCAGCTCTATGTGAAAGCATATTATGTATCTAATTGACATTCAACATTCTGTACTTTGACCTAGAAGTCATGATAAATTTAGTCTATTATATGTAACTGCAGATGCTTTTATATTTCTTCTTTCTGATGATTTAGATTTTTCTCAAGGATTTATATAAGGATTTTATATCATTGTGGTTTTTATATAAGAAGGAAATCATGATGATCTTCCCTTACTAAATCACTAAATTTCTGTGATAGCAGTGATTTAACACTCAGAAGCATCGTAGAAGCCACTGAACACTGTCAGAGAACCAGAGACAGTGGGAGAAAAGGTCATATGGCTCTCCTTGAGCAGTAGAATTTGGCAGTCAAGTAGCTCGGGGTCCAGTATTGCTGCTGAAAATTGCAGTATTTGCAACTTAGTTTATAATGAGTCAGCTGCAGCAATTCCAGTATTTATAATGAAATAGTCAAATACATAATGCTTTTTCACTCAGATTTTTAACCACTGTTTTTCATTACAGAATACAAACAACAGAAACTATGGGCCTTTAGGAAACACACTTTTACCTTACATAATGTCTCTCAGATTCCCCTGAGCTTCCCTTAACAATACACAGTTGCATTTGATGTTTGAATGGCAGGCAAGCAGACTACCATGGTCAGCTCATTGTAGAGACTTGTAGCGATTCCTGGTTTACAGAATTTCCTAAATTTCATTCAGCATGAGGCCCACCATCCAGTCACCTGCTCCCATTCAGCATATTAATGTCACTGTTCAAGACAATGTTTTCATTAACAAAGCAGTTCTAAGGAGTATTTAAAGTTACAGACAATTTTGACTCATTTATTTAGTCACATGTAATAGCTTTTCGAATTAAAATGTTTTTAATACAAAACTTTGAATAACCTCTATTTAGCTTTCAGAATCCTTTAAATGTGTCTCACTGAACTTAATTGAGTATTTAATACGATTTTTCAGCCACCCATTATTTATTGTGCCTAAAAACATATTATATGAAAGTGATGTGGTAAGCTTAATGAAAAAAAAATAATCATACTTTCCCCCCAAATGTGCCATAAATAGTGTCAAACATAGTAAATGTTAACTGTTGTATTACAAGGCAATTCCTGCATTGACTCATGACATTAGCAAAATAGCACTGAGTAAAATAAGAACTTAAAGGATATTTAGGAAAGGTGAGCACTGATGACATTACAATGTAGGAAAGGGAACAAAAATACCTAAATTCCTACTGCACTGGAAAATGGATTGGGGAAGATTTTAAAGCATTCCAGTTCTTAAAAGATGTCTGGGATTATCTTTAAGCAGTGTAGTTACTTCCAGTGTGCCCCACAGATACATTCTTAGTGGGAAGAAAAGGAAAATTGCAGTGGGATCTCTTCTCATGCTAAAGAAAAATGAAAAAACTGATAAAGAAGGCAATAGCCAAAATCAAAAGCCTCTTTAGTCTAGAGCTGGGTTGTAGAAAATGGAGGTGTTTGTGACAGTATTTTTTTTGTATCAAATTAACATTATTGTTTTTTACCCCAAGTGTGCTCCTGACATGGTACTCAGCACATTGCCAGTCCAATGAAAGGCACAGTGTTGCTTTTCAGGAGGGTCAAAATTAATCAAAACTCAGACGTTGATTTTGACAACAATTTTTAGCAGTGAGAGCATGCATATTAATTTGATGGCTACTCTATTCTTCTATACTAAAATACAGATGCAATTCCTGCTGCGAAAGGGAAGTAGAATCCAACTTGAACCACCGAGTTATCATTCCTACATAATACAGTTTGAATTACTGACAGGCTAGAACTGCATGATGGGGAAATGGTAAAACATTGTTATAAATTACATTTATCATGGATCTTTGACTTTTCAACCTCTCATGTGAACATTTAGTCCAAACTTTACTTTCCAATTCATTTCCCCAGTCCTGCAGCAATCATTTGAAATCTGAATAGTTTCAAGGGAAACCTTTTGAAAGTAAAACAGAAGAATTGCAAATTTCTTTTCCCGCACTGGATCTCCACCTGTACAAATTAGGTTGTGGTTTTTTTTTTTGTTTTTTTTTTTCCTTAATGATACTGGCCAAAAGCCCAAAAGATGCAAACATTTTTGGACTAATGACTAATCACCAATTTACACTAAATCACACATTTTGAATATAAAATTAGTTATATCACCATGTTCTTAAGGGCTATTTCAGAAATTCTTTCAGAATTTTAGGAATATGTTAACAATAGTGGTTTAGTTCACTTTTAAGCCTCTATAACTACAATTACATTACCTGGAGACTTTACAGAACATGGTAAAAAATTATTAACCACATAACTCTGCAAACTATTTGTTTCTGTACTGGGACAGACATATACAGAACTCCTAATAATTTGGTGGATCTAAGTACATGCTAGTAGTTCACATGCAGGGTTCTTGTCTTTAAAATAAGATATCATCCTTATCTCTAGGAACAAATGAATGGAAACTATTATTTAGTTCTACTCTGTTCCTTCTGCAAATACAGCTCTTTGTCATTTCTATTGTCTTTCTCATCCCTAACTCCACACAAACATATCAACTCTCAAAACTTAGTTACAGGCTTTACAGTATTTGATATTTCCCCTTTTTTCAGATTATTGAATAAGAACCTCAGCTTTTGCTTCAGCCCACCTAATTTGCAGAGAAAAAAATAAATCTTGAGGAATTGTTTATATTTATTGATTTCAATATATTTGTGTGTTTCCTAATGGCATAGTTCACAAGGTAACTTGGATTAATTAACACTACTGATATGACATGCAACAACACTTCTACATTAAACCTGTCTATGTGAATTCACTCTGAGTAAGAAATTATGTATTTTCCATAGAGAAGAAGGAAGGGAATATCATCTATCTTCCAGGAACTAAGTGTATATTAAGGATGTTCAGAAAATTTGTTGTGTAATAATCTTTCTTAAGCAGTCCAAAGGTTAACTACTTACATACTTTCCAGGGACAGAAACACATCCATTTCCATTAATATAATTATAACCTACAGAAAACTGTTCAAAAGAATCACACTTTTATTACACAATATAAAAGCCAAAGACAACAACAGCAAAAACTTATATTGCACTACACTGCTGGAACTGGCTGGTCAAACAAAATATAAAAGATTAAAAAGAAAAAAAAAAAAAGCTGAATTTATTCTTGTTCAATTATTTTATATTTTAGCCATGCAACTCCATCCTATATGCCTGTAAACCTACTCTTCATCTGCAAGAAAACTGCAGTCATGTCGCTCATTTTCCTGCAAGACTGAGCCAATTTATTTTGTGTTTGCCACAAGGTTCTTCTTAGAGGATACTTTCCATAGACCAGCCAACGTGCAATAACTGTTTCCAGTTTCACCTTAAAACCAGAAGGCTTGGTTAAGCACGATTCAAAATCTTAATAAAACCAGCATTGAGAGACTCAGAGAGTTGGTCAAGAAAAGCTTGATTTTCTGAAATTGTTTCACTAAGACCACTACAACCTTCATTATGACGGTCAAAGCCACACTTTGGTAAAAAATGGTCTTTAACTGTCTTGTTCTGAGTTTACATTTTTCTCATTTATACTTCATCATTTAGATAAACACAACAAACAAACAAAAAAACCCAAACAAAACCAACCAACCAAAAAAGTTGTAGAATGTACAGTTCATAAAATGGTGATATTTCTCCTCAGGCTCCAACACTGATCAACAACTACTTATGATATCTAAAATGGGATGTCCTTTTTTGACTCAACCCACACACATTTTATGAAATCCTTTACAAGATTAAAAATTTAATATCTCTGACTAAAGTCTGTTTTACTCCCTCTACACAAGTGATGAGTGAAAGCTGCCAGTTCAGCGACTGGAAGTGCACAGCAGGCTGCTGAGCATATTGCCGAAGGTTAGTGCAGTTCATCATAATGTTAGAAGAATGACTCAAGTATTTTTTCATAAATGAGAGATGTGGGCCTGAAAAAGATCTTGGAAACCTCAGTGGAAAACAAATGAACAAACCACCCCAGAAACCTTTACGATTATTTAAATGCTGGAGTGCATCCAAGCTATGAGCAACATAATAGATTGATAGATTGATGGTATACTTTGGACCTATCAATAACAGGACCTCTTAGAAATTCTGCCAAATTTTACCCACTAGTGTCTGAGCATATCAATCATTCTCCTCATTGCTTGGGCTTTAAAATGTTAAAAAACATCAGGAAGTTGCTGATTTATTCTGAATCCTTCCTCCATTGCCGAGCCACCTTTTCTTTCCTTCCTTCCCAACAGAAAAAGTGAATGCAGATTTTTGCCTGTTTGCTGTTTTAAACTGAACCACACAATCTAAGTGGTGCCTTTGGAGGGGGAATTGTTAATTTTTAAAAGACAGAAAGAGGGGAAAAGAGAGGGGAAAATGCAAGAGCAAAGGAGGGAGTTCTCTGCTTTGCAAATGAGTGCAGCACTGTGTGAAAGTGAAGTTGCCAGCTTGGATGTGTTCTTAGACATTTAGATATCTAAATGAAAACTTAATTCTTCAAATGCCAAATTTGGATATAATTTATCTTGCAGCATATGACTAGGGATACCACTGTAGAGTGAACTAATAGGTTCTGAATTTCCGATGAAAATCTTAGCTTATTAGCCAAGAACAGAAACCGGAACAGAAACATATTTAACACATCTGTAAATTGGGGTGACACATGCAATCATTGAATCCATTCCAGTTCACTGAGTGCCAGCTTGGTTCTGGGTATTCTGTGCACTAATTGCTTATTTACTTTCTAATTTAATATAATTTCTTTCCCTATTTAAAGCTCTGGAATTGTTAAACCACAGCAACTTATCCAAGAGTTCAACAAAGTCCAAAATTATTATTGATCAAAAGCTTGTTACAATACTTAATAATCTTCAATTATTAAACAATAGAGCCACATTATTTTCCAGTAATATGCTGCTAGATAGATCAAATTAAAAAACCCAAGGTGAAAGAGTAGCACTTAGGCAAAATGTTATTGCATGATCACACCCTTTATTTAAAAAAAGGTCTTTCCTATTAGTCATCCGTTGTTCTGCAAACTCAGAAGCTCTGCTCTCCTACTCAGATTTGTCAAGCTGTCTAAAACAGTTAGATAATAACTAGTTTATTCACTTTTAAATTGACTGAAAATTAATGGAGTATAGTCTATACCTGATATTTTAGAAATATTATAAATACCTGTTTGAGAATAAAGAGACTGTTCATTTATCCTACTTTAAACTGTTTTTTTCAGAGGGTGAGATGAAACTGATTTCAGTGTATCTTCTAGATTTTTATCTGAGTGCTTCTAATTTTTGTGGTTGTGATTAACTAGACAAAATATGTTATATTTTGGTGGAAATAAGGAAGCATTCATCAGACCAAGTTAATCTTTAATGAGTCAGATCCTTACGATAGATCACACAAATAAATAGAGTTAAACTGATTTACATCCCATAAGAATCTGACCAGAGACCCTGAGATGGCAACTCTGAATCAACACAAGTAAATTTACAGGGATATGAAATACTCACTTAAGGAGAAAGTGATGGCTATTTCCATTTGGCTGAGCAGGTCTCTAATAAAGCTGTTTTTTCAGTATTAGCTCATGTTTCCTTCTCATTGCAGGTTGTGCACTGATTATATGTTTCTTTCCAAATATTGCACGAACTGCTGGAATTTAGTCAGATGCTTGATGTATTTGCTGGTCCAGCAAAATGAATTGAAAATAATCAACACAGAACTCTCCTTTGCTTTACATTTTCATTGCTAGAAGGTCCTTCAACTAGAAAGGCGGCTTGCTATTTATTTAGCTTTGATTTCTTTTCTTTAGGGTTGGACTGACATTTTTTTCTGCCTGACTGGAAAAGGATGCATTGAGGCATATTTCTGAAACCAGAGGATATGTACATTACAGCAAAGCGCTTAAGTACATAGCAAGCAAGAACATTCCAGGTGCAGAATATAGAGCACAGTGGGAAGGAGCTATAAGCGGATCTTATAGGATCATTTCTATTCCTACACCATTCGATGTCAAAAATTGTTCTGCTGGCAGTTTGTCAGAGGGCATGTTAGGATGATGTGTTCTCAAAAGAACCTAGAAAAATAAAAGACCTGTTTCACAACAATTTCATTTGGCAGATATAATTTGAAATATTTGCATGTGAGAGGCTTGGTCTAAGGATAAGAAAGAAATGCTATCAATCAACTTAGTGCCTGGCAGACAATAATTTTTCTTTATTTCTTCTTCTTTTATATAATAAATACTAATCCAAGCAACAGATATTAACTTTGATTTTCTCAAGAACCTACTGCATTATGAACAATGCATCCATGATTCCAGATATGTGTCCAAAGCCAGAAGGCATTGTCAGGATCATTCTTAGTTTTTAATTTCTGGCTTTTCCGTGAGTAGGACATAGTAGTGCATCCAACTCACAAGCAAACAAAATGTGATTCTACAGTAACTGAGACTAAGACAAGACTCAACCTAGCTTATAGCAGACTGTGCTTATTGTTTTATTTGCTAGATTAATGAAACTCATGTTTTGAAATCTCCAGAGATACATAAAAGTACTTAATTTGATGTCGTGGTTTAACCCCACTTGACAACTAACACCATACAGCCACTCACTCAGCCCCCCCAACACCTCCCTTGCAGTGGGATGGAGGAAAGAATCAGAAGAGTAAAAGTGGGATAAATAATGGGTTGAGACAAAGACAGTGTAACAGGACAGAAAAGGAAGGAAATAGTAATACTGGTGACAAAAGAATTAGACTATACAAAAGTCATGCACAGTGCAATTGCTCACTACTTGCTGACCACGGCACAGTCAGATCCCTGGATACCTTTCCCCCCTCCCCATTTCCATACTGAGCCTGATGCCATATGGTATGGAATATTCCTTTGGTCATTTGGGGTCAGCTGTCTGGGCTGTCCCCTTCCGATGTTCTTGTGACCCTCCAGACTTCTTGCTGGGCATTGGAAGCTGAAAAGTCCTTGACAGTATAAACACTACCTAGCAACAACTAAAACATCAGTGTGTTACCAACATGATTTTCATACTAAAGTCAAAAGATGACACTATTCCAGCCACTAAGAAGAAAATTAATGCTATCCCAGCCAAAAGCAAGGTATTTGCTTTCTTGAAAGAGAACATGTTGATATGAACTTATATGAGCTTATCAGTACACAAGCAGTTTTATCTGTCACAATAGTAGTGACATATTTGTACTTTCTACGTCAAACTTAGGAAAGACACTGTACTTATGCCAGACAAGAGACCAACAACACTGTGAAAAGACTTAGGCCAGTTCTATATATGCAAACAGCCACTGCCCCTGCTTTACTTTCACCATGTATGCGTTTAGCTGCAATGCCTTTCTAACATCATAATGCATAAAACTGAAGTGGATAAAGCGTTTACAGAGGTTATGGAATCCATTTTAGGAAAATAAAAGTAATAGCCAATTCAGGAAACACTATTTTGGACACTATTGAACAAATGAAATTACTGTATGTTACCAGCTAAGGACAATTACCAAGTATTATGTTTTATTCATGTAATTTACTGATGTCTTTGACCAGTCTGACATTATGAAGATTGAGTCAGTCAGAATTTATAGACAACAAGCAGAGTCAATGACAACTTGCCTCGTTAAGAAGAAATGTTGGATCACTAAAGAAATATGTTTAGTCATTTGCCTGTCAGATCCTGGTTTTAAAAAATGCTATGAGCTGATACCTCCTCTTGATTGTATGTGCTTGACATTTACTGAGGCCTTCCTGTCTTCCACCTCTGGCTGTAGTTGATAGTATGATGGAAATACCAGTACTGTATTTTTTCTGTATGGAGCCATGATGATCTCAGGAATGTGAGACCACATGGAAGCACACAGACGCATCTCTGAACTAAAGGATCACCCCTTGATATAGAAATTCACTAAAATTCAATGTTTGAAATTAAATACCCTAAGGAGCTTCCTTTATAACTGTTATTATGGAAGAGGTTTCAGGTCAAGAAAGCAATCAGGGATTCAGATATTTTAGATATAAAGAGGTCAGAGAAAGGCTATCATCCCTTGAATATATTTGGGGATGTTGCAGGGAACCCATTTTAAGTCAATACACAGATGTCAGAATAATTTTGTTTTGTGCATCAAATATCTTATTCATAAGAACTGCAAAAAAATGGATCACCTGCTCTCATGCATTTTATACCTTCTTAACTCCCTAAAATGTGGAGGCTTTTTGTGCCAGGAGAGAACTTTATGACATCACAAATTATTAGACAATAGCATTCAGTGTATGCCTTATATTGGAAAACATTCCAGCTGGCATGAAAAAAATGGTTACTAACACAAGTATCTCCAGATCTCAAAATAAGATAAATCTATAAACAAGAGAAGTCAAATGTACTAACTAAAAATAAAAAAGGCTTCTGCAGAGTAACAACAATGCCATAGTTGTCTGTGTCATGTCCTATATCAGAACACCTCATCTGATAATTTTATCTTCGCACTTTAGCTCCAGCTAAAAGTGGAGATAAAGAAAACAAACGATACATGACCATACAACAGCATGTCTTGTCTACCCACAAGGAAAGCTTTATATAGAATGAAGCTTAATTTTCCTTCACAACTGTAATAAGTAACATTTAAAGGCATATACAGCATATAACTGATACAGATTAGATTTGTTTCTTTATATACACATATATATTGTGTGTGTTCATATCTAATGAGCTACAATAATCAAGTACATATCTGCACACAGAGGATTTTAATGGCTAAGAAATCCTCTTATAGTCAAGCGTCAGTTTAGCTATATGGACAATTTTAATAGACACATTACTTTAGAAAAAGCCTTTACCATCTGTTCTGCCCTCTAATTACAAATGCAACAAGAATATAATTCACAATTGCATCATTAAAAAGACATAAAGAATTTAATGTATGTCTCTGATCCCCTTTAATGTAGGTTGCATCTGTTATGTTTTGCTCTTGCTTTGTAGACCCCCTCAGAAAAAAAAAGCCCAAGGAGAACTTTTTTTCTTAAATTCTCCCCATTTGTGTTAGTTCCATAAAAGGCATTATTCATATAAGTAAGATTACTGAACATATGTGAAATGCATCTGAACACAAGTGCCTGCCTGTCCCCTATAAGCTATTCTTATACATGTACTTATAGAAAACCATAAACAATCCCTCCAGGTGTCTGGCATTGTGGACAGACAAAATGCTGTCAGACTTTCACAAATCAAGAGCAATCGAATTTTTAAATCTGGGCCAGCTTCCATGTGGTCTAATAAAACAAGGCACTGAATGTCTGTAACTGCTTCAAGAGGATTAATTAATTTGAGAGCATGAAAATGAAAATAAGTGAGAAAGTGGAAAACAAGGAGATACAATCCAGGTATGGCAATTCAAAATAAACCTGCAAAGAGTACTACATACAGTGTATCCAACACTGTATAACACAAAAAATCAAGCACACAATATAAGGAATTCTACAGATAATGTTGCTACAGCAACTCACCTGCACCATAAATTCAGTATTTTTATTATTCTCCTTCTAAAGTGTAAATGCTAATATAACAAGGAAATTAGAGGACAGAAAACAGAAAATATGGAGTCATCAAGTTACAACTTAAATAGGTCCCCTAAATTAGTTTTGTTCTTAGAAGAACGTGGTGGAGGTTCAGAGATTTTGAGATCAAATTTTTGCATTGACAAGATGTAGTAACATTGGTTGATTTTTCCCTTAAGTGTCAGTCTTGAATATTCCACTGAAACAGGGTATCAAGATGTTATCCCTTGTTTTTTCACTCTTTTACCTCTTTTTCATTCCTTCACACAGTAGCAAAGACCATTCAACAGAGAATATCTTCCATTACTTGGGTACCATCTTGTGTATTTTTGTGGAAAAAAGTCTCATTGTTCTCTTTGTAGAAATTAATAATTGATTTAATTAAAGGGTATTAATTGAAATCTACTCCTTTTAAGTGTATTTCCTAAACAATGAGATGGTCTGTCTTAAGATTCTGCATTTATTCTATGGAGTTTCACTTTTGCTCCTTAATGTTTCATCATGAGAAACAAGCTAAATAATAATTTAATATCAATACTGAATTTATAACAGTATGGAGGACCTTTCCTAGCTAGGCTTCTGCAGTGCAACTAGTTCAGACCATATGCAACGTTATAGGACATTGAAACAGACATTTCTGATAAAATTTTAAAGGGAACTGCAATACATTATGTCCAGATCTGTTTGACTGTTTAACTAGATGTCTGAAAATAAAGCTAAAGATTTCTGAAAAAAACAATCTCAGTTCATGGTACACAATCTTTCCCAAATTTTATCTTTCGTTCAGGTTCACCCAGTTCTCTTATTGGATTGACGATGCAGTAGAAATAACATAGCTGCTATGTCCACAAAAGAGCACACTTTCAGACCTATCTCAGTAGCTGTGGTCATCTATGGATCTTCCTTGTCCCCGGCTGCAGCCATGAACACACACCCAACCTGTCCAAGACCCAAGCTCTTCCTGTAAGGCTGAGCATGGAAGCTTCAAAAGCTTCAAATGTCCATCTGTTTTGGTACTGCCATGTCAGGTCCCTCAACTTTTCTATGGAACAGGACACAAAGCCTAGAGGAATACAACACTCTTCTTCCATCTCAAAGCAGGAAGAAAATTTATTTGCTGTAGTGACCTCCCCAAATTTATCTTATCTGAAGATAAACTGAGCTGCAGGTGAAGTTCATTTTCTTGTTTGAACCACCAGCATATTTCATAAACTGTAATAATTGATTATTAACTGTTAAACTTTGTGAGACAAAAGCACAGGACACACATCAGCACTCGATAACCAGCTCTCCTCACTTTTCTGATTCCTGAATTGAATGACATCACCAAAAGAAAATTGAGATTGTAGATGTATTGAGAGCTAGGTCCACAATTTTCCCAGAGATAGCAGATTATGGTATGCAGTTCCACAGAAGTGAAGAACAAAATATTTCTACATGTCTCTGGTGAAATCTGTTTCCTTGTAAGCACTATTTGCTAAAATGCTTCAATGCAGTCAGAAAGAAAAAAAAAAAAAAGGAGAGAGAAAAAGCACACCTAGATTAAACAAAAGCTCACAAAGCTTAGACATTACAGGAAAGCCAAAATACCAGCAGGTGTTCCTCCTCACTTTGTACTCTAGCCCAGTAAAATAAACTACCACACTACATGGAGAAAGTGTGAGTCACTGAACATTGTAAATTTTCCTAATGTATCACAGCTACAGAAACACCTGTGCTAAACACAGTAACATTGTGCTAATCCTCTGTGAATATTTCAACAGGCCTCCAGTGTTTTCTTTCCTTACCAGCATGCTGGGGTGGTCAGTGTTTTTCTTTCTCTTCCTCTCCACACGCTCCCAACACTTCCAGGTTTGAACTCAGCTGGGGTTCCAGGCCATTGCTAGGCCCCTGCAGATCTTCCGGCCAGCAGCTTCCCCAGCCATGTTGGCCAGCCTGCTCAAGGACAAGCCTTTAGCACCCGAGGAGCCAGGCTCCAACATCCTTCATGGCTAGCACGAGACCAAAGCATGCTGCTGCTTCTGCTTCAGCCCAGCCAGACACTTCTAGTGCCACTTTCTGGTGCCCTTTTCTTTCATCATGTAAGAAGGGATGTTACTGCTTGCCTACCTGACAGTCCTGTGCTTTAAAATGGCGGCATGTTCAAAATTCATGTTACCCCTTGCATAGGTAAAGGCTAAAGCAGGTGATCACAACCGACCCTGCTCAGGAGTGCCAAGGGAATTACAGGGAAAAACCAGTTTAAAAACACGGTGGGGGATAGCACCTCACTGGCTTTGCTGAAGAGCAGCCATGCCATGAGCTGTTTCCACACAGTCCTGCTTCACCCACACAGCCCTGTGGACTGTGTCTGTTTGCCATGGGGTCCCTCAGGTGCAGCCCCACCGGTCTGTGGGCTCCTCTGGGGGCTGCCCTGTGAGGGAGCGGGAAGGGCTCAGGGGAAGCCTCTGGAACCTGCTGGAGCACCCGAGCCCACAACTCTCCCTGCACCCACCCAGCTGAGGTCCCAGGGCAGGAGGGAGGGTGACTGTGAACCTCAGCTGTGTGTCACTGCCCTTTCCAGGGAACGCTGAGGGGGAGAAAGTCTGCCTTGTGTGAGCCCAGCAGCTCTTGTGTGTCTGTGAGGGAGCCACTGGGGCCCCGACAGCTTCCCCAGCCCATCTTCCATCAATTCTCTTGACTATTTGGTAACAAGCAGGGGCTGGGATTGCCATGATGGGTCATTTAAACTGGTGGAGGCTAATAATCCTAATGACCCGGTACATCTGAAGGGGCACAGTGGGGAGGGAGAAATTAAAAGGACACACAAATGAAGGATTGTGTTTGTAAATATATTACATGCAGGTGAACTATGGTTTATTGCACCACTGACAGGCTTAGTGCTGAGAATGAACCAGGGAACCAAAAGCAGATTTCCCATAGCTCACAGACTTCACAGATGACATGACAGCTCTCTTCTAAATTCAGGCTATGGTTTGCATCAGCCCACAAAATAAACCAAAACACCCCAAAAGTTCAGCACTTGCAGAATCTGTTGCCCCTCATTCTTATGTAGAGTCAATTAAAGACCATGAGCACTGCTGTCCTGTCTCCCTGCCTGGAGTTCTTGGGATTCATTCCTCATTCTACTCCAGCACCCTCACAAGCCCAGCTTTGTACACTGCCCACTGAGCACCACACACAGCAAGGAACAGATTTCTGACCTGCACAGCGCAATATATCAAGAAAACTAACTGAGTATTTTTGAGTTAAAAAACCAGAAGAATGGCACAATCTAGTATTCATGTCTATTAATTTTTTTTTTTTTTCAGATAAATTTTTAATCAAGTGGGATACTTGGAAGACATTAGCACAATTGCTGACATTAAGATAGAAATTCCAGTTGAAAAAAAAAAGTAATCCACACTGAAAAATGTTTTTGTTTGGGCAAAATGGATAAATTTTAGTTATAGTAAGTACTACATAGATATGAAATGGTATATTTTGCCAGTGAACTAAGAGAGACAGAGACGTCAAGAGCTACCAAGTGTAGAGATTAAATGAATAAGTCAAAAATGTCCCTTTTATAATTGTTAACTGTGAATTCCACTTTTTCATTAATAAGTTGTCTGTAAGATAGCACAATATAGCTAGAAAATAAATCTTACCTTATCAATTAAGTATACTCCTCCTTCACACAAAAACTTTAATTTGTGAAGAAAACTGTCCTGTTGTTTTCTGTAAAATATACTTTCCATAAAAACCAACTTAACAGGTATTGACTATATAAAGCAAATAACATTAAAGCAAGGGAGCACAATTTCTGGCCTATGCAAAGCAACTCTATAGCTAGAATTAATAGCCACATGACTCTATGTTAGCCTTTTCGGAGTTACCTGTATATTTTTTTTGAGCCTACCTGCACTGTATTTAGGGGTCTGCAGTTATTTTGAGCTCACCACAAATATTTAGGGGATGTCTGATTATTACAACACAGTCTTGACTGGGAGTACCTCACACTCCAGAGAGGTGCACTTCCTTCTTTCATAAAGTAAGGCAGATCACATGGAAGCATTTGAGAGTGGCCCACATTGGAATAATTTATTAAGGGATAATAAGAGTCTCTCATATCACTCATCTCTTATGGGAGAAGTGGTCCACATTTCCCCCAGCAGACCTGACAATTCAGAATCTCTACAATTGCACTCCTGTAATTTTCTCAATTTATAGAGGGAAGCTGACTCCTTCTGTCATGTTCTGACAGACATAGAAAGCAGCTACTATACCAAGAATGGATTTTGATTAAATAAGTTATTCTTTTATCTTCCATTGTAACTCTTACCAAGGCAGAGTGAACCTTTTAAAAGATGTTAATATGTGCCATAAATTAGGGAAAAAAATCTATTTTAACCTTACCATAGTTGATATTTCAGTGGATTTACAAGACTCCATGAGGTTACTCCTCGATATTCCTTATTCCGAGTGGAACTCAACTGTATCCCAAAACCAGAGATAAAATCTGGTTTATCACCCATAGGTGTTTAATAATTCTGCTTCATTCTCTGCTTTCTATTCTTGTCATGTCAGCAGCACAAAAAATTACTTGCTAATGGCAAAACCAGTTGAGAATTCAACTTTCTGCTGTCATCAGTGACTTGATTTATCTTCTATCATTTCAGTGAAATCTCCAATTAAACTTCATATTTCTGTACATGTCTTCCAGCCTATCCAGGTTCTTGAAATAAGTTTTGCAGGCAGTTTTCTCACTGGGGATTGAGAGAATTAACAGGCTCATCAGAAAACCACCTCCCTGAGTGTAAACACTCATGCTCTGTATGCAATTCTAGAAAAAAAGCAGTCTGGTACAGTTATGTTTTAGTTGATCAAGATTTTGTCATTCCTCAAGAATTTGTTGTGCTTTTGTGAGTGGACACATGCAAGAGTCCCCTTGCTTGTCTCATCACCTCCATGGAGTCCCAGAAACTAGATTTATTTTCCTTTCAGTCTTCATGCAACAAAGCAATATGATAGATGCTCTCCTAAACTTCTTGACAGGTTCTGAAACTTGGTTTTGCCTTACTTAACCCCCAAATGCCTTGTAAAGAATAATTTCTTTTTTTTAACCACCAAAGTATTTGTTTCCCTTTGTACTACTGCTTCAGGAAAAAAAAAAATAGAATGTAGAGTGTAGAAAATTTTACTGGAGGAAATTAGGCATTCTCTTGTCCAAAGTCACATACTGTAAGTCCCCCTTTGGCTGTAGCAGTGCAGGTCAAGCACCATGTAGCACATTATTATTGCAGTCTTCTGAGATTAATTTCTTTAAATGGCAAAGAGAAAATTCTAAAATTCTTCTGCTCCTGGATGTTTCTGATGCTTCAGAAGTTGTTCTAAAAGAACAATCCATATTCAAAGACTTCTTTCAAAGGGCTCAACTTCAGATTTAGAGTCTTTAGATCCATGTTTCAGCCTGCAAGGCAGAAGAGTGGCAACTAATCGATCACACAATTGCCATTTGTAAAGACTTTGTTTTCCAAGATAATTAGAGTTCTTCACAAGCTGACCAAAGGTATTGATAAAAAGGATCAATAAATCTACTGCTACTGTTGATTCAGATTTGACTTGCAACTTACTTTGCTGAGGTTATATCTCAGTGAACTAGAATCAGAAAAAAATATGACAAGCTCAGGCTGTTGTCTTATCAAAACATGACAAGTTTAACTATGATGTCAATATTCTGTTGTGTTATGTAGTTTTAATTAACTCTTCTGAAAAAGGAAAAAAAAAAGTAAAAAACCCAAAGGATCTACTATATCAAGTGACACTGGGTTTCATTTAATCTCATGGCCTCTCTCCATTAATATTCTATAGTAGATGCTTCAGCAAGTCACCCAAGAACCTAGGATGAGCAACAGTCCAGCCTTAGTATACTGCTTTATGACCTCTTCAGTAGTACACAAAAACACATTCTGTAAATGGACTGGAGGCCATGGAGTACAAACAGAATTTACTTTTGCATTGCTACTTTGTGTAGTTCTTCAGTGTAATAAGGAGTATGAAAAAATACTTTTTAAGACTATGTAATATCCTTGAGGTACTATGTAATATGCATTGACTAAATCAGTACTAAATTTGTCAGAAAGACATTTTATTATTTTTTTGGGGTTCCAACAGGTAACTAACATGATTTTCTAAAACAAAGATAGAAAACAAAGTGTTAAACAGAGCTCTCCACCTGTGTAGACTTGTGCCACAGTGTTAACACTGATAGACTGTATTTGAGGACTTAATAAATGTAAAACATCAAGGTAATTTAGAACCTCAGACTTTAGAACCACCTTCCTCAATACAGCTGGAAGAATGATGTTGAAGTGAGTGGAAGTTCAGCATCCAAAGGATTTCAGCTTCAATAAGATCATTGAAAGACAAGAACAAATATTATATAACATCTTTGTAGCATGTTGTGTACTTCTTTCCCTAGAAGGTGTCCCTCCTCTGCATGTGGAATACAGTTCATCCTTGTTTTTGGCACTTCAACCTCAGCTGATTAAAATAATTGGAATAATCTAAGCTCACTCTCATTTTTACAACAGCACAGTGGTGACTGACTATTGCAAACACTCCTCCATCCATCCAGCACATTTGCCATCACCACCATGTTGCACAGTGGTGATATCTTGCTACCCACACAGAGACCTTTGAGAACATCTGAAACACCCCCATGTATATGTGACTGAGCTGGTTTAGAGATCGACCAATAAAACTAGATCAACTAGATAAATAAATTAGTCAAATCACTGTGCATCAAAGCAATTCACACAGAGAGATCACAGGACAGTTCATTGCACACTCTCTGACACACAGAACATTATTTTTAACCTTTGGCACTTAGCTCAGAGATTCTCCAATATCTTGCAATTGAGTAACTGAAGCTGTTAAGTGCATACTTGTATTTCAGTTTGTGCTCATATGCAAGTGTCCACAGACTGAACCTGACTTTGCTTCTGCCTACACCACAGTTCACCAAGGGTGGCAGTTTGACCACTCCCAGCCAGGCTTGCATGGAAATCCACAAGAGGAGAATTTGAACACCTGAGTGTGATATTGGTTCTCTTTATTAGAGAATTCTTAAGGCACCAACTTCCTTTGTCAGTCTGATGGCTGTATGTATATTACCTACATGCACACTCAGATACTCATGCATTTCCACAAGCAATTTTAAGTCAGCATACTTTCCCCCCATAAACACTGGAGTCAAGGATGCTGGTGGCATGTAACTGCTGGGAAATGTTCTGCAGCTGCCCATGTGGAACAAAACGGTCTCATCAAGGCAGTGACAGAAAAAGCTGTAACAGAACTCTGTGTAGTAAACAGTTCAAAGAAAGATAAGAAATGCTAAATATATCATGGCAGTAAGCTCTATTCTTATTTAAGGTAATGCAGACAAATAATTTAAAGGAAATAAAATCCAATTCTTTGCTTAAAAGAATTATGGGTACTAGTTTATTATACAAAGAACTATTTTTCCAGGCTTTAGTTCTGTTTAAGAAGTTGACTTTTATAGGACTTTGGCAATGGAAGGCATATTTTATTTTATTATTGGTTAAGGGTGTTTTTGTGGACCACCTTAAAAAAAGTCCAAGCCTTATATTACTTACGTAAATTTTATGTCCCCACTTAAACACTGGCAAAAATTTTGTAGTAGTAAGACACAGTGGGGCATTCTAGTGACACTATTCCACTTCTTTACTGTAAAAAAATCAGAGTATTTCTTTCCTCTTTTTTCCCCCTCTATGGAGACATTGATGCTTTGTCCTGGTTTTAGCAGTAATGACAGCAGAATTATACAATCCTTTCACCACTTCAGCTTCCCTAGAACTAAAGAACGTGATACCATTGCAGCATTCCCAAAGTGGGTCAGTACTGAGAATTTGAGTTTTTTGGCTGTCACTGACTCAGAAATGAAGCCCTGATGCCACAGTAAAGAGGTTGTACTTTCAACAACAGTGAATGAGTTTAAAATTTGTGCTATGATACCTTTCAAGCATCAATATCAGTGCCAAAAATCTTCTGGATTTAAATTGCATGTCACACATTTAATCTACATAGCATGTGGAAACCAAAAAACATCTATGATACCTTGATTTTTCCCTGGGGAAAGACACAAAAAATTTGCCATGGTAAAACTGCAGGTGGCCATATGTTGAACATTAGATTTCCAGAGCCGGAAAATCAACATTCCAGAATGCACTGAGAAGCAATATACATATTAAAATTTTTAGAGAGAACTGTTACATTCTTATTCTCAATGGATGTGTTAGTTGAACTTGTGACTTTAAATACCCTTCTGGTAAAAACATTGCTTTGTAATTTGAACGCACTGCAAACATGGCACATGTTGTGGATGCTAAGCTTGGCTTTTTTGAGATGTGGTACCATTGTTTTTTAAAAAGTTGTCCTCTCATTGAAGTTCTTTATTTTTGAATAGTCCTGATATATCAGTAAATTTAAATGCAGCCAAATAATACAAATGAAGCTATACATGCATAACTGCTTATAGAATTAGGGCCTATTTCATTCTAAATCATGTTAGGAGCATTTTATACAGCAAAAAGAGGCACTTAAACTTTAGCACATTAAATACTGAAGTAAGGATAAATGGAAAATTATTTCTTTGTTCTTGTGTTTCTCCTTTTGATTCTCTGCTCCTACTGAGTATTTTAGCAGAAGATCACCAAGTATTCATTTATTAGAACATTCAGCTGTTTAAAAAAAACATTATTTCTTTGTAATAATAATGCTGAGCATCAGCAGCACTAATTCATTGTTTCTCCTGAGTTTAAAATACAGCATTATTTTATTTGAATTACAGCACAAATTTCAGGTTAAATCTTGGGTGTCTTGCACCTGTCAAAAGTTAATGTATAGACATGTTTATGAGTTTTTCACACATTTTTCTCATCATTTTGACACAGAGTGATAATGGATTTTTGAAACATTTTAAATCCTTAAATCTGCACAAAGTGAGGCAGGAGGGCAGTTAATGTGGTCCATTTACATCAACTCCAGTACAAAGAAACAGAAATGAATCATAGAATCACAGTGAAATAAGGCATATTATTTAGTGGAAATGATGCACCCATGCCAACAGAGATAATGATAATTATAATATAACTTAAAACATCTTCTATGTACATAAGTCCTGTCACTACTCTATGTCCTACAAATCACATTAAGATTTATGACAAGATAAAAACCTTAATTATATGAAGATGAATTAATTTTAATATGCTTGGCTTCCTTTATATGATTCTTAAAAGTAGCCAAATGTTACACTTTAAATATAGCCTGAGAACCCTTTGACTTTATCCACAATCAGTTTTTTGGCAAACAACAGAAGTTTGATTTTGCTTAAATATATTCACACATTTTATATCTCGATGTGGTATAATTGCATAACATTAAGACTTTTGAATGGAATATATCAGGTAATGATTTACAAGTTGGACCAAAACAGAAAAACATCTGTGTTGTTGACCTTATTCTGTCACGTTACTAGTCATATTTCAAATTCCAATATGGTTCCATTTTCAATTCTAGGCTTACCATAGCAAATCAGAATGATTTGTCCTGAAAAAAATTCTCTCCTCAGGTTGAACACACACAGTATAGTATTAGAAATAAATATTTTTTGCAAGCAAGCTCTGTATATGATATTCCATTACATTAAGAGACTTCCTGATATAATCAGCAAACAGACAACAAAGATTGATTAATCAATAAGTGGGCATGGCCTTATTACAGTGAACAAATTAGACAACTCAGGATATATTGCTTTATAGGCAAGATTTCTTCTTTACAAATATTCTCCATAATTGATTGTAGTGACCTTTTGGCAATACTGAAAAACATCCTCAATTAATAGGCTTCTTTTGCAAAACAGATCACAGTGGGGAGAACTATGTGCCTTGCACAGTAAGATTTCAGAGAAAAAGAGGAAAATGTTTTTTAAACTTGCTCAGTGGGAAGCAGATGAGAGCTTTACTTTCCAAAACAGTATTTGTTTAATAAAAGCAATGTAAAGACAATTTAGCACTGATAGAGTATTTCTAGAGCCACATCACCAGCTGAGTTCTATCTATTGGTTCCTTTGTTGTGGGAGTATGTAGGAGTCAACAACAACTTATGCATTATTGTTAAATGCAGATCACATTAATAGATAGTCTGTTTCAAAGCCTCCAAGTTACTCCTCCATACCTCACCTTTCCAGCTTACAAAAAAAATATTCAAAGTGAGTTTAAAAAAATGCACAAACATATCAATTTCATACCAAGACCTGAGAGGCAACAGCTGAGATGACTTGCAGAAAGCAGATACAAAATTATTCATGGTTTACAGAGTACTCTTTTTCATGAAAACAGTTGGTTTTTTGAAAGCAATAGGGAAATTGGTAAAGATTTGGGTGTTCAAGTCTGATTTCAAAGGTGAGATCTGGGAAATAAAAAAAATAAATTAAAATAAGTAGTACTTTTGGTCAAATGAGAAGTATGGGAATTAAGATAATTCAAAAATTTCATCTGCTTTGGACTAGGAAAAGGAAAAAGGAAAATAGCAGGATCAGTGGTGTAGTTTTAGAGGAACAGGTATAACATTTATCTTCTGAACAGCAAACCATCCAGGAAAGAACTGTATCCTCTCTCCCACACTCCAGCATATTTTTCCCTTCCATTTAAAGGGTCAGACTCTCACTGCATGTTAACACTGGACCAGCTGCCTTTTGGGGTATGGAGGAGCTTTTGTAGTTGTCACTTCTTTTTTAACTCAGACTGATGAGAGGAAGCAGCATTTTTACATGAAGTCAAGAGTAAGGAGAGATCATCTCCTTGGGAGAAGCTGCTGTCAGCTAACCCAGGAAACTTCAAATAAATTTGCAGACCAGTTAAAGACAAACATGAGAACAAAAGATAAGATTTGAGCTAAGACAACACTCCATCCCACATGCAACCCACCCGAGCCTTGTGGTGCTAAGCTAGCCTGAGAGCTGAATGTAACTATTTTCTCTCCAAGACTGGCTAATACATACAACAAAAAGGCAGAGTCCATTTCAGAGGGAAGGAAATAAGGTTTTCCCTTCCCACTCAGCAAGCCCTATATTGGTGGCCTTGTGTGTAGCTGTCTGTTTTTATTGGTTTACTGGCTGTAAACATTTCAGCGTGCAATGTCCTGAAGGAGAGTGTGTCTGTAAACTTTCTTTCTTTTCCTTTTTATAAATGAAAGATAATTACACCTGATTTTAGTCGTTTCTTTTGTGAGATTCAAGTCTGCTGGATTTGTGTTGCAGTATCTGGCTACATTGTGATCAAGCGTCACAAAAATACTGTAAAGTCCAGAAGTTGTTAATTTAAGCAACTTCTTATTTCCTGCCCACCCTTCACCACCATTCTTTCCATGTCATTTCAAGAACTTATATTTAAAAAGAAGGACTAGGATTAGTCATGATTCCATTACAACTGACTGAAACCTTGCACAAATTTTCAGGCACAGCATTTATATAAACTGGCTTAACAAAACAAAATAAAACAAAAACAAAAAAAAAAAAAAAAAAAAAAAAAAAAAAAAAAAAAAAAAAAAAAAAAAAAAAAAAAAAAAAAAAAAAAAAAAAAAAAAAAAAAAAAAAAAAAAAAAAAAAAAAAAAAAAAAAAAAAAAAAAAAAAAAAAAAAAAAAAAAAAAAAAAAAAAAAAAAAAAAAAAAAAAAAAAAAAAAAAAAAAAAAAAAAAAAAAAAAAAAAAAAAAAAAAAAAAAAAAAAAAAAAAAAAAAAAAAAAAAAAAAAAAAAAAAAAAAAAAAAAAAAAAAAAAAAAAAAAAAAAAAAAAAAAAAAAAAAAAAAAAAAAAAAAAAAAAAAAAAAAAAAAAAAAAAAAAAAAAAAAAAAAAAAAAAAAAAAAAAAAAAAAAAAAAAAAAAAAAAAAAAAAAAAAAAAAAAAAAAAAAAAAAAAAAAAAAAAAAAAAAAAAAAAAAAAAAAAAAAAAAAAAAAAAAAAAAAAAAAAAAAAAAAAAAAAAAAAAAAAAAAAAAAAAAAAAAAAAAAAAAAAAAAAAAAAAAAAAAAAAAAAAAAAAAAAAAAAAAAAAAAACAACAAAAAAAAAAACAAACAAAAAAAAAAACGAACAAAAAAAACCAAACAAAAAAAACAACAAAAAAACCAAAAAACAAAAAGGAAAAAGTGACAATGCTTGTCCATTTTTAATGCAATATCACGCATTCCATTCTGTATATTAGGAGGGAACAGTTCTTACTGAGCACTAGTAGAAGTCAAAATCATGTAATAGGGATTTACAGTTAGAGAATCCATTACACGCTGCTTTGTCAGCCCTTGTCACGTCTCATAGACACACCTGAGATCCACTTGGAGGTTCGGTGCTCACATGAAACAGTATTGTCACCATTTCTTTTCTCTGTCCCAGCCACCACAGGACTGCTGAGTATCTGCTGAGCAGACATTTCAAGCCAGGCTGATGCCTCTTGCACCATTTATCACCTTCCAAAGCTGACACACCAAATCCACTGTTGCTTCCCTTTCCTGTGAACAGAATAAACTGGGCAATGACTGAAGGAGCAAAGATGTATTACAGCCCAAAAAGCTGCCTGGAAGTGTTTGCACAATGAAGCCAGTGGTGCAAAGGAGCAATTCCTTATAAAAACATACAGTTTCGTAACATTCAAGAGAACCTGCATCATGGTGACTGCTACAAGATGCAATGTGCACTGGGAAGTCTGTAAGCTCTATGATTTGGATTAATAGTATAACCCTCTGAGTTTGTAGATAATTGTCAGTGTACACATAATTCATGCCTCCAGTTCTAACAGAGCAGCACCAAGTGAGCTAATCTGTTCAACAACCATGCCAATTGGCATACATCAAAGCTGTTTAGAAGCACAGATGTACACATCTTCCTCTCCTACACAAACACAGAAACCATGTACTAAGCGTCAAATAATTTTAGTCAAATAATTCACTGAAATAGCACCGGTTACATTCAATTATCTTTAAGGTAATCTGTGCATCCAGGCAAATCAGAAGACCTTTTGACAAGTCAAGATTCATTTTAAATAGCGGTGATACAAACATACCTGGTTACCCTGTTCTCAGTCTTATATTTCCTCTACATTTTGTTGTGGTAATTACTTATGTGAGATTATTGAGTCAGAAAGGCCTTCTCTGACCCCAGCATAGAGTTTTTGCTGGCATATCTGTTTTGTTAAAGAGCCTTTCAGGCTTGGAAATGTAGTCTTGGCTCCAATTTCAATATGTCATTACTACATAAAATGAGAACTGAAAATGAGGACCTGTTTACCTGAAAATGTCTATCTTTGGTTCCACCTCTTCTTTCAAGGATGTGACAAACACTAAACACAAGGCAGAGGTTCAGTTCATGTGTACAGTTGAAGGTTTGCTTGAGTTCAGTACATTGACTTTAATGAAGTGCTGTGATCATATAATATGATACCTTGATTCACTGTATTAAGTACCATGCTGGAATTATACTTAAATTCAATATTTCTAGAAAGATGCCTGCTACATGAAGGTAAATACTTCATTTGATAAGCATGCTTGTTTTACTTCACACAATGATTCACAGATATTCTGTCAAATAATCATTCTGTGAGGCTGCCTCTTCACCCTTTCCATTGATATCTGAGCATTTAAAAATGTTACATGAATTCTTTTTAGAGTTTAAATGTGGACTTTGTGAAATAGTGGACATCAAGCAGACCCAGAATAATTATTACTGGCAAAACTTGTGGCAAAGATGCAAATTGAACTTTTCATCCTCAGAGAAAGATTTTCTTACTACTAATTTATTATTATTATACCACCAGACAAAATAGTTTGAATTGAAGAAAAAGATAAATAATATCTTAAGAGATCACACCTCATATATACTGTCTAATGTGATTAATAAAGATCCTTTCTTCAAGACTAATTCTAAAAAGAATTTAAAGCAAGTTAAAGAAGGCATTTGAAAATGGACTCTCAAGTTTTGTGTTTCAACAGAAATTGCCTGATCCCAGAGAGCCCAGTGTCACAATTATCTGTCTTGCTTTATTGGATATGTTTCTTCAAGGTGAAAAGTCTGGATGCTTTTTGCAAGGCCAGCATTTTCCTTGCCAGCTCATGAGCATCCTGAGCACACAGGTCACCATGCCTGTGTTTGCCTCTGCAAAGGCAGGAAAAGCCACCTTGGGGACTGCTATACATAAATTATTTTTAGCAGCTGCTAGAGAACAGTTTTTGAGTTTCTGTAAGAAAATAAGGGAAGAGCTGTGGGCAAGTTATTTGCATGGTAAAGACAGTCTTTAGGATCAGAGTGATGGAAAACTGTGAGATGTCCTCTGCCTTCTATCACAAATGCACCAAGTCCTGCATCTAGTCAACTGCTCTGAGCTTCTTTTAAATTAAGATTGTAAACCCAGAGTTCAGTCCAAATACCGAACATTCCATTGCCATTTCCACAAGGTTGGAAGAATTTTAATTTCTTTTGATGCCAGATTTGAACAAAACAAGGCAATCCCTCCATCACAGATTTAAAAACCTCTTTAAAAGAGAGGGCTTATAGAAGATTAAATTCATTTACTGCTATTACTGACATGTATTCAGGTTATTACAACATGGCTTACTCACCTACTGATAGACTCCAACTTTCTCACTCGTTCAGATGTTTCCTTCCAGACCCACATGCCAAGACAGTAGTTCAGCCCTGACTCGAAAGGAAGAGTACCTCCCACTGAATCAGCTCCTGTGGCATCCTGTATTTTCCTTAGAGAATCGCCTCAATCTAATGTCTGGACAGTTGATGTGTATATAACCCAAAGCTAAATGTGAAAACAAAAACAAAAGTATATACGTGTAACATACACATATGTACACATGTATATGAAACATATAGAAAATGTATTTCTGCCACATGAGACTGTAGGTTAGTACAGCTCTCTTTAGAAAACCCCCACATAATTTATAAAACATACAGGCTGCTTCCTTGCTATTCCCTTTCCTTACCTCTAATGCCAGAGAAAGCAATTTATGCTTACTAAAAACAGCAGCATCTCTTGTAAAAGATAAATGCTGAATTATATAGTGAACAGGAACAACATAACACTGATTTTTCAGCCTATTGGAAATGTATTTGGTTTTTTTCTTCACAGTTTTTTTTTCTGTTTTGTTTTGGGTTTTTTGGGGTATCTTGTTTGCTTGGTTTTTGTTTGTCTTTTTTTGATTTTTGTTAGTTGGTTTTTTTGGGTTTTGGTTTTTGGGGATTTTTTTTTGTTTTGTTTGGAAAACCCCAGAACTGACTACAGAAAACTGCTAATGAATAGACAGGAAAAATAGATTTTCAATTTTATGACAATGTAAGTAGATCTGTTAAAACTCATGCCAAATAGAAGGCCCCATGAAGATATATGCCAATGCCTCCTGTTCCCAGATTAAAAGAATAAAAAGAATATCAGGTATCTTGTTTAAATATCTAATAGCAGTTTCATTTCAACAATTCAATATTGAAGGAAGCAACTTGTTTGTTTAAACTGCCATTAGAGTAGCAGGGCAAACAGGTTTTCAGTGGAAGTCTCACTGCATGTAGAAATTCAAAAAAGAATAATTACAAGAAATATAATAACCTTGAAAAGACAAGTACTCTGTCAGTTCTAATAATCCTTCTTTCCTCATAGCAGATGAGGAGCTTTGTAAGGTGACATTGATATTAGAAGAAATAAGGCTTCTCATAATAAAGCTACACAATAATATTGGCTTCATCCCTAAATATTTGTATAGAATCAAATAACATTCTCCTTCATTATTATACTCCTTAAGAGTCATTCATGGTATACATAATAAATCAATAAATCAGTAGGAATGCCTTACAATGATAATAGGCTTTTAAAAAGAACAAATACAAGTATTAAAGTCCTAATTATAGAGGAAATAATGAAAGTGTATGACTGAACTGTAGATTATATATTGCTAAAGGCAAATTTTGTTACTAGACCTACCACTTTCATTGTCAAAGAAATTTATCCTTAAAGCATCATATTTATCTGACTGCAGTATAATCACAGTACATTTAACATACTTTGTTAATATTAAACTTGTTGGGCAGATGTACCACTTCCTATTCTAGCCATTTGACATGTTCAAGAGATACACAGCTGTCAAATTTCTTTTTGCCAGAAAAGTATCCCTTCAGAAAGGTTCAGGTTCTCTTGTTCAAACTGGTCTCTGCTACACAGATTCTCAAATGCAGGATGACAAGGAATTTGCTGCCTCATGCTGGCAAAGCCACAGTGATATGCCCGATGGCACTTGAGAGAGCCGAGTGAGCAGCACACCTTGCAGGGCAGAGAGACAAATGAAGAACAGGAGTGTGCCTCAGGGGCAGCTTAAATAGATGGCTCACCAAAAAGGTTCCCTTCACTTCTGATCACTTCTCATCTCAAATTGTTGAGCTTACTGATACAAGATAAATGGGGAAGAGTTTGGTCAGCCTGGAGAAAGATATAACCCAAAAAAAAAAATCCCAAAACCAAACCAACCAACCAAAAAAACACCCATGGATAAAAAAGTTATAATATGTTCCATTAATCGATGTCCAACCTTTTAAAAACAGTTTGTCAAACTCTTTGAAATGTTAAGATGTGGTCCACATGAATTCAAATCTCAGGATGCATCTAGATGGTGAACTCACAGTATGGACCTCTCTAAGGGGTATGTCACTTGCTGGAGGTATTTGGCTTGCTTAGAATACTCATGAAAGGCTTTTTTCTGGGAAAGCCATATTAAATGAGGAGAAAGTCTTTTCTTTTTTCACCTAATACTTAGGGATTATCATCTTAGTATCTTTTTTTAATCCAGTAGTACTTCCAGGGAGGTAATACTGCATTTTAGCACATCCACATCCCTGTTCTTAAAATGAGCAGATCAATTGAAAATGGCAGTGAGAGCTTCAGAAGAATTGATGACTGCATGGAAACATTGATCATATATTGCAATTTAGCTGAAGGTTAACTTGAGAGAGGAAATTAAAATCTCAGTGGTTTAAAAAAACCTATTTTCCTCCTACTTTATATAAAAGAGCTTGCAGTACCTTTCTCTAAAGAGAGTTTCATTTCAACTTTTAGTTTTACTGGGGGGGGGGAAGAGATGGGGAAAAGCAGAGATTATTTCATTAATTAAACAACAACAATTATTTTTAAAAATTATTTTTGAGGGAAATGATAACATTTTTATGTCTCATTTAAGAAATTAAAGTATATTTTAAAATAACACAACCTCTTAAGCAAAATTTTCACATCTGGTCTAGAATGATACACAAGGAATAAATAATACTGTAGTTTTCACAAATACGATTTATAGTCACAAAAAGGTTTTTTCCTAGTTCATTGCCATTTATATACAACTGTGTTTGTGCATATTGCATTGAAATGCCACAACTAAATATTTGGTTTTAGACTCTCATTTCCGCAGACTTTTGACTAAACTCATACTTTAAGTGAAATCTTTATAAAACCTTGAGCTCACTAGTTGGTAAAGTATTCACACAGCTTAAATAATGACATAGAGAGAAAGAAACTTGGAGGCAGAGATCAAGAAGAGGAAAAAAATCCTGCTACAGTTGAAAAGTGACGGCAAGTGAACGAAGTGAATGAGGCATGGAAAGTATTTTAGACAAAGCAGCAGCATGAAAAAAAATCTGTTAGGCTCCGGACAGAGACAGCAGGAGTGAATGAGAAACTGTAGGTGGGTGCTAAATGGAGCTGGTTACAAATTCCCAGCCCACCAAAATGGATTTGATGTACACAGTATTTTTCATGGATATACATGCAATTTTTGTTTTCCCAGTTATTTATCCCAGGGTATTATTAAAAGAGAAGACAAACAACAGAAGATTCTACTTTGAACTTGACCTTGGGAATAAAGCAAAACTATGGAATTTACTAAAGCAGGGTATTTTCCTTTTGTTTTTCTTTCCAAAGTGACTTTATTTTTCCTTTCATGAATAAAAAAGCACATGATACCATATGAAATGTGGGTGTATAGCTCAAGATTATCTCACCAGTAAGTTTTTCAGCCATTCCTTTGCAATGAGGCCTTCAAATTTTCCATTAGGCAAACCAGCAGCATTCATTCTACCTCCATCGAGGTCCACTGAGAATGACAAACTGCGCTATTCAGCCTGCACTTCTTCCCACTTCAGTTAGCAAATGTCCCAGTGAAGCAAGAGAGTGCACACGGTCACAGCTTTCCTCCACAACCAGACAAAGGCTCATTAGAGTGGTTTTCTTTGTTTAGTGTGTTTTTTCTAAAGAAAACTACAAGTTCTTAAATCTATTGCCTGTCTGGAGCACCCACATGAGTGCTGCCCTGGTGCACTAAGTTCTCCTAGCCTGATTACCTCAACCTATCACAGCTACAATGAAAAGTGTTCTGATCTTTCCTAATATTGTCCACAGGGAGGGAAGGAAAAATTGTTCACTTTCTTTGGATAAAAGTTGACACATAAGGTGAAAACGCTTTGGTTCCAAAATGGAACCCAAACTGTACCTTCCCATAGTCATGCCAAACCCCACATCCATACACCTGGAGTCCAGCAACTGTATCTCCAGGTCTTGCAGTGCACCAGGCAGCAGGATGCTCTCAGCATGCAGCTGTGCTCACATTAAACCTGCTCTATCTTTTACTTTACACAACCTAACTAAAGAACCACACCTTGGGTTCCAAACAAATTCTAACTGGTTTTTTTTTCTAACAGAAACTGCAATTCAAGAGGATCTGAACTGTCCCTGTAGATTCCACAGAACTATATTTGAATGTCTGTGGCTCACTGTGAGTATTCCAGCAGCAGGTAACTCCCCACTGGTGCAGCCACTTCTCAAAATTCCTTATGTCTCTTCAGAAGATATAACTTGGGCCATACAAGGGACTTTGCACTCCTATCACTTCTTTTCTGAGTACCTCCTTCCCTCTGATAAAGCTTTTATATAACAAAACTACCCAAAAATATTTAGGAAATGTGGTTTTACCTCTCAATTCCTGTGATGAGTTTCTAGGATCTCACTCTTATTTACATCAACTCCTACTGTCAAGACTTGGTAAGTATGATAAGGACAAACTGAGATATATTTGGGCTCTGAAATGTGCTTATAGACCCACAGGATACTAAACTTCCTGGCAAATAAGGCTCTCTTCTAAGGGAGAATAAGCCTCACTCTTCTCCCAGCTGTGTCAGCTTCAAGAGTGATTAAGCCCTGGATGACACTGAGTGATTTTTGGCTCTTAAAGGGTGTGGATGGAAGCCTAGCCTAAAGCTGGGACCTACAGGTCACATGAAGATCCCTTTAGCTCCCTAAATGTACTCCAAGATGTGCACAGGTGTCTCTCGCTTGGGGTTTAACCAGTCACCTGAACCAGGAAATTTCCCCGTGAGAATCCCAGATTGCCTGTCCTTTCTTTCCTAGAGGGACAACTCCAGCACACTCCTTACTTCAGGAAATTATTAATTGTATTGTGCTTGCATAAAATCAAGAAGTCCCTAAGAGATTGTTTACAAAATGCAGTTATTATTTCTCCATTTAACAATATTTTTATCCCCTTGGTGTTTTTGTAATTTTCTCAGATATATTTCAGTCTTCATGTTTTATGAAAATGTGCTTCCTCAGCATGTCATGTTTGTGGATAATCACAATATGGACAAAATATGTTATTTAGTTGGTGCTACCTACTCTCTCCTACTGTTACAGCTGGAGAAGCTTTTATTTGTAAAGACTGCTGGGCTTCATGCATAGATATATGTATAGGAAGTAGCTAACTTTTTTTAATAATTGTATGGATAGTTAAAAATCATTAAACAACATTTTAAGCTCCAGTTGCATACATTATTCCATTTGTTCAACAGTTTAAAGGATAATTTAAATTAAATTCCTTTTGATTTAAAGGACAAATTATTACCTTTTTTGTTTGTTTTATCATTTTAGTGAAGCCAGCACACCCCTCAGGGTGGTCATGTATCCCAAAACTAGGCTGCTATTAAAGCTAACCACATTTTGACAGAAAGCAGTTCTTAATTGCAACCTCCCTGTGGGGACATTTAAGAGCATCCAGTCTGAATATCCTTAGCTTTTTTCCTTCAGGAAACAAATATTGTTGGTGAGAAAATAGTGAACCTGAGTTATTCCAATTACTTCAATCCTTACCAGTGTTATTAATCCAAAAGTCAATGTAATTGATTCAATAACCTGAAGAAACAGGTGCTAAAAGATGTGACAGATTATGTTCAAATAGCATATTTAAATTCAGTTTCTTATTACAAAACAGGGTTTTTTTAAATAACAGAAATTTGAAATAACACTGATAATTCCAGAGAACAAAATTTACTATAGTGGACTCTAATATTACTATGGTTACAGGCTCAATATGTGGTTTATTTGATGGAATATTCCTTTAGGCAGAACTACTAAAACTTATAAGTTTCTTTTTAATAGCTTCTGTTTGTGGTAACACTTATGCTAACCAAGCATTTCTGAAGTTTTCTATTTATTCTACTGCTTTGACTTTATTATCCTGCTTCTCCTTGTTACAGTATATCAGAGGATGTGTGTCTCTCTGCTTAAGGAAAGAGGGTTGTTGAATTTGCTGTCTTGAAAATGGCCATTGGGTGGGTGTGGATCCCATTTTATCATTGTCTGTAGAATATATGAATAGTTGTGAATTACTAATCTCCCTAACCACATGCTATCCTATTTATGTCTTTTAATCAGGTAGCCATATTTCCATAGATTCAGAGCTAGTTTTTCTCAGCAATATCTGGATCTTGGTTCTCAGAACCTAAGAGGAGAAAGAGTATGGTTTTCCCAAGAAGAATGAATTCAAAATTAACTCTTATTACTGAGGCTAAACGATCATGGCAGTGTTATAAACTAACTCAAAAGGACCTCTGCAAACATGTACTTAGTAAAAAAAGTCAATTCTGAAAGAATATCCAGATCTGGACAGGAGTATTTCTGCATGAATTAGGATGGAGAATACTTTAGTAAATTCTAGTTTTTATGGAAAGTTTTTGAGTCGGGAGATGGGAACAGGAACTGCAGAGGAATCCCTGATGCCATACTGTACAGGTTTATCAGTATATGAGAGTGTAGCGTACAGCTTAGAGTACATACATGAACTCTCTAATTGTATTATTGCTTTTCCCCCTCATCAATTTCAGATAAACACTGCTTGTTACCCAACAAATAAAAAGGCACTCAACACTTGTGTACCAGACATGCCTCTATGCCAGGGCTATTAGGCTACCCAGTATTTTTCAGGAGGAATCAGGTGAGAGGAGCTGATTCACCTTTCCCAAGGAAGGTCATTGACTCTTGTCTGACAAGTCAGCAGCAATTAGACAAAACTGCATTGCAAGCCTTAATAAATAAAGCTGTTGCTCTGCTCTGCACAATTGTGCCTGGCACCCACAAGAAAACTGAGCTGAAATTAAGTCTCCATTCATTACAAAAATAGTCTAGCAGTAATTCAGAGCAATGGACTGTCTGTTGTTTGTCAATGGCATTGAATGGTTTCTATCTACTGTAACAAATCACTCAACAGTAAAATAAATGGTAGTTGATTGTATGCCAATGGTATATTTAACAGTACTCTATTGTATTGAATGCTGCTGGAAATGTAACAGGTCTCGATTGGGAGAAAATACATGCTATTTTTAAAAATAAAATATTGATGTAATTGGCTTTCCCACCCACGGTGCTTCACAAACCTAGAAGCAAGATTAGTTTTAATAGTTCATTAGAAAAGTTAGGGAGATTGGACAAAAAGAATCTTGTTGACTTCAAGGCATTTTAAAAGTATGTAATTAAAAAGAACAACTATTGCAGACCTCCTCAGAATGAATTCTCAGATTTCCCTCTGCCTTCCCAACAGTTATAAAAAAATCAAGTAGCATCCTACAGTGCAAAAAGAAAGAATGGAATAGTAATGTTCCTCCTAATGAACACTCTCCAGCAAAGAGGAGCAATCATGGAAGTAAAGCTATAATCATTCCTTACTGGCAGCCAGTTTTACTGACTGATTGGCAAGCAGGCAAGACCAAACAGTGGTGGATGGTTTGCATTTACTGCAAACTTACCCTCTGATGGTAGAAATTTCCCCTGCTGTCTTCTCTGTTTGCTGTTCTGCATTTAGGTCTCATTAGGTCACATGAATACTTTCTCGCCCTTCACTTTTCTTTCCTTTAATCTGAGCATTCTGACTTACTGTTAGCAGACAGGTTGATAGTTGCTGCAAGGTTCTGGTTCAGTCTGGACCAGCAAAGGGAACTTGAAACTGCTCTTATTTTTACATCTACTAAAAGGGTAAGAACATCAATCTTTTGATTCTTACAGCAGGTGAACAACACAGCTCCAAGTCCATGATAAAACCTTTCCTTTGGGGATTTCCAGTCTCAAGATTCTACAGAAAATAAGAAATGTATGGGTATTTTACTTGTAACTTTTCCTTGCTGGCCCATGAAGACACATATTCTTCTGTCAAGGGCACACAGCCTGGATGGATGACACAGAAAAAAAAAAGCCGTCTACATGGTTTACCGCACTACATTTAGAGCAGAAAAGGACAACAAACTTTTCCTTCTTTGAAATGTATTAATCAGTGTGGGCTACCATATATCATAAAAACCTCAAGCAGGAGAAAGTGCTCTTTCCTGGCCGGAAAAATGATAAAGCCAGCAACAATGGAAAGATCAGCTATTGAAACAGTTTTAAAAATTGGCAGCCAGCTCATAAGTACCCTTTCACCTGGCCCAGCTGGAGAATGCGGTAACATTTAAAAGGTTCCTCTCTTCCCACAGATTGCATTAATGAGATTTTTAGGACTCAGGCATCTAGGCAATTGTGAGCTAGAAAAGCATAATTAAATGAACAAACAAATGACAAACAAACAAGCAAACACATACATTTTCCTTTGTGTTTCTTTTTCAAGTGAAATAAAATATTTTCAATATACTATTTGGAGGATCAGGAAAGAGGAGGGAAGAAAGGGAGACAATTTCTTACAACCAGTTAGGATCAGTACCTCAGTTATACATACAAACACTTTAAATCACACTCTACTTTTGAATACAAATGTGACATATCCAGTAACTGCTCAACTTATACTACTAAAATACACTGGAAACGCAGCACTGTGCAAAATATGTGAGAACACAAGCACACACAAATATTCTCTCCCCTCTTTTCTCTTTTCCAAGTCCCCTTACAATAATAACCAAATTGTTACAAGCAATCAGCAACCATCACCTTTTTGTCTCCTATTGCTATAATATGACTTTATTTCAGTAGTTATTATGAAGTTGTTTAAGAAACTTCTTGGACTCAGTACTGTCATGCTCAGAACTGGCACATCATATGATATCAAAAACCGTAGCAAGACCAAATTGTTCAGAAATGCACACAGATGATGCAACATGCAAAATGAATGCAAGCTCTAGGTCAAATCTGATTCATTGATTATATTGACAGAGTAAAATATACAGATTCAGGCCCTCATACTATGCTTTTAATCTCTCCATGTGAATGGATCTCAGAGACAGAAGACCTACATAAACAAAGCTTTGTGGACTAATCCCACATTCTTTGTATACATGCCTGGAAAAGGAAGCAAGGTAGTGTGTTTAAATAGAATTTTTCAATGAGAATTCTTTTTTATTTTACTGTGTTGTATGACTGAAAATTATGCAAGTTAAAATATATTTTTATTTAGACTCAGGTACGTGGGAAAATATTTCAAATGCTTTTTCAGCAGATTAATTTTTACACTATGAGAGGATTATTTCTATCAAAATTATTTTTAGATTCCGTGTGAGTCATCTGGATGACAACAACATAATTAGAATAGACTTAATACAACAACCCACATAGTGTCTGATTATATTTCAATAGCCTGTTTTTTTCCCCTCTTAAACAAGCAGCTTCTATTAGAAACAAGAAAATGGAACATGCCGAGGAAAGCAGGCAGTGCTCTGCAGATGAGCTGTGGATTCTCAAAGAAATGCTTAAGTTTATAAACTGCAGAATGGAGAATCAATTTTGCTGCATGGAGAATACTTAATTACAGCAACATTTATGCCAAGAAAACGACATTCTGAAAACTCCATGAAAAACTGACACTGACGTCCCACTGAGAGGCTTTTTTTCCTTTCCCTAAATAGACTGCTGGGCCCAGCTATTTATTGCCTGTGATACTACGAAAGGAGGAGCAGAGGGAAGGTTTGTGACGATGTGCTGCATTCATTGAGAAAGTGGAAAATGTATGTACAACACTTGAAACTGCTCAGAATCAGCAAAACAGACCTGGAGCCAAGCACAGAGATATCTATCCATCAGTTGAAGGAATGATGAAAAAAAAGGTAATAGGATAAGGCACTAAGTAACTAAAATATTCAAGCTATTTTATAAGCCACCTTATCAAAACTGAGAATCTCTGATATTCTCATGGAAGGCATGTTTTTCTGAGGTGATGGCAGGTATGGACAGGTGTAATGGAAGCCTGATACAAACCCATTTTTAAAACTCAACCTGCCTTCCTGATGGCCCAAATACCCCTTCACACAGCCTGGCTAAGGAAAGGTGCATGGGTATGGTACAACAGAGAAACGACTTCCTTGCCCAAACTTTGCTGAGAAGGCACAGTCTCTCTATTATTCCTTCTCCATAAAAAATTTTGGGAAGCCTAGAGCCATCAAGTCTGCAGAAGTGGCATGACAAAGATGCCAGAAAAAGTTAAACTACTTTAGTTTCTATGTCAGCTTTCTGTCAGCAGTGGATGGGATAAAAACCCAAGTAACTCCCAAAGTCAGATGGGGCGAGGGAAGAAGAATCAAAAGGGAAACCACAGTGTGGTACCACATCCTTCCAAGAGTAAACACTAAAGTAAGAGTCAATGATAGGAGGATTTTCCCGAACTTTCAAAGAATTTAATGTTTATATTTGTCAAGTTTTTGTAATAAACTTCTGCAAAACCCTTCATAATGCAGAAGGCTGAAAGCTATTACTAAAACAAAATCAGATCCTTTGAGAAATTTTATCTCTGACACCTTCAGTCATATACAAATCAATCAAAGACTCATGGAAGTAAGGAAATATAAACATGGTATCAAGTGTACTGAACAACAGGTTAAAAAATAATATTCAGTATTCAAGGATAGACTTTACAATCAAAGATTACTAGCCTAACTCAGCAGCTGAAAGATAAAAGCCACATTTTCAATATGATTGTACTTTGCTAGAATAAAAGTAAAGGGAAAATATGATCAGCCTCGAGGGTTTAAGAAAGCAGTTAATAAAAATCTAGTTAATTTATTTTTTTTTATGATGAAAACAAACCTATCTTTATTAATGGTAAAGACATAGTACTCATTGTAATCAATTTTTATATAGCTTCTTTAAAGGAAAACTTATTGATGAAGATAAAATTTCATGCTTCTGAGCGGGCTGAAATTGGCTTATGATGAAAGCTACAGAATTCATTGCTCCAATTAACAAGCAATAAGTTAAGAGCAAAACTCTGCAAAAATTATTTCTAATCAGATTTTTTGCTTTGCTTGTTGGATAATTTTCAGATCGCATTTCAAAGGAGGCATAACAAAAAAACTGATTAAATTGAAATATTCTACAACTATTTAAATCTGCAGAGCTCCAGCTCCTCTTAAATAATACTGACACAATGAATGCTGATGCCAGTGTATGCTAATGTCACTGTATGCTAATGTCAGCATCACATAAACTTAAAATGTGTTTTCTTCTCAGCCCCAGCATTGGAACACCACAGTTGTCAATCTCCAACATGTTAAATGCTCTGCCAGAAGAAAAAGCAAGTCCTGCTGTGGGTACAAAGTGTGTCTGGAAAGGCTTGCATAGGAACACACCAGTGTGGGAGTCACCTCTGTGTGATGCCTCACTGTAAAAAGGAAATAATACCAGAGCATTTTTATTTACACAGTACAACCAAACGGGAGAAGTTTAAAAGATTAAAAGACTCTTATTTTATTAAGAAATTCATCTGAGAAAGATGAATCCAGAAGTTTCTCTGACAGTAATTATTCTCTTTTCAGCTTTGCATGCAGAAAGAATTACTGGAATTTCATTACAATCCCTGTTATTTAATCAATTACGTTGGTAGGGAGGTTAAATTTACTATCAAGTGGAAATTAACGGGAACTTAAAAGGGTTGTAGGAGGAACCACAATAATGAGCTATTACAGTGTTCTTTATGCAAGCCTGAATTTGAAGAAACTATTCATGAAAACATTTTAGATTGCTACTAATTAATCAGATTGATACATATAGTCTCAAAACCTCATCTGACAGCTAATGGTACTTCTCAAATAGCCTGATCCAAAGCCTATTGAAATCAAAGGAAAGACTGTCATTGACTTTGATTATGCTGCACAAATGTAATTCTTATATGTATAGAGTGCCCAATAAATGATCTGCATTACAACAATCATATTGTTATAACAATATTATTGCATGTTTCTAATGACTAGTCTATTATTTTTAAGATGCCAAGCATTTGTTGCACAGCCTATACATTTGGGAAACCCATTTTTAGAGCACAATACAAAGATAATGAGAGCCTTTACACTGATTTTAATAACTGATTCCACAGGACTAATTTCAGCACAGGATGCCAAGCATGAATATGAGTGACAGAAGGCGTTCCTTTGAGGAAAAAAATATTTTTCACGTGTTTAAGAATGGCATTTAATTTTGCAGAAATATCAAGGCTTTTCTCAAAGCAACTTCCCTTGGGTTGCTTTGTTTTTCTAAATGTAACCCCATGAAATCAACATAGTTATGTTCTGTCCAACTTAGTGCTGCTAAAGGTTGAGGGTACTAAGACATCCTTTGATTTATCTTCTGTGTTCCTTTCCTTCACCCACCCTCCTTTTTCTTAATTTTGCACATGGAGACTTTTCCTTTCCTTATCTATAAGTAATGATGTTTCCCAGCAGAAAGTCATTATCTTACATTAACCTATTGAGAAACTGTATATTACAATTTCTTTGCCTCAGGGCAAATTAGAGGGTATTTATGGAATCATGCATACAATTTGGATCAGCAGTAAAGCCAAATCAACATGCAGCATTACTGCATAGAGGAATTCCACATTATACATTTGTGGGAATTATCTGTATGTATTTTTGCTGGTTGAAAACAACCAATGTAAAATCATTACAGGTCTCAGCAGATATTTGTGATCAATAAGTCTCTTAGAAGTTACAAAGGATGTCACACTGATAGGATTTCAGGAATAAACTGTGCTTGACTCTACCCATAAGTAGAGAGGACTGTTACTGGCATTTCCATAGGATGAATATTGGATAAAGCACTTAAAGTGATAGACAGTAATGAAGAAGATGTAAAAATTGATCATTTCTTATATTTTCAGAAGTACAGTACATTTCAGAATCTCCAGTTTTCTAGCTGAGTCAGTATCACACAGAATGTCCTGTCCAGCTCCAAAAACAGTAAGAAGGTAAATACAGTGTGTTTAGACAACACTAATGTGTCTGAAAATGAACAAAATGAAAGGTGCATTAAAGAGATAGTTAAACCTCAGAAAAGAGTCAGTTAACAGACATACACTGGAAACACTGAATCAACAACAAAATTGTGACTTAATATTTCAGTCTTCTACTATTTCAACTTATTACAGCCTCAGGTAGTTTTGCATATTTATAGACAGAATGTTTTACAAGTGTCAGTCAGGCAGAAAGGTTTTCACAAAGATGGGGAAATAACTTTTTTTTTTTTTTTTAGCTTTTAATAATCAACATCCTCCCCAATGACCCAACACAATGGATTACTTAATTTACATATACAGTCAATGACTGTGGGACTGCTTGCTCCCTTTGTGTGCTCGCACCGTTAGCAGTGGTTAACTGAAATTAAACTGTCATAGCCTTAACAGAAAATGTCATTTGACATGAAAAGAAATGTGCTGCTTTACAGGGGTGTGAAGCTGGAAACACAGTAGTGGTCTCCTGGTATTATTGTCCTAAGACAAAAAGCAAAAACAAGTGAACCTTTACTAATTTACTTTTTTTCCTATGCTGACATCATCTCCCTATTCCCTTGTTTTCTTTCTGCTGAGAAGGTTTCTTCAAACTTATCACTGGAGAACAAGTTGAAATAAAGCCATAATTCAGTAACTTGTTCACTCTTTTCATTCTGTTGCCACATGGTTCATGATTCTCCCAAATATCTCTGCTGTAAGCAGTTTGTAATAGAGCTTACCTAGTCAAGTCCTGCCAACTCCCAGCCACACACTGTGAAACAGTGGCAATCAAGCTGCCTCCTGAAGGCTATTCCTACCTGGAAGTTCAAACCGGAGCTGATCTGACATGCATGTTGACATCCCCGAGCTGTAGCAGGTTTACCACAGAAGCTTAGACTTGTTAAAAAACCCCAAAACAAACCCCTTTTTGTCTCTATTTCACAACTACTTGTCAAAAAGTAGAATAACAATTCACTCGTAAAACAAAGACTGTCCAGGGTAAAGGGAAATGTACCTGTCTGACCAGCAGTAGCTGAACAAAGCTCTGCATTCAAACAGTACTGGAAAAAAATTAACAAGAAACGTGAACACGGCTCCATGGAATCACAGCTTCACATATGTTGCATCACTCTACTATCTTCTCCCAAATTTTGTATGTTCCATAAAGTAGGATCCTTTGGAACATTATATGCCAAATACTGTAAGTAGAGTGAAAGCCCCTTCTGTGTAAGAATGAATGTCTTTACAATTTAAAGAAAATTAAACAATATTTCTGTCAGTGTTAAGGAACCATTAAATGTTACAGGATGAAAGCACAAGAATTTTCTGTACCTAACTGACCTCAAAATACAATTAAAAAAAAAAAAAAACAAAAACAATACAGGCCTTCATAATCAAAGTTCATACAAGAGGGGCTCAAGGCATCATTTCTCACGTCGTTATGAGAGTCCTGGCTTTTAACCTCGTTACCAGTGATACAGGCACTTAAAATACTGAGCTTTAGAATGGCATTATGTTTTACCTGAAATTATGGAGGAGTTTTTGGTTGAACATTGTGATAATGTTAGTTTATTATGTTCAGTCCTTACCACCTATTTTATTTCTTTCATTTTATTTCATTTTGACTGTTTCTTTCTTTCTTTTTCTTCCATGAGTATTTCTTTACTGTGTGTGGTTCTTTTGTTCTCACCACTGCTCTTTTATTCTGAGACTTGCAGTGCTCAACACAATTAAGACAGCTAAATCAACATTACCAACCTACTCAGATTTTCTTGGCACAGTAACTATCATTTAAGATTTGTGTGTCCTACACAGCTTTAGGGTTCTTTTATTCTGGAAGGTCACTTCAAAGTCATTTCAGAATTACTGAACTGTTTATTGATCTCCTAATTATTCTATGTTTGCAATTCTTTAGCTGTCTCTCTTTGTGCTATTTTGTTATATAATCTTAGCCATTTAATAAACAAAATACTATTTATTAAAAAAATTAAGATTACAAAAGGGGGAATAAAATCCCTAAGCGGTTCAAATGAAGAGAAGTTTTAATTTCCACTGAAACGTGAGGATGCAGATAAAAATAAGAAGCTGAAGTTTGATCTGCATGGCTGTGCTTTCCTGAACAAAAACAAAGCAAAGAAATAACAGATTTTGGTTCTGTAACATGGCTCCGAAGGTATCATTATACTGCAGAAATCTCAGACAGGTTTTGCTGACTATATTTTGCAGAAACATTTCAGACTTGGGTTTTTTTATATATAAACTTTGTTCCACACAAAATGCTCCTGATGATGAATGTAAAGAAACCAACAAACAGAGAAAAATATTTTCTTAGTGAGATACTAACACTGCCTATATTGCAGCAATTTGGTATTGATCCTTAAAGGCAGTTCTGTTGTGATTAAATACACTCCACAGACTGAATGAAGACCAGAGTTAGATTCACAAATATTTTAACTACAATTTACCATGTGGTTCATACAGATCAACACTGCATTGTAAAAAACTCAGGGTTCTGTGCTGTAATACAGACAAGGTCTGGAGAGTAGCTGCTATTTTAAAGGTGCGCTCAGTGACCCCACAAGTTAAAGTTAAAATAAATGTCCCTGACCTCATTTGTGGTCTCCAGTACTCTGTCAGCTATAACTTTTTGCAGGCTCAGCTATCGATAAATGTCATCCAGATTTTCAATATTCCTCTAAAGGGAAGGAACACACCTTTCTTGTTCACCTGAGCAGCTTCACTTCACAAGAAAGACAAGATACGGGGCTTTTTTTTGGGTAACCATGGTTCATTACTGGGTTTGACTTCATTTTTACATGTACTATTCAATAAAAAGCTCTCTGTAGGACACGACCTAAAATTGCATCCAGATCTTTTCTCTTCAAAGGGTAATTAAAGAATCAAAAGGGACCCAAAACAATCCATGGTGCATTTTCTCTGCACCAGCGCAGCAAATTGGACTCCCTGTCTGCTTGGTGTCTATACAGATTTAGCAAATATAATGCACATATCTCTACTTGATCTACATATTTACTGCAATTATCAAATAATTTTATAAGCAGAATAGCTACCCATGGAAATACCTCTCAACACCTCCTTCTGTTTTAACATTGATAAATTATTATTTTCTAAGCAATTTTGCATGATCCCATACTAGTTTAATCTTGATAATTTGCCCAAACTTGCTTCAAATTTTGCTGATCTCTTTGTGGTCTCAAATGTTTAATTTGGTTATTTGTAGAATTTTCAGTTTCTATGGCTTATAAACTAACAGAGCACCTCCTGGGAAGAGAAAAAAATTCTTAAGGATGGGATCCTGAGGCTGCAAAGATCTCCTTTGGGAAAAACAAAGCAATCCTTTGAGGCAGGAAAATTAAAAACCTCCACATTTGTTTGGCAATGATTTGGAAAACCAATAGGAACATTTAATTATTAATGGACCCAACTAACCATAATTGTCTCCTTAATAAATCAAGATAACTCTATTGTAAAAATTAATCTATGAGCACATTTACAGTTATCTTGTATTAAGTAACTCTTACCACACACCACAGTATTAAACAGTGACAGACTAGAAGGTGCTGGTGTGGTATTTAGAGTGCTGTGAGTTTTGTTTTGTTTTCCCCACCCTAGGAGAAGAACATGGGTTTCACACACTAGCCTTGGCTTAGGGAACACTTGCTGAAGTCCCTGTAGAGTGTCATTTCCATCACGATTAAACAAAACCATTTTGTTTTTCTAATGAGCTCACTGAGCCAAGATGACTACCATGTGCAGATAGCAAAAGCATAGAGATTTTTCTGTTTTTTTTAGTGTTTATAATCATTACTAATGGTCTTTCCTGTAACTTTCATGGTAGTTATGTGCACAGCCATGCATTTTGTAGTACAGTTGTTCACTATTACTGGTAAAAAATTACAGTGTTATATGAAACAACCACCTGGGTTGCAGGATAGTGCAAAAACTTCTACATTAGTGTTTATTTCTCCTTGCCTTTTTTTTTTTTATTATTCACTGCTTACTCCCATTCTCCATTGTATTCAGTATTTTTATATCAACACTATTGGGCTCACTTTATTTGATTCCATTCCTTATTGACTAAATATTCATTAGCCTTTCAAATTATACAAAGTGTCACTGATATTTCCCTTTGAAATCACGCAAGAGGTTAGATAAAAATTATTTCTTTGCATTGCTACTTCCCTGAGTATTAGAGGGAACTGAATACACTTCAGATTGCAGAAATATATTCTGCACCCACAGCCCTCCCCTGTCAGCCTGGCTCAGAGCAGTAATCCTCCTACGTCTGGAAGGATCTGATTCCTTTGAGCCTGATTGAGAGCATCAACTCAGATGCACTTACTCTAGTGCTTAAACATAAGCATTCATTTATTTTCTTTTGGATCTTTTGAAGTAAGACATTCTGTAGATACAACAAACAGGATATATAGAAGGGGTAAAAGAGCCCCATACTGGGGCTGAGTTTGACAGAATGAGCCAAAGCTTTCTCTAAGACTCATAGAAAGTTTCCTACAGTCAATGGAAACACATTCTCTGTAATGGTCTTTGGATCATAGCACAAATACTGAAACAATAACACTGGATGGGAAGAAAACAAAATATCCCAACAGTGCAATAGGAACTGTAAACTGTTCTAAGTTGTACAGCTTTTTGAAAGCTCCCTAAATCACATTGACAAAAGGCAGCGATAGAAAGTAAGTGAATCTACAGAAACACATCTTATTTTAAATCAAAGCAGATGAGTCATCTGGCAATCTAGCTGTTGGGAAACAAAAAGAGAAATGAGAAAATTGTGTCAGTTCACTGCTTGATGAGATTTTGTTTCATGTATTTTATTTTCAGTATCTGATTACCTCTGTTATTTATGTTTTTATAGAGTGCTTTCATTGGCTCACTTGCTGATTTTTGAAGATAAAAGTCTAAATTACAATTAAGTTGAAACTGGATTTGCTTAAAAACAAACAAGAGAAAGAGGAAGAATTTCCTGTGTAATGGCTGACAGCAAAATTGTTTGAAGTAATGGGGTCCCATTTAAATACCAAGGACTTGGCAGACTGAGTAGAACTGAATTTGCATAGGCTGTAAAATCTTCGGCATAGTGTGGAAGCTTGCTGGAGTGCTTCACAGAATATAAAACTTTTTGGCATTGTTGCAAATCTTGATAAATTAATAGGAGAAAGCAGAACACTGTTTACAGCTAATTTTCTTTTCCAGGTATGAGGTTTTCTTCTTACTCCATCTCCCCCTGCTACACATTTGTCTGCCAAATCTTCCCTCTGTGCCCCTCTATGCCTCACAGTAAGTAATTCCCACTGATTCAGAAGGTGCCTGCTGGGGAAGGCACAGCTGATCAACATGGCTTTTTCTGCTGCCAAACTTCAGCCAATGAGCTATTCATGGCTCCAGTCCCTGTTCCTGCTCATTAGGCCACTGGGAATTGTATGAATCATTTTCATTCCCTGCCAGGAAGCAACGCCAGTGTTTACTATTACTTATGCAAAATAATTTTCCAGAATCACTTTACAAATGCTGAATGCTCAGTTGAGTCATAAAAACTGAAATGAATTAATAAGAAATAAATAAGCAGTCCCAACTGCATGGGTTATCAGTTTTATACACAAGATGAGTCAAAGCCTTACATATTTCCACTAAGCTGGAATTACAATAACCCCCTTTCTCTTGGGAGAAACAAGGGCTGAAGTGCAAAATTAAGATATGCATTATTTTTCTTTCATAACAACAGGGAGTGGACTTGGTTGAACTGAGTTTTACGGGGCATGCAAATGATGCTAAGCTGTAAGTTCCCTTCACTCTTCTCCTATTTTCCTTTCTCCCCATTCCTTTTTCCTCACACAGAAGACAGGATGCAACAGGGAAATAATAGCCCTAAAATGTACCACTGCAACTAACCTGGGATGCTGAAAGGACTGCAAGAGCTACTAAGGAAAAGCCTGAATAGGCAGCCAAAGAACAAAACAAATATCAACATAATTGAAATATATAAATCAGGACACTGTTTATAATAATTTATGTGTCAGTTAACTTGACTACATTTGATCAGCTATAAAGACATTACTGTTAACCCAATAGAAAGGAAATTCTATTGAAAAACAGAAAGAAGTCTTTGTTGTAAAACCAGCAGAAAATTGTGCATAAAACCTGATGGGAGCCTCAAAATAATCTCATTAAAGCGGAACATACTTATTCAAGACAGACAAAAAGGGTTCACAGCAGTCTTAAAATCTGTTTTAGGAATTTCACTCTATCTATTTCTTAAGTAGAGTTGTCTCCAATTGGTCTGTATTAAACTCTATGGCATTTTAATGTTCCCAGCAGAGTAAGGATTTGTCCAGACCTACTCATTTTAATACTCAAGCTACAAAACAGATCTACCTGATAAGAACAGACATCAACTCATAAATCTGCCTTTCTGTAACATAGAAAGATACACTGGCCCTGACGTTTCCTTGGTGCTCACCCTCTCCTCACAGCAGGCTTTCTGCAGACTTGTTAGAAAAGCCACCCTTTGAAGGAACACTGTCAGGCTAAAAGTATGGACAAAGAAAGGTGAGGTTTGTTTGGATTTCCTTACTCTGTTACTAGTCATAACTCATCACATTATTGATGGAGACATAATTTTCTCTGTGAAGATTTTAGGATTTGCTTGTTTTTATTTTTCACTCCCTTGAATAAATCAGTCAATTTAGCTTCAGGACTAAAGACAAATTGAACATGTTCATATTCACACACAGTAGTACTATTTCTCTGTTTATGCAAGAATGTATTTGTATTTAACCTATGAAATCTCACATTCTTGAGTTTATGTGAAATTCCCACACTTCCCTAAGATACCAGTAGGCTCTATTTACACCTAGGAATCCATCTTTCTTCTAGTACTCATAGGATCTAAATGCATCCTCCAAAGCCTCTCCATATCCTCAACTTCTTCCCTGCTTGTTCATCTGCCTGCTCTATGCCAGGCAGGCCATGAAGAATACCTGACCTGAACTCACATCATAGTGAGATTTTAGCTTTTACTGTCTCTTTGTCCTAAATATAACTATTACTTTAAAATACACTGCTGTCAAACTTGTTTGTAACAAGTTGTTGAGCACAGGATGGCAAAATTTCATTGTATTTATTTAGTCTAAAATACTTGAAACAGATTTAAACTGCATTTTAAACCTCCTTCAACCTCCCTGCAAGTAAAAAAAAGACATAACTATTCTTATAAAAATTTAAAAAACATTAATATACTCCTCTGTTATACAAAGCAGCTAGAGGTTACCTTTTAATCCATGATGTTATACCCTCAATGCAATGCTTTCTATGAGCCAACTGCTATTTGCAGACTTTGAGCAAATTTTCCAATTATATAGGTTGCTGTCTTTCAATAGATACTTACGGTGATAAATTATTTGCTAGCCTCTGATGGTTTAGTGACTACTGCCAGTCACCACTTCCAAATTGACCTCTGATCTATAGCAGTGAACAAGGAGTCTATAGGACCACCACCAGCTTTCCTTGCCACCCACAGCCAAGGCAAGACTCAGTTTAATGGTGTCCTCTAAGCAATTGGTGCTAAGGTCATCTCTCAGAGATTCTCTCTCCTTTAGCAATAGAAACAGCTGGAAACATTTTCCTCTTCGTTGTCTCTATGGACATCTCCTTACTTTGTATCATCCATATCCCCATCTCCCTCCAGGGCCCCCACATTTTGTCTCTCACTGGTTCATTCAGGGATTAGCTCACCAGACCCGTTAACAAAACAAGTATCTGTTTTACAAACAACTATCTAAGACAAAAACACAGAGCCCAAGACTGCTGTGCCATTTAGAGGAACATAAATGCACTCTATGAACACTGCAAATTAAAGTTGGAGAGGGGAAGAAAAACAGAGAAAATCAGTTCTAAATCCTTTCAGTCAGATCATTCAAGTTTTAAGGAGGACATAAACCTTGTTAACTGGCTTTGAGAGCCCAATGCATCATGCACAGTTCAAGACAATATTTTTTTGCTTTTACACTTCAAGTAACATTTTCTACACGGTTGCAGACTACAATTGTAATGAGGCAGGAAGAAAAATCCTATAAGCTCTCTTTGAAGTTACATTTGAGATGCCCTTCTATTTGAGCAAACAGAGCTGCTGAAATACTAATAAGACCAGTAAAAAATATTATGAGGTGTAGCTCTCTCTCTCTTACAGGCAGCTTTTCATGGATACATTTAGGAATAATTGGCCTTAGGAATGATTTGCAAGGCATAGAGCAGGAAGTAGTACATAAAATCCTATAATGCAGATCTAAATTCAAAAGAAAAAAATGTACTTCAATAAGATGTCCCAAAACAATTTAAGTAATAGGAGTATGCTTTCTTACTTTGTTTTTCTTACTTTTAAATAAAAAACCAAAGAATCCCCCCTGCCCTGTTATTCACTTTTTCCTATAATCATTCCTTCCAGTTCCTTCTAAAGAGAATGTTCAAGAAAATTTTAAATATGAAAAAATGAGTATGTCTGTTCCTAATTAGCACCTGACTCATATAACTTCATTTACTATTGATTGGATAGATAATGAAAAATTGTGCAGAATCCAGAAGGTCTTGTTTATAGCTCACATCAGTCACAATGTTTTCAGTGTTCATCTCCAAGCTGGTATTCAATTGGCATTGCAGACTTACGGTTCTTTATAAAAACAAGGTCTATGTTAGCTCTTATTTAAGAGTTGTTTCATATCTCAGTTGTCTACATTGATTATTATGGAGAGTACTGAATGTCCTTTCTTATTATTTCTTCCTATTTTTCTTCTTCTAAAAGCAGGATGCACAAGTTGAGATACACAGAGTTTGAGATACAACAAGTTTGCCTGGAATTTAAGATGGACATGGAATATTTGCACACAAATAACATCCAACGAGAAATAATTAGCTTTGTAAGAAGCAGAACAAGTGGAGGTTGACTGAATTTACTAAGAATGTTCAATCAGTAAAAGCTCCAACAGATATTTTCCCATTGTTTAGACATCATTATTGGTAGTATCAAGCCTGGTGAAGACTGAAGACATACATTTTCCTAAACAGGATACACTTGCAATAACCCTCTGTACCAAACATTTTCAGTCTGTGATATTTGTTGCATTTCTGAGACCAGACTGAGTTCAACTGAAGAGAGGCAATAATTATTAAAAAAAGACAGAAATGCCTGAGCTATCTTTTCCCATATTCACTCATAAACAGCATAAGGTCATAAATCTTCATTTCTCTGAGAAAAAAAAAAAAAGGCTACAAGACTGATGTTGCTTATATTTATCATCTGCAAAACTTTTGTGCCACTTATGTAAACTACAGTTCACTTCTACACCTCTAAGCACCAATCTGTGTAAACAGTAATCCTGAGTTCCTCTTTTTGAGCAGAATTGAGCTATCCTGATATGCATCTTTATTCATGTATATGATATTCTACCAATTCCAAAAGCAATGATTTGGGGGGGAAAAAGTTGTTTTTAATGTCATTTTCAAATCCAAACTTAGTTATGGAATAGCAGTAATTGTAAATAGAAATTCCTGTATAGTGAGCTACTCAAACAATGCCAAAATGAAACTGAACACTAATTTATGGTTCCCTGGTTTTGTTGCCTTTTCTTGGTCATACAAGTGCATTCTACGTTTGATACCTTAGCTCTGAAGAGCCTCTAGCTTGCGGAATATTGAACAGTGTTTTGAATTCAAGAATCTCCTATGAAGTGGGAGAAGTTAATTTGGCTGGGTTAAGCACTATATGACAATTGTACTGGCCCCCATGTGAACTTTCCGATGCTAATTTCCATTCCCACAGTGAGATTTAACATTTGTAACACCAGAAGATATTCTACTAAACTCACACAAAGTGCAATTTTCTAATAAAGCTGACAAATCATGCTGCTACTAAGCAATGAAGGTCATTTCAATAAATGATACTCAACCAAACTATTGACATTTCATCCAGGATTAACCGGGTCTAGAAAAGTAGAACTGGAGATTCTTCAGTATCAAGAGATGTTTCTGATGATTATTCAGAATCTTGTAGATTAGAAGAAGGTGCAAATGAGAATCGTGGCAATCTACAGCATTACCTGTCTCTTTGTGATAGTAAATTAGTGCCATTGCTCCTATTGTGTTCTTTTTTCTTGTTCGTACTCTGTAAAAGCTGTTGGTGTCAATCGATCTTTCTAATAGCCAGCTGAGATTTCATATATTACAAATTTGAGCATATTTGAGCAGCTAATATATTATATTAGTACACAGGTGTATCACAAAGTTCAGCCCGCTACACTTATAAAGCCACTTAAAGAGCTCCTTCTGAACACATTTTTTTATTCAAGGGTATGAAAGTGTCAAAATTAATACTGTGATACAACCACTGCCCTCCACTGTGGTTCTGGAATTTTTAAATGTATCAGTGTATCATGAAGAAAACAGAAAACTCTGTAGGGCCACATCCTTAATACACCTATGCCAAAACAACTGGCGAGGAATATGGTTAGGAATAACACCACAGGGCATACATTTAAGCTGAAAGTCTCAGGGTAGCTGTAAGGGTGCATTCAGAATTTTCTTGAATATAGCAATGCCCTCCCCAAGACTGATGATGAAACCACTGTTGCCATCAGTAGAAGTTCAGTGATGCTTTTGAGCTCTTGAGCTTGAGGACTATCCGAAGCAGAATCAAACTGAATTTGCTTAAGACACCATCCCAACAGACTTGTGCTCTATCCCAAATTCGTCATAAACTTCATGTGTGATATTAAACAAGTCACTTCCCTTCTTTGTGCTTCATCTCCTCTTCTTTCAGACAGGGATAATTAGCACCTCCTTACCTCCCAGAATATGCATGTTAAGTGTGTTAGAGATGTTATTCAGCAGACTGACAAGGCAGAAACACATGTGTATTATAGATTTATAGATTAGATTTATGATAAAAATCCAGGTAAAACTTCAGAGCCAAGAAGAGAGGAATAGATACATTTTGTGATTTAATTCTATTACTCCACTTTCCTCTTATCCCACGTACTAAAACTCAGAACCAAAGTAGTAGCTGTAAGCAAAGCAAGTAGCTTGTATTTTGGCCTGTTTTCTCAAATCTGGAATTGGAAACAGCACAGTAAAAAAACTATTCACTCTTGGATGAAAAATACATAAATATAACAGATGAGCCCTTTTAGTAACTCACTGACAACAGTTGCCTACTGACTGGATGTGTTTGGAGTATTCAGAGTCAATGCAGGAGAAACAAAGGACCCTAGGATTTTGGGAATGTGTGCAAACATCTGGAGTACATACAACCTATACCTGTAAACTTAACCAAACAAATCAGCTTGCTCTGCTCCTTATTTAAAACACTTTCCTTTTACAATGCATGGGAAAACTATAGCAATATCTGTTATAGCATTTACGATTAAGAAAATCAGGAGGTAGACAGCTTAGATCCATAAAAGTGATTTGATATATTTGGCAATACAATTTGGCCTGCCTGCAATGAGCTGTTAAATGAAATTTTGCACAGCCATGCCATCAGGCTTTATTCACTTGCCACATTTTATTCTGAAGGGTAAAACTGATGGCTAGTACTAATCACCTCAATTATTGCCAGAATTGTGTCAAATTTTGGGATGAGATCACTCTCTTCTTACATGGGGGTGAGGATGAGTGATTTACAAATAAATCAGAAATCAGCAACCAAACTGAAGAGATGGTCCAAAATATCAACAACATCCCCTTTCTAGGGGTGCAGAAGATCAGCATTTTGAAGAATTCCAGGTGAGATTTCTCAAGGTTTGCTTTTAAAATAAATAATGTAAATAAATAAATAAAAACAATATAAGGTTGCTTTTTCCCTCTGCAACAATTCCTTGAGCACATCTTAGTACTTCAGAGGAACATTCTTCAAATGAAAGAGAGAAAAGCCCCACATAGATCTCCCTGGGAAGAACAGCAAGTGCACGAAGAGCAGAACTGGAGTGTAGGACTTTAAAAGCTTTAAATCTATCATGGGTTTGCCCCTGTCTTTCTGTACTTCAACAAACTGCTGAAGTTTTCTCACTTCTATTGCCCCTACTAGTTTCAAGGACAACAGATGAAATGTAACTCCTCATCGAATGCTTACAGGTAAGAAAGAAGCAGGAGAGGAGCATTTTCAGCTGCAATTATGTATTTTTGTCACACGTTGATTGACAGAATTGAACATAATTGTAGAATTCTTCAGTGTCATGGATGTAACAACGTCACTGCCTGTTCTGTCTCCTCAAGAGCAAAGTACAGAAACAGTTTTAAAAATATGTAAACTATTGGTAACTAAAAGGAGTAGGCTAAAGGGATTTCTTGTTCTGAATGCTGTAGTGTTTTCCTTTTACGGAACCGAGAAAGGACATCAGTGCCAGAACACAGTCTGGTTCACCTAACTCCTGGCACTGTTTAAACAATTTATTTCGTCATTTCTCACAGCCAACACTTGGTTGCATTTCTGTTTACATACTCAGCAGGGGCCACCACCTATGGAAAGAAAGATGAGAATATACTCCCATCATGGTATCTGTAAGATTCATTGAGTCTTTAATGATTTTCAAGCAGTCTTGCTGTGAAAGTGATGAACAAAGTCAACAAAAGGTCCAGATACAATATTCTTGCAATAAAATTAAAATTACTAAAGTAAACTAGCGTCTGACAAAGAATTGAAAAATACAACATATTTCTATACAATGTATCAGCTGACACCATGTGAAGCACATGTGAACGGGGCTGGGCAGTGCAAATTGGTAGAGGCTCAGTGTGTGGCAACTGGATGGTTCTTATTTCATGAACATACTTTCTTTTCCCAACTTACAGTTTTAATTACAACAATACTCTAGATCCAGGCATGAAAAAATATTGTCCTTAAAAACTCCTGGGTTTAGCCCCAGTAGTGACTAAAACATAATACTTTTTTTTTTTTTTTTTTTAAATAGAAACTTAGAGGTATCAGGAAATTCATTAAATTCATTGTATGTACACATGCAAACTAGACCCAGGATAATTAGTTAATTCTAAGTGACTTTCCAATGCACACTGATATGCGGATGCTTTTACTTCACACTGAAACTTAACTTTTAAGATTTATTACCTCTTGAATTTTTGGGTGATTTACATAAATCAAAACAATCTACACATGGATTTATTTCTAAATAGTCCAAGTATCTTTAAGCCAATTGATTGGGTTTGAGCTTGATAAAGTTACTGAAAAGAGGGAGAATGACACATAAAACCCCCTCCAAAATGTACTTGGTTGTATTGTGATGATTTCTTTTACAGTGGCAACTGCAGAATCAACCTCTCTATCAATCAGCACAGAAAAGAGGAGGATAAAAGTAAAGTGCTTTGTATTGTCAAGAAACAGCCTCTGGAAGTTCAATTAGGGATTACTTGCTGTTATTCAGGTAAATGTTCTCCCATGTGCATCCATTTTACAGGACTCTTGAAAGGCATTTCCAGATGAGGGGATGACACTCCCCTCTACATTTTCAGTCATTTGTAATTTTGCTGGACTCTCTGTAGGCACAAAATTTCCTCTTATTTTTTTCCTACTTCTTTGGCAGACAGATCTCAAACTCAGCCTCTTCTGCACCATAGAGCTGGCAGAGTGGCCTTCCTCATGAAGCCAGATAATTAAGTTCCATTCAGTAATTTCATCTCTTTTTCACTGGGCATGAGCAGTTTGAAGTTCTGGTCAATTTTAACCTATTGTATTTTATTTTGTTTCCATTACTACATTTTTGGTCTGTCACAGCAAAGTTCAATGATGCCTGTCAAGTCAACAGCGTAAAACTTATTTCTATGAAGTCAGCAACAAATTACAGTGGCTTTATGCAGGATTCAGTGTCAGCAACACAACAAATGGGTAGCTCTGTAATTATAAATCTACACTGGCCAGGAGAGAGAACTACACATCTGAACTGTGGGACACAGGAATCTCCCTCTCCTTTTACACAGAAATTAATGCTGTTACTGAAACCTGGACTTACTGTAATAAAATATGACCTTTAGGAGGTGTGGAAACTTTTTGGCAATATAGGCAAAAATACAACAATAATGGACATTTTTTATACCTTTTCTCTACAAATTTGAAAACCAAACATCTCTATGAACTTGCTCAGAATGTCACTTGTTGATATATCAATGAATTCACCAAATATGGTAATTCAATGAAAACAAACACTTCAGCATGAGTTGTTTTTCATTGGAATTTTCCATGCTGACTGTGAACCAGAGATCCTTATACAGGTCTAGATGATTGGATTAACAGGCCGAGGAAAAGAGTAGTGTTTTGTCTAGTAAAATCATCAGAGGAAGAAACAGAAAGCAGCCACAAACCTTTCAGTTTCCTAAGCACAGCAAAAGGAAAAGCAGTAAGAATAGGGATATAGATATATACTGACTAAACAGAAAGCTATTCCTGCACTTACTAGGCCATGATGCTACAATATTACTGAGGCACTAGGACTTATACACTTTCCCAACCTCCGTCTTTGTAATGGTGTTATTCATTCCTTGACCCATTTATTTTCTTTTATTATAAAATATGAATTGTCAAATACAAAAATGTATACTTCAGATATCTAAATTGGGAGAGATTAACCCTACCCTAAAACTACTGGAATGTGTGGACCAGTAGGGTTTTTACTTATTATTGGTGGCTCCTTTCTTTTTTTGTTTGTTTGTTTGGGAAACAGAGGGAGGGAGTGCCTGTTCATTTTCATAATCTCCCTTTTCCTGCTCTCATAGTTAATACCAAACCCTGGGTTCTTAACTTCATCTCAGTCATTTTTGTGTTCTGCCTTTTCCCCGCATCCATTTTTGTTTGGCTTCAATTTTCTGTCATTAAAGAGGGGAGCTCCTGAACCCCACCACTCCTGAAAAACAGACTTTCTATGTGAGTCCAGAGCTTTTACTTCATAAAACAGAAAGGAAAACGTGTGACACAACTGTGATATTCAGAGAGCAGCACTGCTTATTTTGTTTGTCTCTTACTATCGATTCCTTTATCCTTGGTCTGATTTGGTTAAGCTCTTCAGGCCCATTGCTAAGCACAGCGTAACCCACCTCCTTCCTGTCCTGACCCTGCATGGAATAATAATGAGCCTGTCCTTGAGGGAACAGACACAAAGTGACTTGGGTAGCATTTTATATTTGAAAGAGAAAAGAAAGAAAAAAAATCTTTGGGGTGTGTTCCTTGTTGTTGTCATACCCATGCTGATTTCCTGAGTGAAGTACTGTTTCATCTCCTAAATCTGAGGTTTCTTCTAACTCCCAAGCCAAGCAGGATACATTTACTGTACCCTCATTTTCCAGCTGCAGACCTCTTTATCTTGCTAACTACATTATTTTGATAGCTTGTGATCAAGTCACTTGGGGAACTATGAAAGAAGACTAAACTAAATGTATTTTAACAAAGGTGCCAAGGACCCATTACTGTTTAAAACACCCAAGGACACACTAAGACATCTGTGGGGTTTTTTTTAACTGAACAGTGGCTGATTAAAATAACTAATATGTGTTTTTAAAAAGACTAGCATAGGCACTTGCCACACACTTGGTCCAGTTTACAAATAAAATAAATTAAAAAATCAATCATGGATTTAAGCTTTAAATTAGGGATTGAATTAAAAAAAATAATAATAATATCACCTATCTCTACTCTATAATCTCTACCATACAGTACTTATGCAGACACACTATAAAATAAGAGCCAATCAGCTAAAGCTGTGAAGGTAGTCCATGTCAAAAAATCAAGTACAAGAAGGTGTTGGGCAGGTTTAATGCCTGGCTGCAATTGAAGCCTCTGCAGAAAATCACTTGTTGCTCAGGAGCTTCAGCCACCACAGTCCAAGGCTGCTCAACGTCTGTGGGACCACAGTCACAAATTGATTCAAACAATTCCTGCTCTCAAGCACATTGGCTTTGTCCCCCTCAGGGGACTAACATCACCCTTCTTAAGCACTGCAGGTAAACAAGTCCCAGCAAAGGCACAGAATAATCTGAGCAAGGGAACATCACATGGCTGCTGTATTTTTTACTTCATCAATGAATTCTTGTTGCAGTGGTTAAGAGTTAAGTGTACTCCAATAACAAAAGTTGTAAAAAGTCCCAACAAACTCATCACAAATGGCTCTACAACTGTCAGATTCACTGAATTTAGGAAGGGTCCACTCAGTTTCAAAAAGGCAGAGCGAGAGTAGCATCTCTCATTTTAGGGCATGACCAAAGGGAAGAGTGGGAAAGGCAACTTGGAGAAGGAATGTTTTGATACGGGCCAGATTGGTCAAGGACTAAACTAGAAATTTAAATTCAAAGAAAATCTGAATTTTTGAAAATTTAATCCAGATTGGAACATAATAATATAATCTTTGAAAGCTGGCAGACAACCTTAATTTGATTTAGTTATATTTAAATTACCTACATAAAAATTATTGTTTGGCTGTTTAAATGCCTGTCTCTCACAACATTGAAAAAGCCAGAAAAGAAATTAAAAAACTAAAATAACAGTGAACTCAGAAAGGGTCCCTTTGTGGATGACAACTCTGTGATGCCTAACAACGCCTATAAAAATCATGTTTGATTGAACAACACAATACCAAAATATCTTAGGAAAAAAGCAGGCTTTGATTAAAAAAAAGAAGTGCCCATACTGTCATGTAAATTTCAGCAATCTTACCTAAATGCACACAATTGTCTGTGCCTACTGGCAGCTTCCTAAGAACAATTATTTCAATAAAGTCATCATTGCTGACCCAGGCCATCATTGCATAACCTGTATAAAACACACTTGCCTGTTTACATACAGCTATTCCAAAACAGAATGAAGAATAAATAAGCACTTGATCCAAGTAGCTGTTTCATCTTTAAAAGGAATAATAGTATTAATAGAAAGGCGAGTGCTTAGTGCCTGGTCAAGAACAGCCTTAAAATGCAAGCAGCTCATCCAAGTAAGAAATGGTTGTTTAAGTGGGAGATGACCAGAACGATTTCATGGGCAAAGTGCCCTTTTGTTTTTTGTTTGTTTGGTTGTGGGGTTTTTGGTTTTTTTTTGTTTTTTTGTTTTTTTTTTTTGCAGGATGGCTACATTGTTGGTTAAAAGACTGAAAATTTGAGTCTAGATTGAAAGGAAGAATTACCACAGCTGATACTAAAATAGAAATTTGAAAAATTAAAGCTCCCACACAAAGTCTGCAGTTCTGCACACTGAAAACATTGGAAAGGCTTCCAGCACGGAGGGCTGTGTTTGCAGTGCAAACCAGCCAGGCACAAACCCAAACAACCGTGTCTGCCCTCCCAAGCTGGGGTTTGTGGCACCACAGGAGGCCCAGGTTTGGTTCTTGGAAATGGATGCTTTTAAAGCACTTTCCATTTAAACCTGTATTTTATCAGAAATCTTCATTCCTGTTCCTATGGAAGACCTATCATATTTATAAGGTTGCAATTTAAGCAGTTTTGCCACTCAAAATAAGTTTTATGTCCAACATTAATTCTGCTGAATCCATTTCACTAAGAAAATGAATGATACAGCTGCCAACTTCCATCAGCAAAAGAATTACTTTTTTCATTCTCCTTTAATATAATTTGTGGTAGCCAGTTATAGAGTTATGGGTCTTCAAATACTTCATAAGTATTTTCAGCAGATTTCTTAAGGATATTTTTCATAGGGTGTCTTACACAAAATATTCATAAGACGTGAAATTACTTCATTTCCCAGCAACACGGGACATCAGCAATCACACCAAAGGAACCTCGTAAAAGCTTGTTTAGTAGAGAGATATAAGGATACCAATTTTTCATAATGTGATTCATATCATAATCAGCAAGTAAGGAAAGGGCATTTTCAAAAAATGTGTATAGACATCATGATGCAGATAAATGGCCTTTAATGCTTTGAAGTCTGTGTTGCCCTTCCACCTCATACACTGGCAATCAACAGTGTTTTTGGCAAGCACAGGGCTTTTATAAAAAACAAAACAAAACAAAACAAAAAAACAAACAAACAAAAAAAACCACCTACATGAGCTGTGATAAAGTTACACTATAATTCTAATCATAAAACTCTACAACAGGTGAAATAAAAGCAAAATGCAAAACAAATCTATTCTTTGTTATATATGGCATATTTCAGTTTTCCAAGTTCTGTAGCTACGCACTTTTCTCAAAGGGGAAAATGTTGTTTGTATTTTCAGTTGTAAAGAATATGTTTTATTTTTCATTCACTTTATATGAATTATTCATTGCTAGGTTAAACATCAGGATCCGGTGCATTTCATTTGCTTGGAAGATACTTTAGTTATAAAAAAATAAGACACTGTCATTGTAGGAGCACCAGTCTCTTTACAGTATCTTCTCACTCCACAGAATACAAAAGAAAAAGACTACTATTTATCTCCAATGTGTATAAGAGATTTTGTGTGTGTGTGTGTGTGTGTATATATATATATATACACACTCACACAATATTAGCAGTAATATCTCAGTATCTAACTTATGACCCAAGCAACAGTCTTACACCCTCACTACAAAGTAGCAAAAGGATAAATTTGGAGCAGAATAGATTTCAAGAGGAATAATACAGTGTTTTCCTCTTTTTTTTTTTTTTCCTAAATCAAAAAGCCTAGGAATTTAGAAAATTTCCAAAATATATAACCGGTTTTTACCATTGATTTAATCTTGTTGTAATTTAACAATAAAACAACACAAATAGGTACAAAGAAGCATAATACCAATTTGAGTACTGTCAGAAAATATTTATTTACTTTCCTTTTTTTATTATCTTCTTGCAAAACCACCAGAAATGTTAAATCTGGCAGCAGTTCTAGGCTTATTTGCTAGGTTCATTTGCCTTGGAAGCCATTACATGTGGTTCTCACATCCATGCTGAAATGCTCTGCTTCTCACGTCAGCTTTTTCATTCCACAAGGGCCAATTTCACATCCTCTGTCCTTCAGCATACTGTATTAGTTTCACTTGACCATTAGCTTTCAAGGAATGGGCTTTTTTAGTACCAGTTTGGATGTTAAACAGTTACATAGAATGAACATTTATTTTATGCCTAGACATTGTTTTCCTTAGGAAAATCATTCTAGTAAAACCATCCCTATTAGCAGTATTTGTCAGAGGTCAATACTCAGTGATCAGATTCTTTTAAATATTTCACAAGGGTGTAATGTTTAATATAAAATTTACCTATTTGAAGGTGGCTGATGTTACACCAGATTTATGATTTAGTGGAGTGATAAAAAACATACTATACAAAGGATATTCTATATATACACAGAGAGAGAGGGCACACAACTGCAATTCACAGTTCAATCACAATTCCAGTGTGATTCCCATCCCAGTCTCCACAATATGCTCACTGTCAGGACGCTGGGCAGCCCCAGTCACTGTGAAAGAGCACATGGGTTGAAACAGCTCAAGCTTGTTGCTCTCTCCAGTTTCTATACTCTACATTGCCACAGCACTCACCCACTCCCCCAGGGCTGATCTGGCCAACAGGGAGACACCCACACTCTTTCAGTGAGCTCAGGGATAAACCACCAATGGATTCCCTCAGCTGTGACGGCTGTTGATCTAAAACAAAACCCACACTCTGGCTCCCTCTGTGCTCAGACAAACAGCTGATTGCAGCAGCTGGGGTCAGTCCTATCCTGCATTATTCCTGAGTTTGACATCTCCCTGGACCATCTCCACCAGACCTTTTTTCCATTGGAGGGTTCTATTGGCAAACTACAACATATGAGCTATTCTTTCATACCTTGACAATATTCAACATGAAGTCCTTTGTTGATCATTCCCAAGCAGCATTCCCTACCCATATATTTCTGTGGTGTCAGATTGCTAGGGAAGAAAGCACAAGGCAAGCCACAGTAATTTTGATTTCTGACTACTTGAATTATTTATATAGTTGTCATTTCTAAGAGAAATATCTTTGTATATTCATTATACACTGATAATGTGTGCCTAATAGATCAGATGAAAGACAGATTGAAACATATAGCAGAGCACATGTTATTTAGCAAAGAAAATTAACACATTTCAATCCATTTTAGCATGCAGAAAACTTTAAACCCCTCTGGCATCCAACACAGTTTAACTCAGGGAACCAAGAACTACCCTTTTGTTAAGATTGGTGAGAACAAGGGACTAGGAAACTTAATAGTAAAAAAAAAAAATAAAAATCTGTTACTTTAAGAACTCTTTTACCTAGAAGCTATTAGCAAGAGTAAAATTAGCCCCTCTTTCACTTGACACTCTCCACCCCTCTTGTGAAGTTGGAGTTAGTACCCCAGAGCTAACACGTGATTAATGAATTTCAAGGTCTTTATAGCAAATCTGGAGAAAAAAATCTAGGGTCTAGTGAAAACAAATCAAGCTCTGCAGGCGGAAGCACAAGTAGTATGGCAATATTTTCTTGAAATACTTATGTAGTTCTGTACTTCCAATGTAAACACAGCCACCACCAGCCTTAATAACAGCTAGATGTACTTCACACTGAAAGGAGATTTGTATCAGACAACCTCACCAAGTCCTAGGACATATTACTGAAAACCTTTGTATTTTTGTATCCAGAGCAGAGAAATTAAACATCACAGTGCACAACTGAAAAGCCAAGCAAGAATTGTTTCTTCTTCTCAGCTGAACAACAAAGAGCTGGACTTGGACTTCCAATGATAAATAAGCTACCCTGTGTCAGTGGCAGCAAACAACAAATCTGTGCTCAGCTGGCCTCAGCTTGTTTTGACAGAAACTACGTTCCATCAGGAAAATATGTGTGTTCAGTTCAGTGGGAAAAATTCAATTTGTTTTACAACGATACCTAAAGTTCTGAAGAACACCTATGGCTATATATTAGCTCCAATTCACCACACTACTGAAATAGATCTAAAATATCACCCAAAAGCACTGGAAAAGCGTGTTCAAAGCATCATTTTCAATATTTAAAGTATGGCTTCCTAAAAGACATGAAAGACCTATTAGCCCTTTACCAAGGTCCTTTTATTTTGCTCTGGTAACTGTCTATTGAGTTGAGATAAAATTTCTTTAAACCTGATCCGGACCTTTTTCATATTGCCAGAAGGACATAAAGATGATAATGTTCAGGCAGGGGAAAAATGAACAAAGAACAACATGGCCTTCTACACTACAGATACATCGAAAATACCCAATACATTTCCTAGTTTTTCCAGCTATCCTGGTTCAACATTTCTGTAGTTCCACTAACTCAAGATAATTCTTCTTTTATTATTTGCATTAAAGGGGAAAAAGAAAAAGCAATTTTTTATCCATGTGGAAAGAAGGTATGTGCATGCTTTGCTACACTTGCGATTTAACAATGTCTTTAGTGTGAAAATTACAGAAAGTGTATATGGAAATCTATAAACTCTAATTTATACACTTGCATTCACCTGTCTGTGTATTTCACGTTACACAAAGATACATTTTGGGCCTCAGCTGCGTGTCCATTGCACTGAGTTTTTTTTTTTTTTAATTTCTCTTGACTTACAGACAATCACTCAACATACAACCAAACCCCCATATACAGCTATGGAATTGGCACCTACTTTTTTTTAATGGCAAATTTCACAGGGAAAGAGTTTGCTTTAGGACTTCCCTATCAGATTAATGCAGTGCTTGCAATTCCATGCCATTTAAAAGCTATCTTTCAGGTAAGTCCTAAAAATGCTTGTTCTGCTGCCTGATTTTCAGTGTGTTTTTACAGACACTCAAAACATGCTGATTTCTTTAACCACACAGACCAGGGAGTGTTAAGGTGATGACTTTCTACTCAGTGTTCCTACTCCAACTGTGAAACATATTTCCCACAAATTGTCAATTTAAAATTTGCTGTGTCAGTAACAATTCCTGCCAGCAATTTTCTGCTACTAAATATTTAGAGAGTACACAGCAAACAACTGATCTATACAAATGACCTATTTTTTTTTAATCAGCATCAGGAGGAATTCTTATGGTCTTCCCATAACAGGATGAAATTAAAGTGTTACTCAACTATGAATAGATAAAATTCTAGCACACCACTTTGAGTGTTGGGAAAAGTCAGTGAAGAGGGAAATTCACACAGGAAAGTGGCTACTGTACGTTTTTGTTAGATATCCTGACATAGCAAATCTGGAGATGTAATATCTTATATTGAAATGATTCATGTGCTCCCATTATACATTCAAATAAGCAAAGGAGATATTTCTCATTAGAGAGACAGAAAAGTTTTTGGCAAAGCAATTTTTAAATTTTTAAATTTAAAATTAGTTTGACAGGCTGAATCATTGAATGGTATGCTTATCTAAACCTCATATTTACATTTATATCAATAGTATATTCAATAGTGTTAGCAATTTCTTTAGCCTAAAATTAAATATTTTATTTATTTTGTTCCCAACATTATCTTGAAAATATAAAATTAATCACTAATAGTTGAATAAGTAATAAATCATTTAGCGACTCCATATGCCAACCATGCCCCTGAAATCCAAGTGATGTGTCCCAAGTCTCCTCACAATGTTTCTGAATCACCAAAATTATAAGAGAACAAATACAGAAAATTGTTTTTGAAATATTTCTGGTAGTTGGTTTAGGCTCTGTGAACAAATATCCACTTAATAAATTACAGTTTCTAATTATCAGCTTCATTCTTTGCTGTTATCAAAGTGATCTAAATCTGAATTAGCCTAATTAACCAGTAATAAAATAATGTCATACTAATGAGCATCACTCCTGTTAAGCAAGACTTCCAATTCTGAGAAAACTCTGCTGAAACCCAGGTCTCAGGTCAGTACCTTGCAGTAAATTCACCCTAAAAAGGGAATCAGTGTCAGGAAAAAGAGTTTTTAAAAATTTAGACTTTAGTTGTACTTGACAGCTTGAAGAGGAAATGAGTTTAGTTTCATTCCTTTGGAGATTCTACTTTTAGGGCAATACATTTCAGTCCTGACAGGATTAATAGATGGTTCACTCATTTGTCAGGACGAACTTTCCATTCCAATACGACTCCATTGCCACTCCAGCACCACAAAAAGACCAGCACACACATAGAACTCCCAATACAGTTTTGCACCATCCTCCTTCAGAGGGCAAAGTTCTTAATCAGATGTAATGGAGCTTAACGGAGTATTACAACTCTCTGCCTTCTCCTAATTCCTAAATCTGCCTGGCTATAAATCAAAATTTGCCACTATTTTGAACCCATGATCAGGGGGATGCAGCTCAAACCAGCTGCAATTCCAGCCTGCCTGCCCTTAGAACAACCTACTTGCATGAAGCAAGTCATTGCATCTCAGCTTGAGGTTTTCAAGGGACAACAATTCCACTACACTCTTGGAAATTACAGTCCATTCTTCACTATAAAATCATTTCCTTCCTCTCTTGAGAAACATTATACTGCAACAGTTCTTTTAAATCTAAACTTATTGTGAGTTTTCATGAAGAAAAGTAGAGAAGTAATTATCTATTAGGTAATACATACAACTACATCACCTCAGAATAGGATCTTCAGCTTTGGTGCTTGTTAAAATGGATTTATTGTATTCTGTATGAAGAGAAGAAAATTAATGTTGATCTCAGACCTCTTATTTCAAATATATTATAAATTTCACTAAGGATACACACAGAAATGTAGATATACATGTCAAGAAACTATTATACCTATAGGATAGCCAAAGAAAGGTAAGTTCAGAGTTTTCAAACCTGGCTGTCTACCCCAGCGTGTTCCAGTGTAACTGTCTTTGTGCTGTGTGGCTTTGATAAAAAGGACTAACAGGATTTCCATTTTAATAAGGTCACGCTGTACGTGCTAACACAATAACTAAGGAAAAATCACTGTAGATCTAAGCAGTGAGACAAAATGACTTAATTTTTTAATGTAACGATTAACCTGGAACAAATACTACAAAAATAACTCCTCTACGTGCCATGCACAGTGACATGTTTATAACACTCTCTCTTCATGTTTTACTTAGCCAAGAAAACTGACATTACAAGTATTGCATGTATTTCCATGTTACATGCAGATTTTTTTTTCTTAAGACATCATTCCTTAAACAGGTATTAGATTTTAGACAGAAATAGAAATATAAAAAAAATTCTATTTATAAATAGGTGCTCAATTATAAACTAGAGGGAGCTGAGACACATGATTAACTCTTATACTGGTCCACATTTTCACATACATGAAGGATATAGACAGACTTGGTCTGGCAGAATAGCCTAAAATATTGCACCCCCACAGATTAAATCCTGTAGAAGACTGTGAGTTTGGTTCAGAGCAAAACATCAACTTAAACCTATTTTAATGGAGAAAAAAACCACTTATGTCTATTTGCCTAAATAACCATACAATGCCATGCCTGTTTACATACATCTGACATTCCAGAAGACATTAGTTTACACTAATAAAATTGGCTGTACACTGGGAAAGACCAGCAGTTTTGAGGTAGGAGCTAATGTATGTTTGCAGTGGGGCAATGGACAACAACAACAATTCTTTCCAGTTACAGAAACAACAACAACAACACACACAAAAAAACCAACCCGCCCCCCCCAAACAAACAAACAAACAAACACAAAACAACAATACTATAATTTAAAAGACAACCATGCAACTGTCTTGTGAGCATTAACTCTCTTGTATCCTTCTCAAAATACTTAGAAATTACCCCTAAGATTAATATCTTGGGCAAATGCATTCCAAGTGTTTTGGGGATTCCATCCCATCCCCAAATGCTGGATATTCACTGTTTTCTGTTTTCATAGGCCATAAGGTGGTGTTCTTCCTCTGTGACTGTGTGGTTGAGACAAAGGACAAAGACACACAGGATACAGGAAAGCACCATAAATCACACTCTTGTACATATCTTGGGATCGCTGAGGATTTGCAAAAGAACATCGGGCAGCCACCCAAATTTCTGTGAATAGCACTAGCTTCAGAAAGAGCAGCAAGCAAAATCTCAGCTTTTTTTATGAACTCTTCTTTTTCGTCACAATATGGACTTCATTCATTTGGAACCCTCAGAATGCTGAAGCGGATGATATAGAACAGTGTCTACTAGTTAAGCCATCTTTGTGGGATTATTTAAATCAAAACCAAATACTGTTTGTTTCATTATTTATCTCCAATAATGGAATGCAACGTTTGAGTTTAAAATGTGCACATGAACATAAACACCTAAGCACTGATTCATGTATACTAAGCTCCACAGACAAGATTCTGTGGAAACCCTGATAGGTTTTGTGTTAACAAACACTGAACATACAAGAGTTAAATCACCAAGTAGAAGCAAGAGCACAACTGAATTCAGTGGAACAAGAACCTCTTCATACTGAAGAGCATCTCATGACTGAGCACCACACTGCATTGATTCAGAGACAGTCAGTGGTTGTGTACTTAAACAGCAATTGTGAGCTTTAAAATCCAGCCCTGTGCCCCATTCTATGGCAAATCACCTCCCTAGGACAAGAGGGCACCTAAAGGTAGATGGTTTGCTGCACACAGATTCACTGAATGCTTTCTTTTGGATTTTTTCAAGTGAATTTCCATCTCCAAGTTTTACTGGGAAGCCTCAGGTTGAAAAAAAACCCCAAAATTAGAAGAAATTCTATCAATTATACCGACTTTCTTTCTGTGTTTATATAATGCCACAGAGGTTTCTTGATTTGAGCATAAAACCCTTCAACCCAGACATGCTTTGAACTAAGGAAACATGCTTTATTTTTCTGTGAACATTGATTTACAAAAAAATTCAATTAGCACTGTGTGTTTATACATAGGAGAAATCAGGAAATGAGTTTGTTTTTGCATGTCCTCTTATTAAATATACATTCAGTTTAGAGAGGTGGGAGGGGGAGAGGTGATTTCTGAGGAGTTTGAAAGGACTAAGTAACAGAGAAAATTAAGTTCAGCACAGCTCTAAGACTGCAAGGAGCTTACCCAAGAGAATGAGATGACTGCAACACTTTCCTCCTGTTTTTTATAATGGTTACTTTAATTTGTTTTGTCGTCCATGACCTTTCACAACAAAAGTAGTTTTTGTTGTTGTTTTGAATCCCATCTCACACATACAAGTGAGAGAATATTTCTGACAAGGACCTAGTCTGGGTACCAAAGTACTATTTACTAAATTCAGAGAACTATAAAAAAGTACAGCAGAAGGCAGCTCAACAGGATCCCACAGAAATACAAGAAATGCTTCTGCAGGATTTTAGCAATTTTTAGTAGGGGACACTAAATTTCACTTTCTGAAAATTGTTTAGAACAAGCAAATGATCCAAAGGGTGGATTTCAGAAGTGGTTGCCCTGCATTCATTGCCTCCTAAGCTGAGCCTGGGAGAGTTTGAAACTCTCCATTGACAAGACAACAATTTTCACTGACCATTTATTGCTGAGATTGAAGATAAATGACAACAGGCTTGCAGACTTCAATGGTTTTGTCATCCAGAGCAAAAGTTTCAAGCAAACACATCTGTGCAATCGTTCTAATGCAAATATTAGCCAGTCCTCTCCAACTGAAGTGCCTATTGGCAATTCTCTGAGTATTTCTCCACAATCTTTTTATACACAGCCTAAGACTCCGACAAACTCTCTCTTTCCCTTCAAAGGCTTGTTAAGTATGTGATGAATAAATCTGTCACTTCCAATTCTAAACTTACTTTCTGTTTTGATTGCTGCAGGATCTTGTATCCATGGCAACTTTTCACCACTCAGAATCGATTAAAGAAGTGATCGGTTTATCTAAACAGCCGTGCTGATGGAGGAGACTGGTTCTTTCTGAAATAGCAACCCTGACAGGTACTGTAAGTTTTCTTGACCAGTTAGTTTTCTAACACAGAAAATAATGAATTCTCAAAGAACACACTGTGGTCAGCTGAATGTTCAGTTCATTTCTCCTCTCTAAAACAGGTCTCTAATTAAATACCCTGCAAATCAGTAAATGCTTTTCTGATTGATATGTCCTGCTCTCTTCTTAAGCAGAGCACCAGAGTGCATAGATCTCACTGAAGACAAATACAGCTCAGATTTTCAAATACTTTTTTTTTTCTATTTTCCTTTGGAGTTTGAGACAATCAGATTTACTTATTAAAAGACAAAACCATCAAAAGTTTTCAGTCAGGCATAGATGAATGCTCAAATTAATGACACAGCATGGAGGACTAATTTACCAAGAGCCAAACCCACTGCTACAGATAGAGGAATGTGAGGCAGAGCAGCACTTGCAAAGGACAAACCACTTTGCAAAGTGTTTCAAGTCCTACAGAAGGTCTTTATTCTGTATGTTTGTCAGAATGTAAAGAGTTCCTAACTCAGGTATTATATGTGAAGCCTCTTGGGACCAAACATTAAAGACCTTAAGCACACAGTGGAATTTATAGTGATTAATGTGGTAACACATCTTGTAAAGTCTACAAAGGCAAATGTTCAAAAAATAAGGAAATGCTTGAGGGGAGGAATCAATTCTTAAGTGCAATAAATGGGCACAAAAAAGCTTAGTGGGCTTTACGTGACAGCATATTTAGATGTGAAAATGGCACCCAGAGAAACACTAACTTCAAAGTAAAATATTATAGATTAAAGTACAGAGAAGGATTTCAACCATAATTAAAGCTACCTTGCTTTGAAGACAGAAGCTTAACCTGTGATCAATATTAATTATATCGATATTAGCATGAAGCAAGCAGGATACAAGTGGGTTTTGTGCAGATTTCCTAGGCAAAAGCACAGGATTCCAGGTGCAAGATCATTCACGTTATGGAGACTCTTGCCAACTTCACCCAGGGAACAAATTAAACAAGCCTAAGCATGAAGTACTGCAACTGTAATAGGATGCCTGACACTAAGCCATCTTCATTCAGGTGGTTTGACAGCCAAACAAAAGGTTTGCAATCTGGTCTGATCACCTCTACTGTAAGTCCTTCTTGTGGGCTCCCAAGCTTGCTAGTATTTACAACGATACACACACAACGAATACCAAGAGATCATTTAGGCTAGTTAGGCTGCAAATGTAAACACTATTTTTGGTCTGAAGAACAGAGATTTTTCCTTTTGTTTCACTTACACAGAAAGCTCTTTCAGGTGATACCACTTACAGCACCTCTGCAGTCCTGTTATAAGCATCCAGCTATTAAGATTATGCTGACAGGGTGCTGAAAATATGAAGTCTCCATTAGCAGCAATTGTGTTGTGAAGGTTTTGAATCAGCTTGCTGAAGTGTCAGGAGATGGGAAAAAGAGAGGGTAGAACAAAAAAATTCAAAGAATGAATGGTGAAAGGTGAAGAACAAATATTGAAATGGTCCAGGTCCCCTTTGCTCCCCCAGGTCTCCCAGGAGAGAAGAGGCAACTCAGGAATCATTCTTTAGTTTCATGTTGTGCAGTATGAGGCTTCCATATAAGTCTAATATGAGGTTACATATTTATAATGCAAAAATAGGTAACAGACACAAGATTTCTGAGACACCATGTTGCTGGTTCTGCTTGAATTGCCTCTGCCTGATAGATAAGTAGGAGGAAAGAAGAGTGGTATCACAATCACAGCACTGACAAGTGACCACTGGCAGCCCAGGGCTCCTCTTCATTGGCCTCGGACCTTCACATCTGAGCCAGTCACCCAAGAGCCACAGGCAAATCAGAGAATCAACGGGACTACTCTGACTGTTTTTCCCCTATGTACAACCAGCCTTTTTAAGTAGAAAAAGCTGTCAAAATTTTATAAACACACCCACAACACCTACCCAACATTGCTGTTTGCTCAAACTGTTGTTTCCAGTGGAATTTCATGGTGATATATGGATGATAACCTCCTAGAAGTTCCCATACCTCTAGTTTTTCCTGCCCAAATGAATCAGAGCTCAAAAGGTTCATTAAGGACACCATATATCTTTTTCAGTGGCCACTTGTTACTATATTATGGCTGCAAGAGTTAACATTCACAAGGAAGTAAAGCACCTGAGTGACAATTCATTACCTTTCCTTCAGTCTTCCATTGCCACACCTTCTTAGTATCTATTTCATTTTATCTCTGCTATGGTGTACTGAACTCATTAAAAGACCATCCTGATCAGTGGATGAAGATTATTTTATTTTCTGTCCTCTTATGTGCTCATAACTAAAATATCTCTGACAAAGTTTGACACTTCCCCCCTAAAAAATAAGGAACATGCATTTGGCCATCAGAACAGCAAACTGAAAACTGCAGCCTTGATTAAGCAGATATAGCTGTTGAGCAAAAACAAACCTGGCAACCACAGAGAGATACAAGTAAAACTGTTAGACCTAGTATATATCTTACTCCTAGTGCAATATATTTTAATATACAGATACCTATATTTATGAATTTTGAATTCCAAACTTAAAATACACATCAAGAATGAGGATCATAGGAGTTCTAAGCTTGCTTCCTTTTTTTTTTTTTTGTAATGAGACTTCCATGTGAATGTTTGAACTTGAAGCATCATTGATATCACTGACATAAGAACAAGACTATTACAAGGCCTCAGTAATTAATAGATTTTAGTTCAGTGTGTAAAAAGTTATCCACCTGTCAAAAATCACACTGGAAAAGGAAGGAAAAAATATCAATAGTATGATACTAAGCATATCAACACTGAATTAGACTTCAGAAATATTAAAAGTAGTGATGCCTATGAATTAATGCTTCCTGTGATCTTTGCTGTCTATTTTTGTGCTGTTAATTGAAAAGCAGCATTTGGATTGTTAATTTACACTCTACAATATTTCAGGTTTTTCCCACACTTACTGTTTTGCACTGAATACAGCCAAGCAAGCATGAACCAACTTTTTGCACACTGCTGTATAGAGAAACCTCCTTTGCCAACAGAGCTTTGGCAGCATGGATTTACAATCCTTTCCCAAACATTTGGAGTGGATCCCTTCTGTGCTTTGGGGTTTTTAGAGACAGATGAACAAGATCCAGCTGATTTAAGATACATTTGGCATTGGTGTGCCTGTTCATAGGACAGCTGCCCAAGGCCCCCTCTGCAGTCAATGCAGGGAGAGGCTCTTCTGAGGCAGCGGGCCCTGGGAAAACACCAAGAGTTAACTAAACTCTTAATCTCAGCAATTACACGGTGAGTTGGGATGAAGTTAAGTTTTTGCAGAACACGCTTATCATTTAGTCACTTTACCTGTATTACCTGCAGCATCAGTGATGCTTTGCTCACCCTTGTAAGGGAAAGATAAGTTGGAAACAAATGCAGTCATATTCAACTTTTCCTGTTTTAAAAAAAAAAAAAAAAAAACAAAAACACAAATTCTTGTCCCTCAACCCCATAAAAACTTGAACACACACCAGCTCCACCTGAGTTTTATATAAAAAGTTTCTAATAGCCCCATATCAAATTTTTCACACATCCGCTTTGATCTGCCAAATTCAAGATTATATTAAATTTGGATACCAAACTTTTTTCTCATGACATGAGATATAACTGGAAGAGGAAACCTAATTCTAATTTTTCCTAGGTAATGTTATTTATTTATTCTGATCAACAAAACCTAAGGCACCTTTGGGGCTACTGAACCAGTCTTACACAAAGAGCTGTTCAGAGATTCTGGATGTGCACCGGAGAACTAAACCTTAAAGCTGACACACTCAGAGCTTCAAGTCTCTCCCTGACAGACCTGGGGTTCCGGAACTACAGTAGACTATGGAAAACTTTAACTACCAAAAATACAGAGTACACATTTTCCTTGGGAAAATAAGACAACCTGACAAAATGCCACATGGATGAGCAAGTAATACACATTGTCATCAACAGCATACTGCTCAACATCCTACTTTTGAAAAATTTCCATTTTTCATAGAAACAAAAACCACTGGTCAATTTACTCAGGACAAGGCCCACACAAAATGAGGCATAACTTTTCCCTTCAATGAGTTTATTAAAGAAAGACAGCACAGTCAAGGTGTTGTTTCCCTGATTCTCTTCTTTGCACTGGCAAGTAAGAGAACAGAACTAAGGTAGAACCTGAAGTAATTTCCTTCAAACTACAACACAGTGGTTAATCCAGAGAATCCAGTGATAATACAGGAATTATATTCAGTAACCTGAGATTACCCATGCATGTCAGTAGCCCACCAAAAATAAGGGAAGCAGGCAGGATTTCTCTATGCAGGTGTGTGTGTGTTTAGAAAAGATTAAAAACAGAAATCGATCCAGGTAGCACATGGGTGGCAGAGAGAGAAGTAATGTTTTAAAACTGAGAACAAAAGCTACTCTACTAAATCCAAATGCTTTCCATACTCCAAGGATATTAAGAGGAAGAAAAAGAATGAATGGCAGGAAGAGGCAAGAGGAAAGAAATGAGCAACAAGAATAATTTGAGTTTATGGGGCAATAGAATCTATTACTTGGAAGTGGAAAAATGTTACTTGGCTTAACTTGTATTATTCCAAATTTAGGTTGTTTTCATATTAGCTACAGCCTTTACAGCAAAAAAAAGTCTCCAACTGTTTAATAGCTGAGGTGTAAACCAGCTCATTAACGAAAAAGATCAAAGCCTTGGAGTAACACAGTTTCCCAGCCCTCTCCCTCAATACCATCCGTTAAGGAAACTGTGCCTCCACCTGGCAAATGGACACAACAGCAAACTCTTGATGCAGTGAAACAATCTGCACATCTAACATACCACAAAGCTTTGGCACATGCTATTGGTTCCAGCAAACAGAGGGTTTTCTGTAAATTAAAGGCTTCACACATGGAATTTGTCACAAACTCACATAAACATTGTACTTTCTTGATGAGTTCAGATGAAATGTGTGGTTTAGTACTTAGAAAGCTTGATGTGCTTTAATACTTAGAAAAGTTACATATATCTATTATTGCCTGTTTTTTGAGCTCAAGGTTAAAAGCTACAGGAATGGTATTAGGAAAAAAATAGTATTAAAAGAAGGCACAGACCATTTTATGGGCTACTCAAAACCAAATCTGGTCCAGCAGGTTGAGACCGTGTTGGTATAATGTGCGCTGCAAATATTCAGTTTTATTGAAAGTAATTGAAGAAGACAGACCACACAATTATCTCTTGTACATTTTTGTGTTGTTGTTCTGAGCTGAAAACCATGTTTTATGGGCAGCTTCATATTCATAATTTTTGTTCTCAGACAGAACAGAGTTAATTTTATAAGACACTTTGAACTAAAAAAAAAAACAGTAAAATCCTAGGACTTTGCTAGAGAAAGCCACCCTTTAACAAAACATGTTAGAGCTGGATTTAGGACCCTTGGGAGAATGCAAAAACCTTTCTCACACTATTTTGCAGATACAGGTGGCTTTCTCTCATTCCACCTTAAGGATCTCCATCTCCACTTCATCACTGGGCAGCCAAAGCAGCCAGAGCCAGGGCCATCCAGCCCTGGGGCTCTGCCTGCTCAGCACCAGCTGCTTCTGCTTAGCAAAGAAGTCTATGCAATAAATTTGAATTTGCAAAGTCTTTGGGACAACTGATCTAACCCAACAAGATGTGCAAGAACACGTCTAACTAGTTATGAGAGCAGTCCTAATTACTCGAATCCTAATTGGGACTATTAGTGGCTGTGCCCAGTACTTAAATGCAAGTCTTTTCCTGTTTGTGTTGCTCACAGTGCTGTGGCCACAAAGACTTCAATAATTTACACCCATTTGGTGGTAAATTGAACCCAGAAATTGTATCCAGGTCTTGAAGAAGTTTAACCCTCAGTATTCATTTTTCCCCTCTCACTCATAGTGATAATAGAAGAAAAAAAAAAAAAAACAACCAAAAAGAAACCACAAAAAAAACAACTATACAATATATTTACTCTCAAGTTAGTAACAGCACAGTATTCATATCTTTGGAGATTCCTGAATTCCAAACAACCAGAAGAATCGAGGGAATAACCTCACACTAACATGACTTCCTTTAGGCTAGACTTTTCTTCACTCATATTTGTAAAATTAGCAATCATTTTCCCTAACTTTCCTATTTTCCATGCTTCTGTTACTGCCAACACAGATAAAAGATATTTTCTAACACAATAGAGATATTTTCAATTAATCTGTTACTACAATAAAAATTATTTTAGTCATTAATATTTCCCAGCTCCGATTACCTTTGCTCTGGGGTATTTCAATTTCTCGATCTGTTACCTAACTACATGTATATATTGCTTTCACCTTGCAGATTTCTTAAAAGTAATAGCCAAAAGGTAAAAGAGATACTTACTGTCATCCTTAAAAAGCCTCAACAGTCAGCAATGAAACCTCAAAGTAGTTAAGTTATAATACCAATAAAACAGCGATCTGTAAATTCTCTATAGTTTTACTGGGTAGTTAAAGACCTTTAACCCTCTAAAAATTATAAGCCATAAATAATTATACAGTTACTATATTTTTAGCCATTACCCATTAATAATATAACTATCTGATTAACCATATAAATATTTTCATAACTCATTGGTCCTAAAAAATAATTAGATATCAATTGCAAATGGGTAGCTTCTAACAAACCAAATACAAAGAAATGGGAAAAAATGGCTCCCTAACATTAAACCATTAATATATCCCCAAACTGACTGATTTCCTTCTTTTAATTTGCCAATTTGGATACTTCACAAGAACGAACTGTCTCAATTTTTGTTCAAGTTTGGTTGATTCAAAGTTTCTATTTCCCTGAAAAAAAACAACCAAACAAATTAAGGTGGTGCAGTTTTTGCAATGAGTAACAGCAAATCTGGACCTGATCAGGGTTAGCATTAGACCAATTTAAAAAGATATTCTTTATTAACAACATTTGACAGAGGGAACACTTGTGTTTAGACATCTTACAAGAGAACCCCATATTAGATCCCAATATAAAGAGGAAGGATTGGGTTGGCCCAAGTGATGCACCAGCACAAGGTCTGGATAACACTGTGTTCAGCCAAAATGAAATTCACACAAATATTCATCAAAAACTCTGCAATCCCTCAATATATAGACATTCTTACTATATTAGTTGAATTTACTGGAACCTATTCCTACCTTAATTTTCTAGACTGTCCCTATGGGCAGAAGTTAACACTGACCTTTGCATTTTCAGTGTGAGTGAACAGTTTCCACAAACTTCTGGCATTATCCCTCATTCTTGGATTAAACAAAAAAGGATCAGACTCTGAGCTGGTACAAACAGACAGCAGATCTGCACAGTCATACCACTGTATCCTACAGCAGGATTAGCAAATCTTTTCAATAGCCAAAACACTCACATCAGAATT
>VXBX01005247.1:96214-179657 GCA_013400415.1 Scytalopus superciliaris | reverse complement strand
TAAAAAAAAAAAAAAAAAAAAAAAAAATCGAGTGTTCTGGTCTTATCTTTGAGTCTCAGTGGTCTGTATCGTTTTATGAAACTGATTTGATTTAGGAAAGAAGCTAAATATCATTTTAAAATGAATCAAGATGATGTGCTCTGCTAGGACTTCACCAGCCCACAAAATAGAACTCATTTGAAAGACAAGGTATGTGCTCCATGAGTCATTAACACATTCAAGCATCCTGGATAAGATTCAACAGGAAAAAAACCAAAACAAATCAAAACCTCATAAGATCACTGTACACTCACAAGAGAAACAAGACATGCAGAGGACTGAAAAGGATGCACTCACTTTTTTTTTTTTTCCTGAATCCGCAGGTTTTGGACTCAAAATAGTTTTAAGCTATACTAAATAAGTTCCAGACACACTTGGTTTGATAAAATTGCAATCTTATAATTTTTTTTTATAACAATGCAGTACTACCTTCTATTGAGAATTATTTTTCTATTATTTTCTATTAAATATTCTAATTTCATACAATTACTCCTGTGCATTCAAGAATTTATGACCCTAAAATCAGCCATCCCCAAACTTCCCCATCAACTCCAACCAATGAATATATACCCCAGACACGGATTTTTTTCATAGATTTAGAATATGTTTTGAAAAACTAAAGAAGAAGGAAGAATATAACATTTTGTTTCCTTAATAGTTTCCAGACATAAAAAGTTGTGTAAGAATGCATGGACTTATGGATTCTCTTCACATCTGATTGTACATATTTATATGTACAATAATCAGCAGAAAGATCAAGAATGGGCACAAAGAGCCCATTTGTTGTGACACCTTCCCAAGGTTATAGAACCCTTCTTAGAATCGCCTTTTTCACAAAGGAACTAGTGCTCAGAAAAGCAGGGTGGGTTTTCTGGGACACATTGTCATTTTACAGCAATTTGAAGCATCACTTTAGGATATTCCCCAGGGAAGAGGGAGAAGACAGTGATGCAATGTCACAAATTAGAACTAAAATCTTTGGTCCACTTTGTAGCCCATACCTCATTTCCAAAAAAAAAAGTATGCAACTATACTGTAAGATAAGAGGAAGCAGTAAAAAAACCCCAGTGTTTCTAAAAAAAAAAAAAACAAAAAAAACCCCAAAACCCAAAAAACAAACAAACAAACAAAAAACCCAAACCAACCAACCAAACAAAAAAAACTCAACAAAAACAAACAAAAAAAAACCCTCAGTGCCACTCCTGTGCCTTGGCAAATAGACAGATCTCACATATGTTTTCAAATACACCTCCTTGATGTATTAATAAACATGGTTTAATTAGTCTTGATGGCTCAGGTTTAGAATGGGTTCCCCTACAAAAGTCACTTTTCTAGTACAGCAAAGATTTAACAGTTTACTCCCCAAGAAGTGAATTTTTTAATAAAACATAACTGCTAAGAAGAAGAAACACTTCTCTCTTGCTACTCCCATGCCACCAGCAAAGCCACACTGTGCCCAGCCCCTATCTCTCTCACATTCCAGTAAGTTTCAATAGTTAAACTTCAGAGTGAAACCAAGCAATCACAGTTACACATCCATAATGCAAATGCCACCAGGAGAACAGGGAAACATCACAGAAAGACTACTGCAATGGAGAGGAAAAGCTTCACTCAGCTCACACCTGCATCACAAGCTTGGGACAAGGACAACACCTGCACTCCCTCTTTTGAGGCAAGAATGCTTTTAGCAGCTGCAACGCAATCCTCCATCACCACATTTGGGGAGATGCCATTCCCAGACAGTGTGTTTTTGTTTGCATTACAGCAGACCTGGGGAGCTACTGAGACTTCTTTATCAACTTGCCCTGTCTTTGAAACCCTTGGCAAGCTCCTAACATACAGCAAAGCTCGTTGCTCCTGCAGCTGAGCCTGAACACATGAGACAGTGCTGTCATTTCAAATTTACACCACAGGGCAGCTAAATCCCAGCTATGAACTGGAGGGCAGGGAACTACAGTAGTTAAGGAGGTACATTATCCACTGTGTTGCTATTTGAGTTATTTGTTGAGTTATTCACATTATCCATTGTTTACTCACATGTAGGACATTCAGCCACTAGACATCCCTGCATTATCACAGAATATGCCAAGTCAGAAGAGACCCACAAGGAATCCAATCCTTAGCCCTGCACAGGACCATCCCCAAGAGTAACACCATGTGCCTGAGAGTATCACCCAAACACTGCTTGAACATTGTCAGGCTTGGTGCTATGGGGAGCCTGTTCCAGTGCCTGGCCACCCTCTGGGTGAAGAACCTTTTCCTAATATCCAAACTACACCTCCCTTGACACACTACCTCAGGCCATTGCCTTGAGTCCTGTCACAGCTTGGTAAACAGCTATGGTCTGTTTGCCCAAAGCAAGATGGAAACCACATTCATTTCATTGTATATCTCCTGTTTGAAAGATCTGTGTTTTAAACACCTTGCAGTCAAGTGATTAATAGCCTACCACAAACATTGACGTTATAATGCTAAAATTAATTCACATTTCCTAAATCATATGATAATCACAGCATTCATATTTCATTAAATGTTTTTATAACTGCTAGAAATGCAAGAAGTAGCCTTGCTAAAAGATAACATTACCGTCTTTAACATCTCTAAAAGTATATGATATGTCTATAGCATTCCTAAAAATAACCACCGGTTAAGTGAATATGATTGTATTGGCCCTTTTCTTAACATACAGTCATTAACTTAAAAAACATGGATACGTGCAGTTTACTTTTCTTTGTGCCACTATGAAAGCACTATATTTTCATTATGTTGTTACAAAACCATCATCATCTACAGATGGTAGCATACACGTTATTAATAAAAATTGCAGTGATATGAAAAGATATCACCATGAGTGCATCCACAATAATAGCTGAGATCAACATAAAGCACCAGTTGATGGCTGAGACTTTAAACACATCACCATTAACTACTTATCAAATAAATAAAAGATATAATTTCATTACAGTATAACACTGAAAGCTTTAACAATTCACTTTCACACTTCACTTAATAAGAAAATGGAACAAATATTAACACCCCTCTTCTGTGAAACATATATTTACCCAGGTACTTTTCAACAGGTCACGCTACCTACTTCTGATGGGAAGGAAGCAGAGCAACAAAACACCTCCTCAGATACTTTCTGTAGTGCTTTTATACCTTCTGCACATTCCCAGGCACTAACTAATTAATTACAACTCACTGATGCAGGCAATCACTCAGGCACTCACATGAAGACCAGAATCAGGGCTAGAGCTTAGAAGCAGCTGGTTCTCAATTACGGGCTGCTCTGAGAGAGCACAACGCTCCTCTGCCTGTTACGCACATGGCAGCAGAGGCTTATTTATAGTTGCTACTCAGGAAGCTGTAATTTGTGTTAAAATATGTAATGACTGAATTACTCTTCAGTGCCTATACTTGAGAATAACAAAGTGTTCCCACCAACTCCCATACTATCTAAAGCTGTAGCTAATACCAAGGATTTGTTCAAAAGGCAGCCTAAATTGGAATGAAACCTGACCTTTCTACAGCAGAAAACAACTGTCACCGCTTTATCAAGCATATTTCACTACTACAACAAAGTAAAATTCTTGTTCATTCATACCAATATACAGGCAGCTGCTGAGTATTAACAAAGCACACAACATCAGGCAATGGTCAAATGAAACACAGAAGCTTGGAGTCAAGCTTGGAAAGAAATCTGTAAAAACACAACCACCTTCTTTCACTACTAGTTTGTCCTTCGCTGCCATGCACAAACCCTCTTGAACAAAGTGCTAATCAGAGCTATGCTCACTTGGTGCTTTCAAGTGCATGTAAAATTTCTCCTTGCTTGCTCCCCAGCAGCTACCCCTTCACTCTACCCTGCTGTGTATCTCGCACACCTGGCAGGCAATTACTGGTTTCACATAATTAGTTTGTAATCTCCACCAGTTACATTATCACCTGCTCTGCCTACAAATCTAAGGCACTCCCACCTTCTCCAATTAGCAAGTTCTTCCTTAATCCTTTCTAGCATGGAGTTGGGAAACATAATTTCTATCAAAAAATTAACTCCTTCCTAAAGCACTTTCTAATTTATTACAAGCAGGTTGTACTTCCAAAACAAATCCACAGATCCTACCAGCATTAGATGAAACGTTGCACTCTCTTTAGTGGCCAAGGTGCACTCTGTTCCACACACGCATTGCAATGCCTACACTTCAAGAAACCAATTTTAAAAGGTTATGTAAATTAAAATTGGATTACATGAAATGTCCGTGTTAACTGGCTTTTAATAGATCTGTACAACACAGCATTGCCAGGACATTCCATTTTCGCAAGTAAAATCCCTAAGAAAGGATGATTCTATTCATACTTTAAACACTTGGGAGTTTTGCAAAGATGTCTTTTCTACCTAAATCCCTGTAAAGAAAGTGTATGAGTCATAAACAAGTTCAATGGATGCAACAACAGAAAGCAGAGTTATANAAAAAAAAAAAATTAAAAATTGAGTGAACAGGCTTGTTTGGCCTAAGAAAAATGACAATGAATGTAAATCATCAAGTATGTGACAGCCTGGTGCAAAGAGATACAGTCTGTCTCAGAGTACACAAAGTAGAGGGCTTCAGAAGCAGAAAATAAAGATTCATCTTCAGGAAAAAGTGAAAGCAAAAAAGCAACTTTCTGATGTAAAGAATAGTGAAAGACAGGTGGAGAAACTCGGAAGTTTCATAGGGAGTTTTGGAGAGAGTTTAAAGCAGTGTCTGTTATGTTCATCTATCTCCAGAAACCTGCTCTGAATTCCTTGATCACAGCCAGAATGAAAGTTTATGGTGAAATCAAAACTTGAGACAAGTTTCCCCACATTCTAGTCCAAGTTAAATAACTTTATCAATCCTTATAGATGTGCACATCCACTGCTTGCAGAAATAATCCAAGGTCCATGTCCTGCAAATGAAAGCCAGGGAGAACTGGAAACCATCCACTGAGGTCACCAAGCCCAAATTCCTATATTTATCCTCTTAAGTTATTTAAATACCATCCTCTAAGTTCAAATCTATATATGGGAAATTTCCAGATTTTAAAAGTCCTTTACTTTCTGAATTATTTCCAATATCGTTCATGTATCTTCCAGCTAACTGATTCTTTACTTCATGACTGCTCTTAGCTTGTATTAAACGTTAAGAATATATATAATGAAAAAGAAAAGTCACAGACATGAATCCAACAAAAGGACTGCCATACAATTCACCTATTATGAAAATGCCCCTAAGAGTTCTTTTCCATGCCAGTTTCTAAAATCCACAAAACAAAGACACAAAAAAAAAAAAAAAAATCCCAGTACTTCCATGCACAACTTATCTCCTATCCCTTGTCAAAACCACTTAGAGAAAACAGTGATAGAGAAAACAATATTTAAAAACCTGTGAGACTGCAGCTGACCCTACTAACTTGTGAGTTTAATGATACTTCCTCATTTTCATATGGATTGTAGGGATGAGAAGGTACACTTTATATTGCAGAATCAGTAGCAGAGATGTCGGGAATTTATTGCCATTATATTTCAACTACAAAACATGAAGATCATGACAACGTGACATCTTTGTTTTACTGAGTTACAGCTATCAACTCCCAGGCAAACATGGAAAACCTGATTTGCAGTCTTGGGTAGAAAATTCCTGAAACATTTTCCATCCACAGCTGTGAAGTGTTGACACTGACCTGGGGGCCAGTTCTGAAATCCAGTAGCACTTGTCCAAACAAACAGTGCATGCTCACTAAAGCTCCTGGGCACACAAACTATAAATATTACACTCCTGATACAGATTTCTCATTTGTTCATCTACTTAAACATGCTTATGATACTTATTTGAACTGAGTCAGCTTTCAGCCACATAGCAAACTTCCGTCATAGTTTGTAGTTTTATGAGATAAAATATCACAACATCACTTACTGAATCAATAACATTAATACAAGATAGAACTTAGTTTACTTCAAAAACAGGACAACAGCATTCTGGATCGTTAAATCAATATCACTTTCCTGAACTACACACCATTTCTGTCCACACAGCCTGGTGGTAACTCTGGTTCAGTTTTTGTGATTTTGTTTCTCTTGTTTCCACATACTTAAGGCCTGAAAAAAAGCACAGGTCACATAACAGTGACTTTTCTGCCTTAGTGTTCTGCAGCTGAACCTGAACATCCCCAGGTGACACAAGCTCTCCTTTGCTGTGCTGGCCATTACGTGGGCCCCTGTTTGGTCCACCAAAGAGCCAGTAAGTGGCTGGAAATTCAGAGTTAGGTCATAAGTACGTCCTGAGGTATGGAATTTGGGGGGGTTAACTTAGAGAGTTGTGATCAGTTGGACCAAGAAATGTATTTTGCTGCATACTGATGGGGGCAGAAATTTTCCTAAAATCACAGTACTCTGGCAATAATAGTGTTTCCTTTGTTTACATGTAAATTGTAGAAATCCATAAAATATAGACAATTTTCTCATAAATATCACAGAATTGTTCACAATAGCTATAAGGCAATATACATTTTTCATCATATTTTTGTTTTATTCTAATGCATTTTCCATATGGCCAAATTGTAATATTTTTTTATGCACAAGAGTCTAATATCCTATAAATGTATTTGTGGCAATTTTACAAACAATTTTCAATAAAAGCCTTTCCCTGCAAAAAGTTAAATTCATGCATATAAATGAGGGTGGGATATGGACCTGAAGGACTAACCCTGCCAGACACTGATTTCAGCAGGGCCTTTGCCACTACAAGACTGCTTTCAAGAGAAATTAAAGAGGAAATTTAATATTAAGGTTTCAAGTCTATTTTCATAAAAGCCAGAGACATTTTTGAGATAAATTTCAGAATTAGGCCTTATGTGAACCTTGAAAGACAGGTAACAGATTCTTCAGCTGTCTGGTATAGAACTCATCTGATCTGAGGCAATAAAAAAGAGACAGAAAATGAGTCAACTGTTCTGTGTATGATTAATCTCTGCAGATAAAGCCATGCATCCTCCCCATGCGAGGTACCTTCACTCCGGTAGCTTGAAGCATTTCTGCTTCTGCCATTCATGTTTAGCTCTGGTTATATCTAATCTGAGTCAAACTACGCTATTCTTTAACAATGTAAAACCAAACTGCCATTTCTCTGTGCTTCTGGAAGATGTTACAAATCAGGAAGGAAAGGGGAATGAACATGACCTTATCCAAAAAGCCCTGCAGTTTTCCTTCTGCCTTGGAAAAAGCTGAGTTTATGTTTTTTTTAGGGTAGAAGTATGTTAGTTTAACATGATGCCAATCAAACTCTACAGGTTAAAAGGGCATATTTTGTTTATCTTCAGTTCTGATATTAACCAGTTAAGAGATTGAAAAGCAGCTATCTGAACTTCAAGGACAGTATTTGAGACACAATAATTGCAATATTTGGAAAATAAAAACACATGCCCTACAATTATTTATTATCTGCCATTTATTTTAACAACATTGTTAAATTGCAAATGGATTAAAGGCATGTATAAATCATCCTAAAATTTAAAGACTCAGAAGTCCATGTCTTAAAACAGAAAGAGTTTAATTTTAGCTCTCCTCCTTTCTCTGTTCATAATTTGAAAATTCATTGGAACTGGCATTGCTGACCACAAAATACAGTAGGAAAATTGTAGGTTATGCAAGAAAAATCTGAATCTGATCTAAAAAAGAACCAGTACTTTGTCACTTGTTTTTATTATGCCATTCATTTTAGACAAATAGTGCATTTATAAATTACTATGTTTTAGAAATACTGAGGACTAAGTTCCATTCACCCTCTAGATCAAAAGCACGTGCAGGGAAAAAAAAGAAATAAAATGCCTATGTTAAGTTTGCCACTTCTTCTAATAGTGATCCTGGAAGCTCTAGGTTGTTTTTGTGGGTTTGATTCTTTTTTTCCCCCTCTCCTTTTTTCTTATAAAATTAAATAGGATTTGTTAACTTCTTTTACACGGATCTATGCGAAATCCCACCTTGGTTTTTATTGAGATTTCACTGCCAAACTGACTAGGGACACTTTACGAGCTCCTCAGTCAAGGCATCAGCTTCAGAGAACTAAGTGATAGGTTCAAGGTGAAATTATACCAGACTGTTTTGGCACAATTATCATCTTTGATCACACACCCAGGGCAAATACATTGGTAATGTGAGTCCTCATATGCCCATGGAAGCCATTTACATTTTTTAGAGCCTACTTAAATTAAGACAGGTTTCTTTTCTGGTCTCAGAAAAGGGTGGCATCTACTTACTGAGTCCTCCTATTCTGTCTCAGCTCCTCAAATGGAAAAAAAATCTAAACTAAGTGTATTTAACCAATGGACTCTAACTTTGCTAGCAAACAGTAGTAATTACAGAATCAAATATATATTAGAGAAGAAACTTACTTCATTATTTAAGACCTATTATCAGTGGCATAGACATCTTCAGACTCTAAAAGGATATCAAAGGCATGGCAAGTGTTTTGACCTCCCAACTCTCATGACTGCAACACAGTGTAGCTGAGGGTATCCTCTTGAATTTTTAAAGTGTCCCATTAGACCAATAATACAGCAGTTCTCTTGACTAGTTTTAAATGAAGCAAAATGCTCTTTATCCAAGTTTCAGGACAATAAGCAGTTGATATAATGATCCCTGGACAGCTACGAAAATTTCCATCCTTATCTTCGAAGCATCCTAAGTTGTTTTAGAGACTGACCTGCTGAGCTCTGTCAGAAGCAGCTGGGGGTACAGCTCTCTAAGGGATTTGGCACACAGAGTTGGTTGTTTCTAGCTGCAAATTCTCCTGTGTCTATACTAGGGTGTCAGGCAGCCTGCATACAAACATGCCAGCAGTCAACTGGTATCAGCTTCCTTCCTGGTGGCACCAAAGTTGAAATGACCTATAAGGGCACTATTCCGAGGACTCCAAGTGCCATGTCACCCATATGTATTTATCCCTAACCAGCTCTCTACGCATGTATGGTGTGCGCCCAGGATCAGGCACTGTCAGGAACTCCCTCAATGGGAAGGACACAAGCTGTATAAATGATCCTGGAAGCAGAACAGCTTGTGGGCAACCAGACCCTGACCCTTCTTGTACTTCACCATTCAATAACACAGACACACCATATGTCCTCCGTCAGAATGGTTTTCTAATTGCAATCCCCAAACTCTTCAGAGCCATCTTGCATTTGATAAGCAGGAGTCTGGGTCAAACAAAAATTATGGATGAGCAGCTGGTTGAAAACATTGCAATAAATCATTAAAACAACAAGGACCTTTGGCTATGTTCCAGCAATAAGTAGTGATGGTGCTGGGCAATGAACACAGAACTGGTTCAGCAACTGCCTCACCAAGAACCTTATTCTTGTAATGACCATGACCATCCATTTTAAAGCATGCGAAGGTTTCTGTATAACATATTTCTTTAATTGGTGGTCAAGTTTTTTGCTAGAGTTCACCAAGTGCTTATGCAGATTTGGATGAAACAGACTGAGCTTTATAAAACAGCAGAAATCTGCTATTCAGTCACAAATTTTATAACTGACCACCTATCCTTTAGTAAAGTTTTATGTTGAATCTGTTTGAAACTTAATCAGAGGACAAGCTTCTCAGTGCTACCATAATCTGAAACCTGAATGTCCTTATAGGACAGAATCTGATATTTTCACAGCTTCAACCTTGGCAGAGGGTGGCTACAATATTTAAACCTCCTGAAAACTCAGCTTGCTGGGTCTTGTTGAAAGTGTCCATGTAGAATATCATGCATCATCTGTTATGATATTGATGACCACTGGGATAAGAAGCTTGGAGTCCAAAAGTAAAAGTTATTGTCAAAAGTTAAAGTAAAATCTGTCCTTCTTCCTTTCAGATTTAGAGCCATTTGATAACTAAATATTAACTAGTAAGGATATGACTTAATTTTGTTGTACAGGTGTTTTATGACATTTAGGACAAGCAGAATGGAAATCATAAATTCTTCAGACAAATGTGTTGTACACAGCACAGTTTGGAAAATTATGTACAGGACAAAACCAGAACCCACAATGGAGTGGGATGTATGGACTGACAAAACTGGAGCAGCACTGTGCCCAGGGCTGGCCCAGGGTCTTACGCTTCAGTTCAGGGCATCTTCTAGAAAAATAAAACAAAATTCTGCTAGGGGAAAGACAAGAAATGAGTTAATAAAACCAGAGAGAAATCAAAACTTGGTCATTCTTTCTCTACAAAGAAATTAAAGGGGTTCATACATGGACTATAACTGTTTTTGACCAAAGTTCCTGTTTTGAATAGCACACATCCTTAACTTCCCTTGTCCCTTACTTTTGAATTATTCCCTCAGAAAGCTTGTGTCAGGTCTGACACTGGTCCATGGCCTCTGGCTATGGCAGGATCTGGTGTCTTCTACTATGTGGGAGCAACTGATTCCTTTCTCTGCAGCCTCTGATCAAGGCTGAGGCTTACAAGGAGGCTGCCATGGTTCATCCACCTGTACTCTTCTTCTCCCAGACACTTTTGAGTGGGCCTCACAGCCCTTTTCACACCAACATCTACACTCACCTTGCCTAAACACACTTATCAACTCATCTCCCTTGCAGAGGCTCATTCATGATTCCTTAACTACTGCAATGATTGGTACCCTGGAATGGAAATGTTACAATTCTAAATTCATTGCACTGAAAAGATGAAAGATTCAGATCAAGAAAACCTTTTCACCATTGACACTACTTCATCAGCAAAGCCAAATAACCAGTCTATGTTAACCATAACAGTTTGAAAACTGGGGTCCAGGCACCTTCAGAGGAAAATGAGTTCACTGACCTGACTAGTTCATTGAAGTGTTTCCCCCTTCATTATGGATGTTAGTTTATTAGTGCCTGGGTTTAGTTGAAACCAGATGTTTCTGATTTTTTGAAGACAACCTTGCTGTGATAGCTCTGAAGCCTGTGTTTCCCTTCAGCCTTAGGTGTACGTGCAGTTTGGGAGTCAATTAAGCTTCAGATCAGTAGATGAAATTGTTTGTAATTCCTGATCTACCCTATTTGCTGAGCATAAGATTACATTACTCATTTGAGAGACTGGAGATCACAATGTCTTCTTACATTTATATCAAACCCCAATTCCCTGACAGCTCATAAGCTTTTCACTTGTCTGTAGAGGAAGCGACGGTTCCCCTACAGACAGGGCACATTTCCTACCAAAGAGAGAAACTCTCAAGTCAGTTAAACCAGCATAAACCTTCCATAATTCGTTTATATTAATAGAACCTTCACATTTACACTTCTATAGCAGGGAGACAGAAATTAGCTAATGACACCTCAGAGCTAAGCAAATCAATCATATACCTTTCATTCCCAAATCCTGGACTGCATCACATCACATGGGATTCTCCTACTCTTACTGGATGCTCTTGGACCTTCTCATGCTGCAGGACAAGACATGAGATAGGTAAAATGTCCATTTTTCCCTCCTGCTGGATGCTTGCCTCACGCTGACCGAAGAGGAAATGACAACCAGATGCCCCTGTGACCCCCCCATTCCCCTGAGGTGACCGATCAAGTGTAACATGTGGTCGCCTCATTTGGGAAGGAGCCAAAGCCTCCTCTGTTTAATTGGACAAATGGTCCCCTACAGCTGCAACAGATTAGGGACAAATTCTCTTCAAATGAGGCTGTGCTTTTTCTCCCCATCCCCCCTTTAATTTGGGGGGTGTTGAGGAGAAATCATGCCTGGAGAAACATGTGCACATATACACAAGACTGAAGTTAATAAAAGTGTCAGGTAGGCAAACAAAATACCATTTATTATTAAACGGCAATAAAAGACCACATTGATGTGTATGAGGAATCAGGCAACCAGGGAGCTCAGGAGAGAGGGAGGGTAGTGGTGTCTCATGAATCATTACAAAAGTTTTCTCTGATCTTTAATATCAGACTCAGTGACTTGGGGAAGGGGGCAAACATTTGCAATATCAGGTCCTAAGCCTCCTCTTTCCAACTCTACAGCAATTCCCATCTGAGGGAATGAAACCAGCATGTCTAGAGCAATCTGCTGCAGAGAAGTCTAAGCTGTGAGAGACATCTTTGAGGACACTTTCAGGCCAGGCCTGCCCTGCCACTGAGCCTTGTTAGTAGTTATTCTAAAGAATAAAAAGAATATTTTAAAGAATGGCATTTTAAAGATAAGACATCTTCAAGGCAGAAGCAGGATCTTCTTTTACCTAGAGATCCACTATCTGAGAAACTTGTGATGGAGGTGCTATATTTAGCAGCCATTCAGCTGGCAAGTAAGTGCTCTGCTATTCATTATAATCTCAAATTTTCATGAAACAAAGTTCATTTTCTTAGACTTTGCAGAAGCTGAATTTTCATATAAGGGGGTTTTCTTTTTTCCCCTCTCAGACACTTCTTGCTGTGTTTTATTTTTGTTTCATGGTCTTAATCTTGGGTGTGGAGATAAACTCTTCAGGGGACACATGTAGAACATACTAAGGACATACCCTGGGGGAAGTATGAGCCAGGAGTTCTGTTCTGGAGCCATGAACAGATGCCAGACTGTTCTTGCTGCATGGATTCCTCAGGATCCTCACAAAACCCCCGTATGTTTTTGGAGATTCATCCATCAAGCCCAATGTAACATAAAGGCTAATGTTCCTAGGAAATGGAGTGAACACCAATGGAAGGTGAGAGAATGACTGTATATCAAGCCTTCATTCTGCACATTTTGGGAAGAAAAAGAGAAAAATGAATTATTTTTGCCACATGTGCTTTTATTCTTAGTTAAGAAAAACTGGTTGCTCTTTTATCTAGACAGTGATTTGATAGCCCAGTGCCACCCAGACACACTTGATTATCATCATGATATTAAACATATCTATATACCATACGGTCAAAATGATTATACAACTACAGCAAATGTTCCAACTCAATTTTTCTAGATACCTTCCATACTGACTTCATGGATTAGAGCCCCTGAACACAGGATCAGTATTTTTTAAGAAATAATCCAATCAGCGCTGCTGCTGTGCCTTAAATAGTCTTTTATTAAAAAAAAAAAAATTAAAAAAAAAAAATCTGCAGAGACATTTGTTGTTCATCTAACTGAAAGGAAGAATCTTAGTAAGAAGTTGAAAACTCTGAAGTTGAGAACAAATGCCTGTATGTAGGTCAGCAGTGTGAGTGTGTTCAGCTCTCAGTAAGAACTGAAAGTGCTCAGAGCTATGGACTTTGCTTGAAGAGTTTTTGTACCCTCAAAAGATTAGACAGAATGCAAAAGCTTCTCTTGCTTTGGGCTATCAGAGTATTTAATTCTACCCATTCTTATTAATTATCTGATTTGTTTATTTCCCAAAAAACTGTCTTCTGAGGAGGGAGGGAATCAAAGAACAACGAAAGATGAAATGAGTCATTGTGGAGATAAGATACTTTAGAATATTTCAAACACTTTGAAGAAATCCCTCGAGTTCTCTCTGTCCACATGCATACTCATATATCAGGATTAACTGGTTTTGCATGTGCAAATAAATATACAAATAAACATTATGAATTGTAGTGGTGGGCTTGGCAGTGCTGAGTTAATGGTCAGACTCGATGTTCTTAAAGGGCTTTTCCAACCTAAATGATTCTATGATTTATTTTAGAACAATGCACAGTTTCCTCAGCATGAAAATTCGTAAGTATTTACTGTGTATTTCATCTCATTAAAAAAATGTAATTTCTTGTGTCACTAAATACAGCCTTTTCCTCGGGCAGCAAAATGGCTTTACATCACTTTTCAAATAGGATGCCAAAGGGGTGGGAATGGGATGAGCCAAGCACATGCTCACATTGTTCTCCAGTGCTATCATTCCACAAGCAGGTGGAGGAACAGAAAGGGCACCCTGTGCCAGAAACATTTGCCTCAATGATTCAAACATGATGGCACACTTTGGACAAAACCCACATGCTCATGTATACTGATGTTTTCATGTACTCAGCTAATCTTGAAGTGTTTTATATCGGGAACAAAGACACTGAGAAATTCTTTGGTGGACATCTGCTTATCCAATCTACCATATTTCTTCCACTGTTACCAAGCAGAACTTGTTCACATAGGCATTTACCTCATTTAAATATTAATTTTATTCATTCTATATTCCTGTGAGGATTTTGTCAAATACAGAACTACATTGTCCAGAAGCAAACCATCAAAGACAAAAGCAAAATTCACAAATGCAGAGAATTCCTACTCCTGGTTTACTTAATGTACAGAACTGTTTGCAAAATCCAATTTAAAACATGGGCAACTGAAAATCTGGCTTTCAAGCTGCTATGACAAACCTATTTCATACTAAGTATATTCACTTTTCACAAAAGATTCCATGATAACACACTGCCAGTTTATAGTCTCCTTACACATTACAAATAGTTATCTCAAGTTTTTCTCACTTTGAGATCCAGGCTGAATAACATATAGGAGTGTATATTTGTGCTACACCTTGTCATTTTTTTAATTTTTTTTCCCCTGTCCTGCAGCCCTGGCCACAAAATTCAGTGTCTTCTGCTGTGGCATTGGCTGGATCAGTTTGGTCAAACCAGAGGAGCAGAGAAGAGCCAGCAGACTTCACCCGCTTTGTGTTCTCTGGACAGTGCAGCTTCCCCTGCCTCCCCTCCACCTGCTACAGCTGTGATTCTATACAGAGACAAGAGTGACAGCCACCCCATGACATATGCCAGGTCTGCTTTTCATATTTCCTTACCTTGTCTGGAATGTTTTCAAAACTTTTGTGGCACAGTACCATGGAGAATGACTGCATGGAGATTATTTTGTTTTTCAGTCCAGAACAGTAACGAGCTTTTCTATGGATGGTTATGTTGGACACATATGATTCTTGACCCATTTTTTCATTCCAAATAAAATAAGTTCTATGCAAATGCAATCTCACATTGAAAACACACTACTGTTATATTTTTGGATTATTTGAATTTAAAAATAGTCAACTTTTTGCTGACATCATTGCATAAAATACATTTTGGGGAGCAGTTCATTTTGAATAATTCAAAGTGTATGAAAACTGACATGTATTTTAGGATTAGACCCTCGTTCTAACTATTGGTATCTTTATTTTTGAAAATATATCTTTCCAAAACTCCCAATTTTATTTTTATATGGGATACAAGTATAGCTCAGAGCTTGTTTAGTGGTTTTGGTTTGTTTTTGGTTTTTTTGTTTGTTTGTTTGTTTGTTTTTGTTTTGTTTGTTTTGTGGTTTTTTTTAAAAAGTCCAAACTTAAACCTTTGGCTCTGCACGGCTGGATGTGAAGGTGCCTGTCTTAATAAATCAATACTTGTGGTACCACAGTAATCTCTACAATCCCTACATTTCTATCAATACCATCCAGCCTGTGAAATATCCCAATAAGTTTTTCAGCCTTCCTTGTTTGACAGGCACTGTGAGTAATAATTCTACCCCAATATCTCTTTGGTTCAGCTCAGCTCTACTCTGGCTGTGCAACCCTTTCAGCAGGATTCATGCAGGACTCAGCCGTGCAAACTGGGCACGCAGCCAAAGGCAGATCATTCTTTCTGGATGGATACCACCCTGCAGACAGGTTCCTCAGGGGTTAGGAGCTGTCAGCATGGGGCATGATGAGGTAAGGGTTATCTGCTAAAGTCCCTGCAAGAATAAGCCAAAAAACACTTGTTGAAGTACAATTAACAGATTTCACAGAGCGAGCTTCTCATTGCAGTTGTTATTCTCTTTCCAAAAGCATCACAAAGCAAGACAGCACATAACTGAGTATAAAACTGAGTTTTTCCAAAGTATGGGAAAACTGAGCATATCCAATAGACCAAATCCTATACCAGAACTAATAGAATTCTTTCATGCCTTCTCAAAAGCCTAGGCAATTCTGCCCAGTTCTTCTGACTGACCAGTGTCATATGCCATAACACCCATCCTTCAAGCAGGTTGCCAGATAAATGTGGTTTATCACAGAAAACATGACAAAAATCTCACTATGGAATGTCATTTCTTTCTGCAGAATTCACCACTCTAACAGTGTATGGCCATGAAGTTTTGCAGTGAACTCCAGATCAATTGCAGCTCTTGACATTTATCTAACTTGAATGCTCGAGAACACACTTTTTTTGTTTGATTCCTATCTGTTACCAGCGAAATGGATCAATAAGGCTTTTTTTCTTTTTCAGTGAGAGAGGGTCTACACTTGACATCTTCTTTTAAAGTTGGGCAGACATTTTCATTCAAACTGCAATGCTCAGCAACCTCCGATATTTTAGCAGCACCCAGCTGCTCTTCCATTGTTAAAAGATGGTTCAAATCTCTATTATAAACCTTTTATTTTTTTTTAATGAGTTTAAAATGCAGCTGCAAAAATTGCTTTGGAATGAACCATGGCATGCTGAGCTGACTGTTGCCTCTCTTTCTCTTGCCTGCCCTCCTATCCCCACCACTTTAAAATTTGAATTTAGATTTATTCTGCCTGCAGATAGAGGAAAGTAAGTGAGTAATAAAAATAACTTGCTCCAAAACTAGTAGGCATACACCAAGCCATCAGATATCAGGTATGTGGTTTGACTACATATTAAAAAAACCCTGTTAGATAACGTGTATTTGCCAGCTCCAGACCCCTAAATCTTCACAACATTAAAACAGGTAACAGGTAGGTTAATGCTAAAGGTTATACATCTGAAAAAGATCCTTCATCGCCAAGTCAGGATTATCCCTCAGATCACTTACACACTAGTCCAGTATTATACACTAGTCTAGTACTGTGGGTACTGAGGAGGTAGTCAAGGCTGAAAGTACTGTAGCAGTGCTTTAATATACTGCTTTTATCAGCAGCAGATCAATACAATTATGTAAACTGTACATGTTATATTTCAATAGATCAGAACATACCATTGTATGATTGTTTTGGTGTTCCTGCTTCCTCAACAGGGAGCTCACTCCACACAGTGATGCAAAACAGAGCTATTGAGAGGCAGACAGTTAATTGTCATGAAAAAAGTAATAATATGTGCTATGTGATATATTCTCAACGACTACCACACTGATATAATCAGCAAACTGCATAAGGTTCAGAGTTAGCTTTCGTTCACACTGGAAGTAATTAGCTATCAAATTGATGTCCAAGTATTAGATTCCGTGGATGGGATGCCTTCTGTCAAGTATACAACTGGCTATTCCAGCAGCCTCCCTTTATGCCTGAAGCATTAGGATGCACTGGAACGGACCCTCAACTTTCATCCAGAATTCCCATGCTTTTGTAGATTTAATTAAGACTGTGCTTAATCAGCAAAGATATGTAAAGTTTTGTTCTTGATATGCATGCCCATATTTGCTAGTAGTTCTTAGGATTATAATAAAGTATCAAGTAACAAATGCTAAATAGTGATATCTTAAGTCTTAAAACATTAGTAGAAAAAAAAAAGTCTCATTTCATTTGTAAAAAAAAATTGCTGAAGTTGTATTTGACAGTCTCAGAGGCTTCCAAACATATTCTGAAATCTCAGCAAAAGTAGCTGTTTTCAGCTGACATGCACATATTATATACCGCAGGAAAAGAAATTATTTGTAAAACTTCCTTAGGACCCAGTGACATGGAGTTCCTCACTCTGACAGCAGTAGCACAGTTTATACCAGGGTGATACAGGTGGGTAATTGTAAAATAGTCTGTCAAACAACAAATTCAATCATGATCAGTATGTACTTTGTCACAGGCAGATCTCAAGCCCTTTGTCTCACCTATCACATCCCTGTTCACTGATAAAAATTATTTGATCTCTTACAGACTATTCCTGTGTTCTGCTTTGAACAATACCTTGCAGCAGTGAGGTTCATAAGTTAATTTAAGAGAAGATACTTCATTTTATACATCACTATTTTGAACACATTAAAGAAAACCAAAAGCATTCACAGTAATAGTCACTTCATATTTCCTCATAGATAGATGAATAATCCTGTTCATATCACTTGTGTTTAACAGACTTAATCACTCTCCTCCATCTCTATATGTGAGAGACCATAACTCATCACATCTTTCATCATTATTTACTGCTAAATTACAAAGTTGTATTTTTAGAGCATATTTTCTTCCTGAGAAAATTCACTTGTAACTTGTTATGTGATGGAAATATTAGTATTTTGCTAATCTAATGACAATTCTACATGAAGCAACTCCTTAATTGTTTTTTAGCTGTTTTTGTGCTCTTTATTATACCTCACATCAAGAGTCTTCAGGACCATGATATTGTGGTATTTTTCTACGAAATTCTTATCGCAGAATTTTTATGGCCCGAAGCAATAGAAACATATTCCAAGTCCTTTTCATTTCAGGGAGCTAATCTAGGACAAATTCCAGGACTTTCATCTTCTATGTAAAATATATAAACTGTGGAATCCAGGAAATAAGGTTACATTCTGTGCAAAGCAAAAAGACTACAGTGCTGCAGCAGGGCAGCAGCATGAGCTACATGCACTGCATAACAAAGACTGCTACAAGGGCATCTCTGCTTTTCCCTTTGCACTAGAATGTATGAACAGTGCACTCTATTGCTAAGCCCCAGGATGAAAGTTATACTTTAAAAAGGGGGGAAACTATTACTCCAAACTTGGCAAAAATATATATGTATATATATTTAGTTCTAAAGTAATAGTGTGAAAGCTTATAAATGAGTACAGTTGATTTATTTAAAACTTAGCAGCCTTTGATCCAAGGCTTTGCAGAACAGGTATTCCTCAGGGCAGTGACATAGCATGGCAAGGAACACAACAAGCTGAAGCTGTTAATTAAGTTCACTTTAACTTTCCATTAGGAAGTTCGGGTCAGGTACTTACAGTCTAAAGGCTTGCCACTATTTGGCTTAAATGAAGTGTTCCTTACAGCTGTAATCACGATGTACAACACAATTTTGGCCATGGCCATTTCCTCCCTGTCAGAAATCCATCCATAGTTACAGTTGGAACCCATGTGCATGCAAGGATTGATTTCTTGACATTTTGTCAGTGCCACTTCTCCCTGCATGAGTGCCGATCTGATTAGAGGCAGAAATGTGCCTTGGTGGAAGGCATGTGTTCCATTTCCTGCCCCTGGCAGCAACCCGCTCCACAGGGTTCCACCAGCAACTCATGTTCAGCAAGTCCCTCCTCTGCCTTGCCCTCACCCAGAGCAGGGAAAAAGGAAGAAAAAGTTATTAAAAGACAAACAAAGAGAGAGAGAGGAAAATTCGAGTAAACAGCATAGGAAATTTAATAGAGGCTGAGAATAAATCTGCATCCCTAAACCCTTTGCACCTTTTTTAGCACAGATCAGATTAGATTAGGGTGATTTTATTTTTTGGTGCAGAACAGCATATAACAACAAGATTTAAATGGCAGGAGAGAGGAGAAGGAAGGGAGCAATGAACTCTCATGCTAGAATTGTAGCAATATTGTGAATAGAAAACAACGTTTTCTCAGATTTTGGTTATTGTGCATTGTAAGTGATACCATCTCAATTTCACTTGCTGAGTGGCTGCAGAACAGCCTGCAGAAAACTGGAACGAGCCTCCAATCAACTGCTCCAATGACAGTCATCACAAACCTGGGAAAGCAAAGCTGCTTCCAAGCTAGCTCTCATTAACTGTTCCCACACCATCTTTGCTGCTTAACACAAGCTGTTGCAGCCAGCAGCTTATTCCATTAGGTTCTGAGACTACAAATTAACCCTGAAAAGAAAGACACTGAGAAGAGTAAAACATGGGAAAAGAGAAGGGAAAGAGAAGAGGAGAACAGAGACCGAGAGACAAGGAGGCTTCTGAATTAGCTGGATTTACCATTCAGTCTTATATTCTGCAAAATTAATGTCCACAGTCATTGCTATGAAGAAAAAGAAAGAGGAGGAAGTGGCATACAGACATCATCTAACTTCTTAATGGTATTTTTGGTTTTGTTTTTTTTTTGTCAAAGGCATTTTTAACTAAAATTTTTAAAAGCATAAATTTTCTTACTATCACACATTCATGTATTTAAAATCTGCTTTGGATTAGGACAGATGATTTAATCACCAGAGTTTAAAGTATTTTATATATGCAGATGTTAAACAGAAGTCTAAAAACTTACAGGTTTTTTGATGGCAGGAGGACATGTCACATGACAGGTGTCCTAAAATGTTCCCCCAGTCTGAAGATGTAACTTGTTCAAAGGCAATCTGCAGGTTGCTGAAACAGAGGACTATTGGGCTGGTTTCTGGTATATTAGACACCTCTTTCATGGGACCTAGGCTTTGTAACTAGAGATATGCTGTTCTGGAGAGCATTCACGGGCAGGTGTCTGAGACTGAGAAAAGACAGCATTTGGAACTATAAAGGTCTATTTCAAATCTTGAAAAGAGAAGCAGGGTTTACAACCTACAGGCCTATTTGGCCTTTAATGTACATTACTGGTGAATTTGCCTGCACTAAATATATCAATTGTATCTGAGATCAAGGCTAGATTGCTCTGTTTACTCAGAGAATGAACAACAATAACAAAAATCAACAGCAACCACAACAAAAGAAATCAAATCACAAAATCTGCTTACAAGCAGTAACTACTTTCATGGAAGTAAGAGAAGTTCTCTGCATCACCAGATCACAAACCAAATTACAAAATCATAAACGAACACCCACTAGCACATACAGTTAGGAGAGAATATTGTTTTGAATTCATCCTCAAAAAGCAATTCCACCATTACCCTCAATCTCCCACTGTAGTTTTCCTCAGGTGTGATAAATTGGATGGGTTCCACAAGAGCTAAATACAAAGTTGAGAATACCAATCTTCTCATTTAAAAATGAAAATATTTTTACTTAAAGTCAAGTCTGGACTGAAAGCAGAAGGTGGAAGCTTTCATACCTCATTTCCAATGCAATGAGCCTTGTAAATCCATCTTTAGCTTGGCAAGAAAAGGGGGGGAAAATGGAGGAAAAAATATTGTTCATCAAGCTAAGGTCAGAGCAATACAGCTCAAAAAAAAGAAAAGAAATTTATTTGCTTGAGGTGTTTGCTGAACAAAAGAAGACAAGTCTGTTATATTACTACATCACAACTCCATGACTTATGTCATTGACTTACCGGTTTCAATCCCATTCCTAGAGGAGGGTTGTTCTGTTTAGTGGACATTTACAGCAAATGGCAGCATCGGGAGTCTTGAGTGGATGGAAAGACAACACTTCCTTCATCTCAGAGATGGTCCATTTCACAATATTTCAAGGACACAGGTAAGTAATTTAAGTAAACCTTTAGGTTATTTATTCTATAAACATAATCAATGCTTGCAGGTTCTGATACTTTTCATGAATATTAAATCACTTTGAGAAAAAGACTATTTATATAAGACTATGTATGAAAATTAAGAGAACCACTGATGAGTTACTGAAACAAGATTACATGTCCATAATTTGGAAGCAATGATAGTGCTGAATTGAAATAATTCTAATTGGTTTAACGACTTTCAGAATGAATGGCAAATTGATAATAAGCAATTTCACTTAGATAGCATTACAATGCCAGGGATTCTTTCAAATCAATTCCTATTTCCTGCACAAAAGAGGTCTGCAGATAGTAATTGCAGAAAACACATCTTTACTGTCAGAGCAGATCAGCTTTTGTCTCTGAAATTGGATCAGCTCACCTTCTTCAATTGCTATTTTCCATTGAACTCTAAAGCAGTGCAAGTGTGAAACAGCTGCACGGTGGGATTGCACCAGGGACCTGGGGAAGGGGCAACCGGGACTCATGCTCTATGCACACAAAGTGCCCGATATATTATCTGGAATCTTGGTGTGTTTAAGGACAATGTTGACTGAACCAGGCATTTTAGACGGGCCTGGAAAATAAACCAAAAGTAAACCAACTTTGATCTCTGGAGGTCAAAAGCTTAAGAGACAGTGTTACCCTTCAGCATGACTGTACAATATCAGCATCGGTCTGTCAGGTCTCTTACTCCTTTCAAAATTGTGTTTGTTAGAGGCTGAAGTTTTCCAGGAGTGAATCCTTTAAAAGCTCTGACGCAGCCCTTCATACACTAACACAAACCATGTGATCCCACCAGCATGGCTGTGGTGTGATCACAGCGATACAGCACTTGTGACTTAGGAAACTGTTGCATGTCAGAGAGGAGGCAACACCACAAAGCCTTGTCATGTAAAAAGGGAAAATTAGCAGCTAACCAAGAGAAAAAGCAAATAGCAAAAGGCATCGAGAAAGAAAAAATAAGCAATAGTAAGCACCATGGAGCAAAAAATCACAGCCAGAACATGTTTATGGTGCTTAAATGGGCACATGAATATTTCCAAGATTACATCAGAAGCCATCCTGCCTTTACCAAAAAGTTAAAACAGTATTTTTTTCCCATACCTCTCCTTGCATTTGCAAGAAATGTAAATGCTTACAGTGAGGTACTTGACAATCTTCCAGATTCCTGGGGGTTTGCATGATCCAAGATCATAGTGAGTACAGAGTTCAATGTACAAAATAGGAAATCCAGAGATATGATTATTTCATTATCTCTTAAAGATAAGGCTCAGTCAGCTTCTCAGCACACAAAGTGACTGCACCAGCTGCTGCCTTGAAAGGGTGCTGGCTCTCCAGAAGGAGAAATTACTGATTGCACATAATACATGGGGATTTTGACTGAAAGACAGGATGCCAACAAAGCTTTTGGGACATACTGTGATATAGCTCCTAATGTAAACCTCTCATGTCCAACCTTGGCATTGAATGTTTCACTGCAGTGTGAGAGCTGATCTATCCCACCTAGACAATTAGAGGTTCCTTCTCATCACCAGCTATGCAGTTTGGCCATGGCTGCTGCTCTCCCCAGATACTCCTTATATGCAGTTCTCTGCTTATTGCATTTACAAAAAGACTGATTTCACCTGTAATTATCTGAGTTCTTGCTTCCTGGAGATTTCTGTAAAGACAGTGGCAAAGGAAGTTTCCCTTAAATTGGACTTCATGAATAACTCAAACAAGCCTCCAGTGGTCACTGTGCCATGCCATGCCAGTGCAGGCAGTCCAGTCCAGCCAAACTGCTCACAGACAGCAAGTTCAGCAAATTCACCGCAGCATAAACAACTCCTCCCCAGTGGCCACTCTTCAATAGAGGAAAGGACATTGCTTTGAACAACATAATAAATATTATTCCAAACATTAAAGACTATAAGAATTTCCTGAATCCTATGTAGAGTCATCAGTGGGCGGTATATGGTCTGCTAAGGGGAATCACTGTTCTCCAAAATTATATGTTGCTAAATCATCATCTAATACAAACTATAAATATTGTCCTAGAATGACAAATGATTGAGGATACAGAGATACTGCCCAGAAAACTGCTTCAGTACTCTGCAATCAGCTCTCTGTTCAATTCCTGAGTTTGCTGACCTTGTAACATGTCTATCAACCCTGCTCAGGCTTTGTTCTTCTACTACAAGCTGAACAAGGAACATCATCTACAAAAGTTAGATGACTAAACCCACTTTTTATTCATTTCAAATTGAAAGGACATCTGTCCAGGGCAATGTGATACAATGAAAGGCATGAATATGTGGTAATGGACACTGTGAACTCCCACTCAACAGGAATACAGGAAAAGTTTCTGGTTGGTGAGTTCAGGGCAGATACAAAGTTGTTTCTCCATAGGTTTCATTTGCCTCGAAGGGAGAAAATAAACCTCATACATTGCAGATTTTAACACAACTTGAATAACCATATTACATGGGGCAGAAGGTCTTGGTTTAGTAATATAAGTATTTTTCTGGCTGGGGAAAACAAACAAAAAAAAAACAAAAACAAAAAAAAAAAAAAAAAAAAAAAAAAAAAAAAAAAAAAAAAAAAACCACCCTGGAAGATTCTGGCCAGTTCTGCTTGTGACTTTCATTCCTTCCTTATAAAGTTTAGGCTAAGCAAAATATTAACATTGTGTTTCACTGCTGAAATGAATGACATTCATTAAATTCACTTCACCATGCTTTCCCACTGTTGGGTTTGGCAACAGCACAGAGGCAGACTGAAGATCCCTAGACTGCTTAAGTGCACAGTGAAGATTTGTTGAAGTGAGAAGAGAATGAGGGTTTCCAAAGTACAGCACCTCAGAGGCAGTAAATTAACTGCAGTTCTCGCTGCTATACTACTGTCTTGCTGCACACCTTTGAGCTGGTTAGCTTTTCCCTGTCCCTTTTTCTGTCTTGTAATTTATATTGTCATGCTTTGGGCCACTATCTCTTGCATCCTGTGATGGAATAACTACAGACAAGATCAGTCAGAGGTTGTTGGTGTTACTATAATAGGTACAGTAGGCAATAATGATTTTGCAGGCTACAGGTTAGCATAGATGGTACAGAAAAGAGTAGATAAATGATGCACAAATAGAAATGCTCTTCCTTAGAAGTCTGCCTGGTCAGTATATCTGAAAATAGACGACAGATTTTGAGTTTCCTAGAATTTCATTAGTTCTGTGACTTAGAAATCCAGAGGATCATGCCATCATGAGCACAAAATAATCCCAATAAAGTAAATGACAGAGTGGACTAAAATGGCAATACTTACTAGCTACCATTGAAAGGAGTTAACATTTTTATCAATATATAATCCCCATCCTAATGGATCAGGCATATTATAAGAGAAAGCTTTGAAATCAGATTTGAATGAACAAAAGTGGATATTCTGTTGAGATCGAAACATGATATTTCTTCTTTCCCTTTGCAGAAAGCAGTTTAGGAAGGTCCACCCACAGGCTCCAGTGAGAGGGGATGGTAAAGGCAGCAGTGCCATGGTTTTAACTTGCCCTTTTCCTGAACCCTGCAATCCTTTTTCAAGTCTTGATTTCCAAGTCACTCTTCCTATGAAAACCTTCCTTGACCCATGATTTGGGAACAGTTACTTCCACAGTATGGGTCTGCTAAAGTGTTGGGAGTGCTGAATGACAACTTAAGCAGAAAAAAAAAGAAATCCAAGGATGCAACATAGTGAAACAGAACACCTGGGATGTCATATTGAAGGGGTAGAGAAAGAGGGGGAGGGAAAGAAGAGTTATGTGACAAATTTAAAAGCTAACAATACAGAGAGATCTGTTAGTCTCTCAACGAACAAGAATTTAATGTACAGTATTCTTACTGGAGCTGAAAAGAATGGCAGACAAAGAGAGAAAACAGCAGACCCCACATTGCTTACCAATTACCACTGTTACTTCTCAGGGTCTGTAAACTAGTTGTGCTTAGGAAGTTAAAGATAAATGGTATTGATTTAAGCACATTACTAATAGTACCTTCACTGTAGCAATTGGATTTCACCCAACTTTCTGCTGCACCTAAATTATTCTGTCATTCTAGCTGCTTCTGTAAAAATGCAAATTTGTCTTCTGAAAGTAGGATATATTGTGCCAACGATCACCATAGCAGTTATGACCAAAAATATTTTACTGAAAATGTCTGGATATTTTCAAATAGTATTCCAATGGGCTGTCAAATTAATAGTGAAAAAAAACCATAATTCAGAGCTGTAAGGTAATAAGAAGTTGTGCTATGGCTGTGGACAGTTGAAACCTACCAACAGATAAGAACACAAATTTGGAAGAAATACAACCCTTTTCAAAGCCTGTTTTCAACCATTGAAATGTGAAATACGTATTATTTAAACAAAGAAACCAAATGCCTACATGGGGCAGGGATAGGAATTTCCCTGAGCAGTTATTTCAATTATCCATCTGTTTAATCAGAACACTGCCCTTCTGCTCAAGCAGCAGCACAGACACACACACCACAGTCCCACAGCCCTGCCCTGGTGTAAAGCAGTGCATTCCACTCCTGTGAGTACAGTCACTCTGTTGAGTACTAGCAGAATTCAGAGTATTCAGTAGAATGATCCAACAAAGCAGCTACCAAAACCTATGGGACCTTTAGCACAAGGTGAGGCTTCAACCATTCAAGAGGATCCAAGACCACATTTGAGCTGACAATACCAGGGTGCAGATGGAAAAGTAACCCCACAAGTTGTATGGGGTTAAGACACAGAACGTAATGTGGACTAAGCAGTAACTACCATGCTTATCGTACTTCAGCAAGCCTCCCTGCCTAGAGATTTGGGTTCTTTTAGTCAGAGTGTTTGTACCTGTCTAGTCACTTTACAGTTTATACCATTTTAGCAGCTGTAAACAGTTTCCAGTAATATGGAGACACTCTGGCCAGCTAGAGCTGACTGAGCTGTGCTGAGTTTGTCACTGCTTCCAACTTTGGGCATTCAGGACTTCTGCTTTCTGCAACTAATTGTTGTTGTGGCTACAAAGGCAGAACAGTGAGGCTGCAGCTCTTGACAAGAAAGCAAAAGCCTGGGGAATGACAAGGCTTGTGTCTGTCATTGCATAGGACACTTTACTAACAAAGGAAGAGGTATCCTTGGCAATGGAGCATCACACAGCTGCCCTACAGGACTGACAGGAGCCTCTTGGGTCTTGCATCCAACCTTCCCTTTTTGGTAGCTCAGCACTTCCTGGCTCACACTGCATTCCCACATGGAAATCCCAGCAAATAACCAATCCCTTAGCCAAGGGTCCCTGAAGATAGCAGCACTCCAGATAAGCAGAGTGGGGGATCCTGAGTGAGGTAGGAAAGCACAACACAGATTTTGCAGAATTCAGAAGGAGTTGAGGTGTAGCAGAATTTGGAGAAGCCTTTAGAAAAGCAAAGGATCCAATATCAGAGTGGGATTCCACTATTATGCCTGACAGGCAAGAGGAGCAGATCTAAGGGGATGGGTGACATGTAAAGCAAAAAGACTGCATGACATGTGGCACTGAGGCACTGCTGCTGGCAATGCAGTTGTAAGGAACTCTCTGTAAAGTTATTCCAACAGGTGCCTACACTGAACACAGGCTGTCTTGGTTGCAGGCATGTAAATCCCTGGCTAAGCATGGAAATTAAAGAACCTGAAAGGAAGTGAAGGCAGAGAGTAATCATAGTTCTGGGGGAGTGATGCTCTAGTGTGTAGTAAGAAGAGGTACAGAGAAGAGCATTAAATAAATGTTCATCAGAAATAGTTTGCCACAGCATATACATCACAGAGAAAGAAGCAAGAAAGAAAAAAAAATTGCCATGAGTCAATTCAGCAACTTAAGGGAAACTCATGCACATCACTTTCATACTCCTCTGAAAATGTATTATAAAGAAGCAAAATTAAATACCATAGGCCAGAGCCTCAAGCATGTTAGTGGATCAACAGAATTTTTGTGGTAAGTCTTTCAAATCTAGTTTTACTTGTCTCTAAAGGATCCTTAAAAGGACTTTTCAAGTTAGCTCTGCTGGCTTTGGCTAACTATACAGAGCAAAGAAGTGATTGCATTCCTACAGAAATGCCCCTAATAACTCCTTAAAATGAGCTGTGGCATTTTCCCACTAATTGTAGAAATAACTAATGGGCACCTTGAGCATGTGCTATTAATCTGTCTGCCAATTTTGAGAGATTTTCAGTTGTGAAAAACTACAAGGCAGTGTTTACTCTAGAGCACACACTCTGCACCAGTAAAAAAAAAAAACACACATTGTGAACTGGAAAAATAAAAGGGAATTTTTATCACTTGACTGTATTATCATTAAAGATACAAAATCCTGTGTTAGCTGCACAAAGAACAGGGCATTAACCCGAGTTCAGTTTCCTTGCACAAGTTCTCAGAAAAGTTATAAGAAACACAAGACATTGTATTCCAAAGTCTGTAACTCTCCAAGGGAGAGATATTAACCCTGGTATATTTGGGTTGTACCTATACATTTCATCCATTTCAGTGACCATAAAAGAAGGAACAACTGCAATTATGCTTTTCTGCTGAGTCACCCCATGACAGGATATTCCAGCTTCCTGCTTTCAGCCATTTCCCCACATTCCAGAGTCCTTGTCTTTATAGCCAGGGTGACAACCATGTTGAGACAACCAGCTTCCAAAACTTCCTATTGAAATTCTTCCATTCTGTATAAATAAATGTGGAGAAACCAGACTTTGAACTTAGATATGGCTATCTGTGGACTATTGATGACTGAAAAATTGGGCAGTGGATAGGAAAAATTTTATCTAAACTTACGTGTTCTCAGCACAAGTCTAATTTTGCCAAATCAGCACTGCATAATTAAAAAATGCTCTTAGCAAATTTATGTGAGGTTTTCTATATTGCATTACCCTCACTCATCTATAAGTTCTGCTGGAGCTGAATCAGGTCCAGAATCAGCATAAGAATAGCTGGGATGGACATGAACGATATTTAAAGAGAAATGAAAGAGGGAAAGGAAAGCAAAAAACCTTATTGACATATTTATAACCCGTGCACAGGTTCCATACCAACTTCAACTGGGCCCCTAGGATCACCAGTTATTTTTTAATCTGGGAAAATACCTTTCCATAGGGAAGAAGATCCTTATACAGTCTTCTTGTAGAATTTTTGTTTAAAAAACCCCACAAAACAAAACAAACAAATAATCCTCAAAATACTCAAAACAAAAAACCCAAACGAATAAAACCCCCCACAACCTCCCCCAACCATAAACAAACACAACACCCCACACACAAAACAGTGGGGTGTGAATGGGGAACTGTCTTGCTGCATGATAGATGTTCAGGTACCATATTTCTTCATCTGCTTTCCTTGAGTGCAGCTCCATAATGAGTGTTAACAGGCTAGCTTTAAACACTAAGGAGTGCATTTGCAGTGTAATGTGTAGAGATTTGAGCGGACAATTTCCCATTAACACTAATGTGCCCTGCATGGTTAAATCCCTAAACACCACCTTGAAAATTTAGTTTCAAAAGCGCCCTTTATGTTTGGGTGTTGAATTTTTTCTGGAACAGTTGTTAGTCTGTTAAACACTGATTGCTCTCACACCAGCCAGGCAGAACTTTTCGTTTCAGTTTAGACAGTTCATCAGAAAATATATTTTTGTAACAAGTTCACATACTAAATGAAATTTTTAAAATTACTCTTTAGAGCTGACACTGATTAATGTCTTCAGAATGCCTCATCTAAAGTTCTACTCATAAATGCTAAAAGCTTCAGATAAATCTATGATAAAACTACAAATTTTGTTCACAAAGGGCGATGCTTACTTTTTTATAAGCACAATAGGTACCACATTGATCATATTTTTTGACACAGTTTTTCTATCATAAAGTGAATATTTGTCTTGGTTTTGCTTTTTCACTCTTCCTTTTCTTGCTAGGCATATAAAGCAATATATATAAACAAGAAAAAAATTATTTCATACTAAAGATGTGAGTGCACATAAAACCATGTAGAATACAAGGAGGAAAATGGAAGCAACAGGCTTATAACCAAGTTCTGAGTGACAACAATGTAAGCATTAAAACTAAAGTATGAAAACAAGTTGGTCCCCACCTATACATTTAAACATGTGTCTGGTTTGTAAATCATGAGCTGTTAAATGACATGCAGCATAGTCTATGCGTGAAAGGGATAATCTAATTTTACCTTGGACCAGTCCTGCTAACTACATATGTTAAGGAAAGAAAAGAAGAGTTATCTGGATATCTGCTGGGGGAGGGAAGATGAGTGAGAGAAATTCTTGAATATATTTTACAGACAAAGCTGATATAAAACTCCCTAAAGAGTCAGTGGGTGATTTTAGTTATATGGAAATATATATATACACTCTGTCTGGGATTTATGAGGGGACACAAACACATGGAGCCCACTACATTTACAACAATTTGCTTGTTCTTTTTAGTGGCTTTCAGAAATGGAAGCTTGCCATCACATACAAGCATTTAATTCTTCAAAAAGCTCAATTTCTTCTTACAAGACAATAAAGTGCTTCCCCTTGCAACAGCAGGTAAGCACTGAAGGCATCCTTAAAAATCTAACCCCAGTGTGCTAAAGACACTTAATAATCTTTAAACTAAATACAATCCCACTTCCTCCCTGGTACCAGGATGTTGTAAAATGTCTAATTAGTCCTTATAATAGCACTGACACTTCCACTGCACATAAAAGAGGACTTTTAATTTACAAAAGACAACTCTGGTTGTCCTGAATTTTACCCTTTATTAGGCTGTAAGACAGCTCCATTTGGGTCTTAGCCAACATATGAGGTATTGACTTAGGGTACAAGGTAGATTTGTGAGGCTTTTTTAAAAGCAATATTGTAATATTTTGAATAGATTTTAATACACACTATCTCATGGATTATTTAACTCTCTAATGAGGTAGAAAGAAATATTAAAGCCAATATTTTAAATGTCAGGTAAATGACCCAGTTTAAGGCAAAAAAGAGGACCTCTCTGTTGATAGTTCCAATAACTGCCTAGATTTTGGAAATGATTTTGTGATGCTCAGATTTTATATTGGTGCAATAATTGTGCGCAGTAGGGTACTGCACCTAGCCATGAAATTCATTTTAAAATGAAGTAAGAGGCATGAAGAAAAATACAAAAGTCACTTGCCCCAAAGGAAATGTAAATAATTTTGAAAGTAAAAGTGTTTCTGTGGTAACATGAAAGTCAAAATTTGCAATAGCAGTAAGCTATACTCAAATAACAGGTAAATGTCTGAATAAGAGGACCAGAGGAACTTATAGTCATAGAGCGGTCTGATAAAATCTGAGGAAGTCAGCGATACATGTCTGAGCACTTAATAAAAATCACCATCCAGCTCACAATTCTAGGGCACACAAGCCCTAAAATAGGGGGAAATCTGCATTGGAATACATAAGGGACTTAGCATGGCATTTGACATGCACTTGACTTGACTGTCATCCACTTTAAACAGGATAGAGAAGTGGGGCAGCCCAACAAGTCCTTCTCTTTTTGTGGTAGCAAATCTAAAAGTGGAAATGGGTTGGCCTCTGTCTTCCTGTAATTTTCTTCTCAAACAGGAGATTTCAGAAAGGTCTTTATGCATCCCCCTGTAATGAACACAGAATCACAGAATATCCTCTGTTGGAATGGACCCAAAAGGATCATGAAATCCAACTCTTAGACCTGCACAGGGCCATTGCCAACAGTCACAACATGTGCCTCAGAGTATTGTCACACACAAAGGAGACAGTAAAACTTCTAGTGAAGTTATACACAACAGTAAAAATCTAAAAAAAATATGTCTATCCAAAGCTACCTGAAAATACAAATTCAGGCACAGAAACCTTTTCATAAAAAAGTGGTGATGTTTGGGAAACAGAATGCCTGCACTGCAAGTGGGAATAAAAATGCCCAACAATTTAAAGACAAAAATTTCAGTGGATCTACAGAATAACTCCATGTTAAATCACTATGTTTTCTTACATAATGAAAATAACTAGAAGAAATAATCCAAAATTATTTTTCTCACCTGCTTTGGAAATGTCAGTCAGTCCTCAAAGCAAAGAAACCATTTTTGTTTAGACAGCGTCTACAATTAGGTTATTAGATCCACACAGATTTAGGAGTTCTGCACAGCTCTTCACTACCCATTCATTCAACCTTTAAAACAACTCCTGCTAAGTGTGTGAGAAACTGCACTACAGTGCTAACAGATGGGAAAACAACAGGATGCTTCGTAGTGGGGGATCATGTTCCACCTCTACCTCAGCCACAGCCATGGCCCCTTGAGTATTTGTATCCTGAGCTGCAGAGACTGGAAGGCAACTTTAGGGTCAAAACAGTAACTTGCACCTTTGCCATGGACAGAGGTAGATCTGTTCAACATGAGTTCTCTCCAACTACGTATGGACTGATCTAGCCCAGCCCAGGCTAGAGGGGTTACTGAAGATTCGGTGTACCTGGCCTTATAGTTCAGTGCCTGGGTAAAACCTCCCTCCACAACTGTTGTTTCAGAAGTCAAGAAAAAAGATTGAGGTTTTAATAATTAAAACACACACTTATCTAGTCTGTAAGGCCTAATTAAAAATTTAGAAACTCATCATGATCACCTATTCATTTCAAGGGAGAATGCTGGAAAAGAGACAGGAGAGAATTAAATATAAATAAATTAAAATAACAAAAAAGCCTATTTGAAATGTGATGACTGTGATTGTGACTAACACCAGAATTACAGTATGCATCAAATTCTACAAGAATGAATATAAAACCTTCTCCCTCCCATTACCAGACCCATGATGCATTCTAGTACTTTTCTATGTTAGGTTCCATCTGGAGACACATCCACAGTGGTGGTAAACCTAGTTTCAAAGTTCATTGCCAAACTAGTGAGCAAAAAATGAAAATAATCAAAAAGAATGCTTCAAATATGATAGGAGATTAAAAGAATATGAGTGCTTTCTTTGGACATGAGAAGAGGCCTGAAAGAAATACAGAAAGGTAAAATATAATGTAGAGAAAGATTTCTGGGAAATGGCTGCATTGCCTCTATCAGTATAGAATAGAGTTAGATAAAAATAAAATGAGAAACATGATTAAAAAGTTTTTTTTCGTTACACACCATGTTACAGAGGTCACCGACATTAAAACTTAAACATTAAAAGTTTATTTCCAAAAGCATTCACAAGGGATCACCAAATACAGGGAGTAATAATTAATGACAATTCACAGTTCAGAAGTAAGAAAACAAGTTCTCCAACTATTGGGCATCAGAATGAGAACCATGTAAGAACAAATCACTCTATTAAAAACCAAGTGACTCACAGGGATTATTGGACATTTGCATTTAAGACATATGAAGAAAAGCTTTAGAATGAAACATTTGTAATTCCTTATCTGTGAGTAGTGGGTCAGGTTTTAAAAATTGTTTTATGAGATGGACCAACTAAAGACGTTCCCAAAGAGACAAAGAAAAATTACTACCAGTCTTAATAAACATGTTCTAGGAAAAAAAAATTGAGGCAGTTTAAGCTGCAGAAAGAAACCCAGAAAACATGACTGTGTTCTTCAAAACATAAGTTATTGTAAAGACGATACTGTTGATCTGTGTCAGACAGGATGAGCAAAAATTGCCTTGAATTGCTGCAAGAAATAGGGAAATCTGTATCTATATAAAAAGTTAAATGCTGGAATAAATTTCCAAGGAAGTTGAAGTGTTTCTTTTACCAGAAGTCTTGAAAATTACTTGAGAAGTATTTGCAAGAGATGAGATAGCCAGAGTTATCTTGGGACAATCTCAAAACTTATTTTCTCTGATTTTTTATATTCTGAATTCAAACAATAAATATGGTGCTTTGTTTTAGGAATGTCAGTATTGTAGTTCACATGGCTAACCTCTTGCAGTCAGTGCCCATGCTGCTAACCCACCTAGTAACTCCTGAGGCAAATAACTAGCACTGTTTCTGCTTCTGCTACTTCAGTTTACAATGTGGTTGTCTCTGAGTAATGGAAATACTTATTTCAAACAGTTTTCAAACCAGGCAGACCCTTCAGAGAGAAGAACATGGCTATCTAGTTTTCTTCCCTAAAGCTGCCTTTTCTACAGAGATGTGGTCTTAAATTGGCTACAGCTATGTAGCTTTAACTTTTAAATAAAGGTAGATTGTTAACAGATGTTCCAGAGAAAAACATCTAACCAAAGATGACCCTCTCCTTCTGCCTGGCTGTCAGCCCAGCAGTGCCAGGAACAGCAAGAATGGAAGCCAGAGTTCTGGCCAAGGCAGTCTGCGTGGGGCAAAGTGAACAGGGCGGGTGGCACAGTATCCCAGACCAACCACAACTCTAATCAGAATTAAATGCCTGCAAGCCTATTTAGAAGAATGAGTTCCATGAAAATCTCAGTCAAATTCACCTGGAAGAGAAGTGCCAGTGCTGAGCCAATTTGAAATGAGAATCACACGTCATCCTCCTCGTCTCAGCAGCAGCATGCAGAATCCACAAACCAACTTGCCTTCACACTGCTCTTTTTCCTCTCATAGTTAAATGTACAATTTAGAGTACAGTCCCAGACACTCTCAAACCAAAACCAATTTGTTTAGCAAAAGGAGTAAGTAAAGTGAATTTCATGAGGCCTCTTGTCGTGGGTTCGACCTTGGCAAAATGCCAAACCTCCCCAAGACCCGCGCAGTCCCAGTGAAAGGAGGGAAGGAAAAAAAACCTGAAACTGGAAAGAACTATATACATATATTTACAGGAAAGTTACAATACATATACGTACAAATATAAGAAAAAACAACAATAACTTCATCCAGAGCTATCTACCCCAATAACACACAGATTTCACCACCCAAAACCCACACAGAAACAAAACTAAACACGTTTCTCTGAAAGAGCACCCAGCAAAGTAATATCAAACAAAAGTATTTACTTCCCAGAGACCAGAACTGCTGTGGGCATCTCGGCAGGGAAGCGGCCAGGCCTGTCGCTCTGGGAGCAGCAACAGGGAGTCCTCACCACCACACCACACGGAGAGAGGGAGGGCAAGAGAGCGAGGATACCTCCCCCACTAGATTTATACTCGACGTCAGATGATATGAAATACCTCTTTGGTTGCCTAAGTCAGGTGATACTTGCCCCTCTGAATCTACGGAGTGCCCCATGGCCCAAAAGACTGGGGCCTGCTAAATTTGGTTTCAGGCCTAACTAAACTAAGGCCTTAATCTAAGTTTTTGGGGATTTATCCAACCCATCACACCTCTATAATTATGTCTGAATCATTTAAACAGCCTCAAGGCCCAGAATACAGGTTTAGTTCAATAAAGATATACAAACTATATGCTCTGTTTTTTTCTTTCACATCCTTCTAGACATGGAAGAACCAGCTTGTGTCAACAGTGAAAGGATACAGGCATTGTTTGCTCTAATGCCCTGACAGTATTCCCTGAGAGACTGGCCTCTTTCACTATTTTCTTCTTCCTCAAGAACTGAAACCTCATTTCTCATAAGAGAGATCAAGAGGGCAGAAACACTTGGCTCCCAGGTGCCATCGCTCATCATCATATAGTTCTCTGTGGAGACTTAAGGTTAGTTATCATAGCCAAAAAGAAACAATGAGACATTTTTCTCAGAGCAAAGTGACAATCCACAGAGAAACTGTTTTCTGCTTAAGTTTCTATATGGTCTCACATCTCATTCAGCTTGCCAGGCAGAACACAAAGCTTTTTAGCAGTTTAATTCAATGTACTGGCAGTATATTAGAGAAATAGACATATTTATTCAATTTTGGTGCTGTGGTGGTATCTTTGTTTGGCTTTTCATTTATATCTAGGCAATGTTGTTAACTCCTTCAGCCAGGGATTTTACTCTTACTCTCTAAATAAAAAGACACCAAAAGTACTTCAATCTCCTTTTACAGCCACAGGCTACATCCAGAATTTCTGAAGAGGTTTAAAGGAGGAAGAAGACAACAAGGCCAGAGCTAGCCACAAACTTCCCTGGCTACAGACATGGAGCTGGGACACCTCACTCCTAAGGTAGCTGAGCTCTGGAGCAGGCTGGAAGCCCCACATCTCAGGAATGGCCCCCAGGAACTGCATGCTGAGCAGCAATCATGCCATCAGGTATAGCACATGCAGTGCCACAGTGTTTCTAACCAGTAAGGAAAATACACTCTGTCCACATCTTAAAGTCCTCATTTGAAGTCAAAATACACCCACTTTTTATGCCTTTTCTTTTAAAGTCAGTGATTTGAATCACAAAGACAGGAACCATCCTTGCTCTTTTTCCTGTACAGTCAGGGAGCAACACGGGCATTCTCCATAAAAGGAGACATGGGATTAATATTGTTCTTTTGTTTGTTTGGTTTTAAACTTATTGGGTAAGTACACTGCTTTTCAGGCCCTCACATAAAAAAATACCCCTAACAGCCATGCACTTTGTTTTTGAGGTGGTTTATGCCAACATGTATGCACTAGCCATGATCCAAGTGGATTCTCCCACTGGATCAATCCTGCCATCCAGTTATTTCTGTATCTGCTGCTGCAAAACTGCCTAGATGAGGATGTTTCCAAGTATGCCAAAAATCAGAACAAGAAGGACCAAGAGGACTTTTAAGAAAAAAAAAAAAAGGAAAATGAGTATAAAGTCTTTCAAGGTTTCCCCACATAAAGGCTGAGTTTTGATTTATTGGGGTTTTTAGGGTTTTGGTTTTTTGGATTCTCTCTTTTTTTTTTATTTTTTTTTTTTTTTTGGGGGGGGGGGTTGTTTTTTGTTTTTTTGGGGTTTTTTTGTGTTGTTTTTTTGTTTTTTGTTTTTTTGATCAGCCAACTTATATTAGGAAGTAATCTCCTAATTTATGAGGGAGTCCTTTAGGCTCCCTAGAAACTCCCAGCTTCATGATTTAGTTGTTCACTACACAAGAGTGATTTCAATAGCCTTATGTTTCTCATTGTTTTGCATGTGTCTATCCATTACAGCAGAAGAAATTACAAAACTCCTAGAAGATATAATCATTTTCATATCTAGTGAGCCTGATGAGTTTTCTATGAGCAGGATGCATGAGACAATGAATAAGGAAACTGGATTGCAGGAAAGAAATAAAAGTATGGAGAAAGAGGAAAGGACAAAGAAAGGTGAGGCTATTTCACATGCTGATATTAAAATGAGGGTAGAAGTACTATCTTTGTTTATGGAGGCTACAGCTCTCCTCTGAGCTCATTAATGATTCATTGCATATCACAACATTAAAACCAAGGAACAGGTACATCACCAAGCCCAAGCAGCTAGCCAGATTTCTGACTCAACCAGCCAGCATTTGCAGAAGCCTCCTTTCTTTCAAAACTCCCTATTCTTCCCTCAGAAATCCACAACTGCTTTCTTCCTAAGTATTAACTTCCAGCTGTAAGTAGTGAGGTACCACAGGGCGCTCAGCTGAAAGCACAGACTCCATCTGGCCGCCTTGGCTGCCGCTCTGCCTGGCCAAGAGTAAGGTGCTGGAGACTGGCCTTGGCTCCTGGGGACAGGTAAACCCCTCCCACCAACAGAGCTGATGACAATTGGGGGCAGAATCGGAAATGAGTGCTCATTGCTCAAAGTTCTTTAAAGAATACTCAGATGGGCCTTTGTTCATAATTGAAGTGCTTCAAATTAGAGGTATACACTCCCACTAGCATCAAGAGGGCATCTGTCAAAGGCTTCAGTGGGAACCAAAATTATCCCTTAATGATTTTGCCATTACAAGACTTAGCTATTTTGCTATTGCAAATCATAACCCACAGTCACATCAACAAAATATTACAAAATCTGGTGCAGGAACTCAGGCAGTCTTGGAAATCACCACTTTTGTCTGCCGGAAATGAAATGCCCTTCTCTGGTTTCAGTTTCTGCTGTTGTAACACAGATTGTATTGCAGAACATTCTGCTAAACCAATCACACTGTAAAATACATTAACACTACTCACCCCCAAAATGATAGGGTTTAGGTAATTTTAGAATGATGGTGACATAAAGCAATCAAAGCAAGACTAGTCACATGTACAGCTAATGCTCTACCTTCATCAAATCACATCATCCTTCAGAGTTACAGCCCAAATGGTACTTACACATTCCATTGTACTTTGCCTCTTATACCACACCCACAACAGCACCAGGAGGACACAGCCCCACCTGACTAGGATCTGTCACATGAAGTTCAAGCTTTCTGGAAGAGGGAAACCTGCTAGTGCATATTTTAGACAGTTTCTACTTACTGCCTTATTTTGTCACTCTGCTGTCATGGGTGCTTTTATGCCAATTACAAAATTAACAGAAAATATGTTTTGTTCCAGTTAAAATGGTGAGATGCTCAGAGATTTCTTCTTCAGGAAAAGTAGATGTCCCTCAGAAAATCTTTCAGTCGAGTCCAGGACAAAAAGTGGAAGCTGATTTCAGCTCTCCAGTGTTTGGATCGGATCCCACCTGCATTCTGGAAAAGAGATACAAGAAATTTTAATATATCCCATGGGCTCTCACCACCACACTGAAAAACTGTATAGACTTGTCCAGGTACATCTCAATGATTCATCATGTACCTGTTCTGTTAATTAATTACTCAGTGCTATAAAAAAACCCCTTTACTGTATATTGTTATATACCTGTTATAGATCTGATTGCAATATGGCAAAAAAAGATAACTTCTATATTGTAAAGTGAAAGAAAAAGTTGATATACTCAAAAGTTGTGCCTGCATGTCTGGAAACTCAGTGAAATACATGCAAATTAAAAAAGAAAGAAAAAAAAAAAGGACAAAAGCAAACTTACGTGAATAAATGGAAAATTTAATTAAAAACAGGATGAAGATGGATTCTGTGCATTTTTCAGGATCAAGTGACCTGGAAAAAGACATAGAAAACCTTGAGTGGATAAAAAGTGTTTACTGTACAAATGAGAAAAATAAAGTTCAAATAACAAATGTAAGTAATTAAAATTAGAGAAGGAACTTCAAAAAAGATTTTAGAAGAGAAACTTTGAAAATTATACACCAAATCATGTTTGACACTTTATATACAGACACATAATTTTCCCCTCATTAGTGGATATTCTTTCCTCTTCTCCAGCCATCAAGCTGCTGGAGTATCTCAGACATGATCATCCTCTCTTCCACTTCTAGTCATCAGTATTTGCAGGCAGTGGCCCTGGACACCTGTAGAATGCCCATATTTGCGATAGAGTACCTGCAAAAGACAAAGAGATTATTCTGGTTCAGAGAGGCACAAAAGTCTAAACCCTTTGTACAGCAACGACACTCTCTTTTCAGAAGAAAAGGACAGGTAAGTGAGAAAGCTTACTCACAGCCACAGCTACAGGACTTTATTTTGTGGAGGCATTATAGGCCATCCCCTGCCTGTTTTGAATAACCCTTTCAAACATTGTCTATATGCATGCCTGTAAAACCTTCCTCTCCCAGGTCTTTGGTCTGGCATGCCTGTTTCCACAAAAGAGGGTTTCCATGTTTCCATTCTCATACCATTCTGGCATTACTTGGAGCAGTTCCCATACCAACTCAAGAGTCTCTGAATTTTGCCTGAGATTTTGAAAATTCTGTACTCCAAACTGTAACACTGAAAGCAAGAGAATCAGCTACAATTTCTTTCTCACAGCTACAGAGCACTTACTCACTTTAGTTTTCTCTAATTCTGGCAAACCAGGGCACCATGAGTCACTCACAAGCCTCTCTTGCCAACTACTGCTTCGAAGCACAAATCTCCATAAGGGGAAATTAAATATTTCTACAAACTCACCCTTCAAGAGCCAAAAGTGCTCTGTCGCTGAGAGTGCTTCTTGAGATGACACATGGAAAAAAAAACTCATAATAATCACTGCAGATTAATCAGAAAATTTAATCATATTCCAGACCTGTCACTTCTTCTGAGACAGGCAAGTACATTTCTGACATTTGGGGCCTGTTTCTGCTGCCACTGAAGTCAAAGGCAAACTCTCCACTGCTTCCCACAGGCACAGAGCCACTATTATGTTACAGAGCAGAGCTACAGTAAAACAGTGAGGATCTTCCCTGGGAGGATAGGTATGCATAACTGAACTATTGCTCTTCTCCAGCTATTCTACGAGACAAGTTGTAGGGTTTCATAAAATACAGAGGCAAGCAGTAATGGGATGAAGAGCTGCTCTTCTTATGAGGGGGACCAAATTAAATTTTCCTGATTAATTTACACTCCCTATTTCCCCTAAATAAATAAATAAACAACACAACAACAGAACAAGACAGGCTCATTCTGATGCTTAACTAATTAACAGTACTAATTAGTGTTTAATGGAAATGATAATTATAATCATATCCCTGTGAGTCTATTGAGGCTGCCACATCAGATGGGTTGCAGTGTTCCCCCTCCCTCTACAAACTTAAATCAATATCACTTCAAACATGACAGGGTCATTTCATGAAAAGTGATTAGAGAGTCACCTTTATTTTCTGTGCTAAACTGAGAAATTCAAAACCTTCTTTAAGTGGTGGGAGAAGAAAAGATAAAGCACCACTTTGAGTTAATGAAATCATTAAATGAAGCTCCTTGCTGTCCCACATTGGCATCATTCTTTAAGGTTTCATTTGAAACAATCCCAAAGCCAACATTCACAGGCTCTGTGCAACTTGCCCATTCTGTACAACAGAAAAATTTAGGTTAGGAAGGACTTTGTAGTCCAATCTACCATTCAAAGCAGTGCTACCCAAGCCAGCTTATGCATGCCTTCATCTAGCCAAGTATTGAATATCCCCACCCTCTGGCTACATGTTCAGTGTTTGATCAGTTTCATGGTGAAAAATCTTTTTCCTTATACCAAACAAGAATCTCATTGCAAGTTGTGTTGCTCAGTCAGGGAGGGACATCAGACATCCTCTACAGCTCAAGATCAGGATGGCAGCACCCTCTCACAGGAGTCCCATCTGAGTGGAGTCCTCCGATGTGCCAAGTCACCCCAGCTGCTGCTGGATCATGGCTTTTGGCACACTGATACTGTTACTGGACAGTTTTAAGCAGTCTCACACTGTCTTGAACAGAATTTCTGGGCCGCTCTGCAGGTCCTGTGAACCGCTGCTACAGGTGGTACCTCTCTGCCAGCTACAGGCTGGGAGCCATGCTCTTCCACAGCCAGTTGAACAGTGCGTGACTTTCCCTGCACAGCCGTCAGCTGGAGGCAATAGATGCAGCACTCCCTAACCAACAAACAGCCAGCAGAAGCTCTCTGTTAGAGCTGACAGAAGCAAAAGCCTCTGGAATCCAAACCTCATCGTCAGCAACGAGCCCGAAGTTCCCAGCCAATGCAATTGTTAGATGTTCCTGAAGATGTTTCCAGAAGAAGGCTGGAAACTGCTGCTTTTTCTGCTACTCACCTCTGCTTGTTCTTTCAAACCCCAAGCCCTCATGGACAAATGATGTGCTTGCTCTTTAAAATAAAGGAAGGATTATATTTGGGAAGGATTATAAAAAATACACAAATGTAAAGTAGTTGGAACAAAACTCTCCTGAGTTTACTGGCAAAATATAGTCAAAGGGGGCCAATTCAGAGTCTAGGAAGTTTCCAAATCATGCTGGTTAATATCCAGGGTCAGCACCCAGCTAAGAAAACCACAGAGGACACAGGATATAAAGCAGACAAGAAATTCCACTAAGGAATGGCAGAACATGCAACAATTAACTCTGCTTTACATAAGGCCATACCTGACTGTTGCATGAGAAGACAGGCATGGAGCAGCTAAACACTAACATAAGCATGGCATGGTACTGAGAGACATACTCAGATGTAGGTCAGGGCTTCACTCACATAACATATACAGCAGATACTTTTATGAGTATTATAATAATAAAAACAGCATGCATGAACATAAAATCCAAGAAAATAGAATCTGGAGCATCCAGAGGTCAGCATTGAGACTATGACTGTTATTGTTTCCAATGCCAAAAGCAGAAGCACAGTAGAGCTGAGTCTTGTAGCGGCTTTTGTTGTTTTCATTAGCACTAAACATGCAGAGGAATCTCATAAGGGAGGGACAAATAGCTAGTGAACACAAGCTTTTGGTCTATCTTAGCCAACCCTTCTAGCTTATTGTGATTTTTAATGTTTTCAGTTTTAGAATAACCATTGATACAAAAAAGGAAAAATTCCTGAAGTTCAAGACTCTCATTTAGCAAAAAAAATAATTGTCAGTTTGAACAAACGTGTGAGAGGCAGAGACTTGTCCCTGTTTCCTCATCATTACCCTCTCTCTATCTCTCCCACTAGGAATATATCTTTCCTTTTATCTGTGAGGAAATCAAATATACATTTCTACTAGTGACTAAAGCCCTGATCCTACAATTAGTTAAACACAAGCTTAATTTTATGCATGTGAGTCGTCCCATCAACATTCCCATATGCCAGAGACTTTGTGGGATTGATGCCTAAAAATGAAACTATTATGAATGAATTCCATTTCTGAGCTGCAGAACCAGAGTTGGAAAAGTACATGAAGGACTGAGATATGGGAACATAAATCCACAGTATAACATGGGCAACGGAAGTAAACATTTAAAAAAAAAAAAAAAGGAAAGATTAGCTAATTCCTTATTCGGGGAGGGAGGGGGAAGCCACACCAGAGTTTATTAATTAAGGAGTTTCATTCTTGTTACCCAACAGTCAATGCTTCTCCAACAAAAACATGGCAAAATGCCTCATTCTAAAGAGCACGTGCCAGACTTTGGATTTAGCTCTGCCTGGTTTTGGCCACCACAGCATCATAAATTTGGTACATCTTTCATTCTGCCCCCGTATGTTAGAAGTGCATTTAAAACCAACTCTCTTCTTTTCTACATATGAAAACCAAAAAACTTCAGGGATTCATAGTATCAATGAAAATCCTTAAGACATGCTTATATTTGAAAAACTCTTTACAAACATTAACTAGATAATTAGAAATAAATGTAACTAAGTGATACACCGATGTATTATTAATATGAGTACTGCATATACTGCTTAAAATGGCTACAGCATTTTAGTAATGAAATGGCTCATTACAATAGCGGCAACTACTCAGTCTACTGCAGGAACACATGCCAGAATAAGATTTGTAACATAAAAGAAGGTGGTAGAACAACATTTAAGAGCTCAGAGTGAAACCTCAGTGCTTACACTGCTGGCCATGTCTAAAAGCAGTGGGCCCAGAATCTCTTGACACTGGCATTTTTGCAATCTACTAAAAGATAACTGGTATAAAAAGCAAAGGTGACTTACTACTTCAAAGCTTAGTAGAATCTTACATCATTAGCAGAATGAATCTTCTTCAGCCTTTCCATAAAGTATTTTAAAGAATTATCTTTTCCCATGTACTAAACCCACTATTTCAATATATGTTAAAGTGTATTTCTCTAACATCATATACTGTACACAGAGTCACTGTCAGAAGTGAGTGAGCAATTTCTTCACAAATATCAACACTTTGTGTTTCCAAACTATCCAAGGCTTCTCTAGGCAGTTTGCAAATATACTGCTGACAGGCTATGGCAGCAGGGGATTACTCTCATTTGAACTTGCATAGCAAAACCTGCTTAATTCTGTTTCTCCTATTAAGCAGATTAGTTGCAAAACAAAAATACATTATTTGATTTTACAAGGGAAACTTTTAATACCAAATATGAATTTAAAAGTTAGAGTGTGCAAATATTTACCATGCTCTCTTCTCACAATGTTCCTGATAGCAAACTTATCCCTGACAATATTCATCTCCTGTAAACACTGGCAAAGCAATTTCAGAATTGTTATTTCATTGCATATTCACTAGCTGTTGCTGGAGGTATTTTGTTCAGCTCTAATTAGCACAGTTAATAAGATCAATATTTTCATTACTGAATGCTGCAGTAAGGCAAAACATACTTAAGAACTTACATTTACAAAATCCCAAGAAATATATTTGTTGGGAAATCCTACTCTTCTTTACAAAAGCAAAAAGCCTTTGAAAAATGGAGGAAAAACATTTTTGTTGTTTTCAATTTTGATGAGGACAAAATTTAAAATGGAAACATCCATATTAGTCAGGGGTGCTTTTAGACAAAAGAACCATCTTTGTTCTAATTGATCTTTTACTACTATATACACGTCCAAAGGCTTTTTCAGGAGAAATAAGCACTGAATTTTGAATCACTTTTACAGCCCTTAGTGTTGACACTTTGTCTCTCATTGTGTCCTCACCTACCTTTAAAAAACCAACCAACCAACCAAAACAAAAACAAAAACAAACAAAAAAACCCACAACAAACCAAAAACTTGAAAGAAAAGCAGAGGCATTACAAGCTGATGGCAGTATTTAAAACTGGGCTTCAACACTGGCAAATAGAGATGGAAGGAAATGAAAACAATACAGCTGAAGCAGCCAAAATGAGTGCTAGGTCTGAGGAAAGATCACAGCCCTGGGCATCCCTGCCCTGGGAACAGAAGCACTGGGCCTTGACGCTCTTCCACCTGCAGAGCATCCTCTTCTGCCCCAGAAGACACGACCATCTTGATCTTCTTTGGACCTTGTGCCAGCTACCCCAGCACCAAGAAAAAGAAAGCAACATATGTATGTCAGATGTCCTGTTTCTCAGATATCTGGGCTTTGCTAGTTAAGATTCTTCATGTCTAACAATAATAGGAGAGAAAAGGATCCTGAGCCTATAACTTCTTTTTTTTTCCTCCTGACATTTCTTTCTTCTTTTTATAGATAAAAGCTCAAATTTGTATTTGGAAAGCACTCTTCCATCCATCCACAACTTTTTTAATGAATTGACAATTCGCTGTGCCTCTACCTCTGCAGAAATGTCAGTCAGGAAATTGTCACTGTAAACCACCCTAAAATAATTCCGTGCTCACGTTGAGTAATTATTTTCAAAACTGTTCCTGCAGAAAAATATGATCAACTATCGAACAGATACTGTATAATTAAGCAGCAAGACACATCAGGGAGTAGAATATAGGTCTAGGTGCTCTATTAAGCATGAGGCTGAAGGCAGAGATTGTCAAAGCAGAAAGACGTGCATTATATTGCACAGCTTGTAACACAAAGCTGTTCCCTGGGGTAACACAGCCTGCACCTGTTGAGGTTTTGCCACCCACCTTGTCCACCTGAATTGGTTTTCTTCATTTCTATGACCACCTTTTCTAGTCAACTGGTTCTATTTCCCCTCCAACTCACATGCTAACCTTGCAATTTACAGCATTGGAGCTGACAAGATATTTAGAAGGTAAAACCACAAAAGACAAGACAAATTTGGCATAATACTTGTAGGAAAGGTGAATGAAAATGCTGATGAAACATGCTAGGCAGTTCCCCAAGCATATTCAGTTTTCTATTAGCAACATGAGCTCTCATAAAAAAACCTGTTCTTCTAAGATAACAATTATAGCAGCAAAGCCAGCTTGATCTACTGTCCAAATATGAAGCACTTAATTTAAGAAATGGAGGAAAGCTATTTAACAGGAAGAACATAAAGAGAAGCCATTTGGGGACTTACGTGATTAGTAAGTCACACACCCATTTTCTAACAGACTCAAATGCAAGTAGTAGTTCTAGAATTATAGAGGGTATTGTATACATTGCTAACTTAAATACTCAAATGAGGAAATATTTGAACTCTACTGCTGCTTCTGCACCAGCAAAAAGCTGACAAGGGACTGAAAGAACAGAGGGTGAGGGCAGATGGTTACTCAGAAAACCTAAAATCAAACATGAAAATAAAGACAGTCTCCAGTGGTCACTACATCAGGCCAATGCAACCCAGTCATTTTCTTGATTCTCCACTCTCACTTGATTGAAAAATGAGTTAGATTCTTATCTACAATGGGGGATTTTAAAAGTAATAAATATTTGATTCTTTGCCTGGACACATCACTCTGGCAAGGTGCATTATTTCAACATGTGACAGTAGAGATGAACCAGCATCTGCAGAAGGAGTCTTTTCTACTCTTCATGAAACAGAGCTAGATTTTGGAAAAGAACAAAGACATTCATCATTAAACCAAATCCCTCAACAGCATCTGCCAGGGGTCCTGGGAATTCATCAGTCACTGACACTACCCAAAGAATTCTCATAAACTACCAGTCTGTGGCCAGTTCGAGTTATGACAAAGGAAAACACTGGGTCATCTCAATCCAAAGACTGGACTGAGGTTTGGACTGAGGTGGCAAAGACTCAGGTTTATACTGAAATATTTCCCATTTTCATTAGAGACTGTTGTACTCCATTGTCTGCTCTTTTTACTGTCTCTCACTAGAATGAGATACCCAAAGCATAATGCCAAGTGCAGCCTGTGAAAGATAGTAATAAACTGAACTCCTTCATATTTTATAAGTTAATTTACCAGTCACTTCAGCATGTTCTTACAGGCTGATGAATCTGTGAAAGAGAAGAAAAGTATCTGGCCATTCTTGTCACAGAGCAAACTATTGCACAGCAGACCTTCCACAGCCCCTTCCTAAGCAGACCTTTGGGGCACAGGCTGTGCAAACTGCAGAGCAAGAAATGGCACAAACATCACACATTACGGGTGTCATTTCAATACTGTTTTTTTGAGACCTGTAATGGGTATGCATATTTATATGCATGTGCATGCTTATATAAATATATAAATATACATTTCCATACCAGACAACCCAAAATTCTTTGATATCCTCAGGTGAGTAAAGGTGCAGACCATAGGAAATGTTAATACAGGAGAGTTCTCTGCCAATGGACAGAAAGAGAAAGCGAGGACAAAATAAGGACGTCTTGCGTGGGTCTGAGGTGCACAATCACTGTTGTGGACTAGTCTGCAGACTGTAGCTGTGGTTGAAAGGGGGAAAGCACCAATCTCTTCTCACAGCATTTCTGTTTAGTGTCTCATTAGGCATGTTTTGAAAGGAAAAGCTGGAACTTATCCTATATAAAAAAAAAAAAAAAAAAAAAAAAAGACATTTCAACTTTACTCCAAATCTTTGGCTACAGAAACCAAAGCCAGAATTATACTCTTATGCCCTGAGATATATATAAAACAAAACCCAACCTCAAAACCAGAAACCCAAAATGTTCAGAAACAACTGCCAGGAGTTTTGTATTTATTTGTTTGTTTGATGGTGGTCTGTGCCTAATAAACAATGCATCCTCCTAAACTGTTCAATTAAATTGAAACCAAACAAAGAACCAAAATCCATCCATTTCTCTCCCTACCCCCATCCACAGGAAGACTTTGATCTGTCATGCTGGTTGTAAAACCAAAAACACACCCGACCAAAACATTCCTATCAGTCCACTGCTTTACTTAGACTCTGATAGTTAAACTCCACTCAAGGAATCAGTTACCATTTATTGGTTCATTTATCTCCTAGTCTCTTTAGGGCTGTATCTCCAATCAAATGCAAAACTAAAATACTGTTCCTCAGGAGGAACAATGTAAACATTGTTAGGAAGGGACTGTGCAATTTGAAGGTCAAGTAAAACAGCATTTGGAGTCAAGTGGCAGTCAAAACCCTGCCATGTTGTGCTGCCACTGCAGAGGTTTGTGCTCTCCATTGCAGTGAAATACAACTAGAGTTTCTCTGGAATTTCTGCTCATTTATACCAGAGTAAATCAGCAAAGGTTTTGGATCATAGGAATTAAATTCATTGATGACTGAGCTTAGTCACATCACAGAGGGATATCTGCACAGTCTTTAATCAGAGAGCTTAGTTCTTTCTTTATGTATAAACTCTAGATCTTCTATGATACAATTTTCTGTTCTGCCTGTGAATCACGGCTTGAAGTTTGCTTAATTCTACCACAGCATGCATCTCATGTAATGGTCTCCCCTGCAGACAAAATTTCTACCCAAAGTACAAGGGTATTTTGGAAAGAAACCACTCTTATTTGCCTGAATTGGTTGGTGTGGTACTTAAATAGCTACATTCACCTAGTGATTTCTCTAAATGCTTGTTTTCAAATGCTTTAAATTATTTCTGGTTTTCTTAAAGTTAGAAAAAGGTTAGGTGAGTGCAGAACACATAAAATTTAGAATGGATTTATATCAATCACATATTCGAACTGGGAGCATGGAAAGCAACAGGCATAATAAAAGCTGGACAACCAGCACCAGGCCTACTAGTGCTACTTTAGTTAGGCATGGAAACATCCAAGTGAGAGAAAAAAAACAAATAAAAAAGAAACAACCAAAGGGCAGACAGACTGTGTAAATCCTCAGATGGTTTTGACATTTAAGTGTATCAACTTTCAGAAAAGCCATGGACTTCGGATGACATGTGATAGAAGAAAACTCAGCAATGGAAGAGAAGAATTAGTAGTGCATTAAGCAGCTCTGTTCCAGTCTGATGGAACTGTGTGTTTTTAGTGGCCACCTGGCATATCAGGGATATCCCTTTTCAGGCCATGCAGGATACAGGGCTGCAGACCTCAGACAGGTCTCTGCAGTCTTTAGACATTTTGGGAAGAAAGGCTGAAGTGTCTTAAATCTCTTTCTCCTCTTCCCCATCTCCACCATGACCCATGGAGCAGACCCCAGCTGAAGGTTAGAGTTTGTGTTACAGGGCTGCTCACTATGCGAGTAAAACCCTTCACTGCAGTTGACCCTAAATGATCTTTAAAACTCCGTGAGTTGGTCTCAGGCTATGAGGGCATGTTTATAGCATGTCACAGAAGTCCATGGGAGCAGTTTACTGGTGACTGAAGCATGACTTCCACCTGGATGATGCATCAGGTGAAGAGCAGCAGGATCCTGAATCCCTCCTGTGAGGACAACAGCCCTGCTGACACCCAGCCCCCACTGTGGCAGTAGTACCCATGAGGCAGCTACATCCCTGCCTCCCCCTTGCCACTGTGAGGCACCATGGGATGTGTCTGAGAACGTACCACCATTAGGATATGGTTATTTGGACAGAAACATTGATTACTCGGCCCCACAAACTGAAATAGCTGAAGTGATCCTCACACACTGCACAGATGTGTCCAATGCCACAGGGAGAGCTGGTAAGCCTTCCTTAAACAGGACCCAGGCCTAATATTTTTATTTTCCAGAACAGGTCCCTGCATTCTGACCTTGCTCCTTGCACTGGGAAAATTCAATCAGTTACTATATGGGAAAAGAAAGCTCTTATCCATCTTCTTTTGTACATCACAGGGCTTCGAGCAACGTAGTCTAGTAAAAGGTGTCTCTGCCCGTGGCAGGGGGGGTGGACTAGAGGATCTTTAAAGTTCCCTTCCAACCCAAACCACTCTGTGATTCCCTCAGTATCCAGCTTCAAGTCAGCTGTGCAAAATCAAACATGAGAAGAATTTATCGAGTTTGCTAATGGCACTGACCTGGTTTTCCTTCTGACCTTTTCTTTATTTTCCAGTGACTGCCTTCCTTCATAGCCCTTAATGACATTCAGAACCAGATTTTTAATTAATGTGCCTAAGAAGCAGATAAGCAATTAGGATTTTAACAAATACCTCATAGGCTAGGCATATCAGCTCTACTGATGAGGTAGGCATAAAAATGCATTTGAAAATCAGTCAGACTTCTACCTGCAGCTTAAAGCACCTAAAAAATAATCTAACCTTCAAGTTATAGATATTTTAAAATGCTCCTTTTTTAGCTGTATGTCATGCACATATACAGAGGGAGTATTTGTCAGCGTCTTTCAAGAAAGAACAACAAACATGGAAAGAAAAAAAAAAAAACAAAAAACAAACAACAATCCTTTGAGCCTCATAAACTTTCTAAGGAAATTAACTGTCCTGTAATCCTGATGGTAGAAAAGGAGTGCAAGTTGCAAACAGTATTCCAAAGCACAGTAGCAAAAGTAATTGGTTTCCCACTCCATCCCAAAGTCCTTGACCTTTTGCTCCTCATTAGGGACATAAAACATTGGGAAAACAGTTACATTTGTCATATTTCTTGTAAAATTATACAAGTAGAAATTAAAATAGTTTGAAGTCAATAAAGTGAATTTGAAAGGCTGTCTGTAGGAAATGGCTAGCAATAGAATTCTTCCAATCCCCTTTAAGTAACTCTAGCAATAGTTATGCCACATGAACTTGCACAATGTACTTCAAAGTATTAAAATTTTAACAAACTGAAATTATAAACAAAGCTGTAAAATTTAAAGATGCTGACACATCTGTTACTATTCTGGTATTTAAACCACAGATCCTGATGAAAATACAAGTAATCACGCAAACACCTGATTTTAGAGACACTGATCCCCATTTTTCTCTCTATAATTCATTACTGGCTATAAAGCTCTCACTGAGATGAAAGCAGAATTGAAACATATTGTCCCCTATACGTTCTTACCCATAGGCTTGCTCCTTCTGATTTCAGTGGAATTTTTAATTTAAAGCCAGGAGCCCATGAAGCAGAACATCACACCACATAGGTCATACTACTACTAACAAAAGCTTGTAACTTGCTCCTAAGACAGAACAATTGCATGAACATCAAGTGCTAGGATTCAATAAGTAAATAACCTTAGGCAACATCTGACAGTATATTTCAGGTGTACATATTAATTTGTGCATTCATAGAGGCACTCAGACAGAAGAGTAAGAAAGCAGTATTGATAACAATAATTTAATTAAATAAGTAACATTAAAATAACTGATGTATCAACACAGAAATGTTGTACTTTCAAAATTACAGTAGAACATCTCTCAATGTGAATTTTCATGCTGTGAGTCAACAATGAAAGAAACATACCAGTTGCAATAAAGGAGCATTAGAGAGAACTCCAGTCAAGGGTGTAAGAGTAATTGCCACTTCAATCTACCACTCCTGAGTAATTTTCAATAGTCAGTCAGCTTCTGTGTCTTCAAAAGCTGAAGCAATAAGGCAAGCAAAAGTAATTGAACCTGCAGGTTCTTTGCACATGCCTACTAGTTTTACATTTAGAGTTATTATACTATGCACATATGTATAAAAACCATATGTGTGTATATATATATATATATATATATATATAAAACATATATAGTTCTAGAAATACTAGCTCTAGAAAAATAACTTTAATTGCAACAAAGAATAATGAACAGGGGTTTTGGGAGATAAATAACATCTCATGCTCAGTATATGTACATTAATGAAAAGGTAACTAACCAGCAATGCCATCTCATGCAAAGTATCATAATATTTAGGAAATCCACAGAAAGCACCTGAGCCCAGGTTTCACCTGCATAGGATGTACAATATCAAGGTACTCTCCCTTACTTTTTCTTTCATAGTTTTTATTTATTTTCTATGTGTTACTATATGATTTGAGTGTAGAAAATATCTATGTGTATCTGTGTTATGTTTCCTCATAAAATGGCCCATTTCTGTCTCCTGCCAGCTGACACACAAAATAACTCCTGTAATCAATTACCAGCACAAATTTTGCTCCTTAAAAACCTGACATATTTGAAATTTCACATTTATTATATTCCATAACAAGCAGACAAATTTGCTAATTATGATTTAGGAATGAAACCTGAGAGAAAAACAGAAATTATATCATTTCACTGTAATTTGTTCTCTGATTTACACATAAAGCTATTTATTTACAACAACAACAAAAGTTTATCCTTAGAGTCATAATCTGACTTGTGAAAATTTACCTCCATTTCTTAGGTGAGTATAAACCAACAGAAAGACCTATTCAAGTTCTTTACAAAAATGATTCTTGAATAAACTTTTATATTCAGTTTTGTTAAATCTAGCAGTTTAGAAATCTTTCTGGAATACCTTCTGCCATATTGAAATTTATTCATTTATTACTAACCAACCTGCTTATTAAACAACAGCTTTATTTTATTATTATGAAACAAAGAGTTTGCACATCAAAGGTTAAATGAGAATTTCATGATTTTTTTCAATATCCCATGCTGAAGTGCATTAATCAAGCTGTCTTGTGCAGACAGTTTCAAATATAAATTTACAAATCTTTTTGCCACAAGGAAGAAATGTCCATAACACAAAATCTGCTTTTGTATGGCAAAGGCTCCTGGCTCCTGGAGGCTGTGGTTACAGACCTCCAGCGTAGCAACATTCTTCTTGTCTAGCCTTATAATTTTTTGCCAGGTACTCTGTACATTAACTTGTTTCATTTCAATTGCCCTAAGGGTTTCTTCCTCACTAACTAATGGGGAGCTTGATGCATCATTACTTTAACATAGCACAATGTGATAAAGCTGTAGGATTCTCTAGTAAAGAAATTACTGGTTCTGTTCTTAATAAATTAGTTCCCACAATATTCAGCTATACATTAGCAAGGCATTTGTATCTAGAATGGTATTTAGAAGAGCTATTTTACTGGGTTCAACTAACTTCTGTAAAACAGGATAATTTCAAACACAGTTTACCTGCACACACAAAAAAAATATATGGAGACAGGATGAAGATATGAGCTTGCTTCACAGAAAAAACCATAGAACACTACATATTCATAAATGTCAAGAACATGTTTGTTTTCATTTAATAGCCTAATTAAACTGAAACAACATATGAGACCTTTGGGGGCTACAATGCTTATAGCTTACTAAGTCTAGAGCTGTTGTAGCTGCAGAGGTTGTGCATTGCTGTTCATTCTACCAGACCCTGATCCCAAACTTCAGAATGGCTTATGAATCATTACCCCGTCATTTACAAAGGGCTGAGGCAGTTCAGCTAAAAGCTGCCAGACTGTAGACAAGCCTCATTCTGCATGCATTCTCATTGACTCAATTCCCAGACTACATGCATTTCTCTGTATTTTGCATCTTCTTTGTTTAAAGTTTTTAATTACCATATTTAGGTTTTTTGCTCATAGCAACACCAGCAGGGAGAGACTATCTTAAAGTATGTTTTACTGATAGTCCTTTTCCTTTGCAGCTCTGTATGTTGGGATAACAGTAGTTATCCACCGTATACCTTCATCTCTTTGAATTTCTCTTAATATCCTCCAGCAGTTTCCCTATTGACTCCTGTGTATCTCTGCCTTTACACCTTCTGTTTAAAGCTTAAGGATTAAGAGGTCCCAAATGCTTTTACAGACATAACTGATGGGTTTTAGAACAGTTCTTGCTAGTTGCCAAATCCTACAACTGATCTAGATCCCCAATACAAGAAGGACACGGCATGGACACCTTAAACAAAGACTCAGTCCCTCATCTCTTTATCATATTTACTCCAACAAGAATCTGGATGCACAGCACATTCAACAACACAGACAGTACAATAATTCCTACTTCTTTGCATAGAAGGTGATTGTTCTTGTACTAAATTAGACTGCCTCCCAAAAAGACTTGATTTATAATATATTTGATTCCTTCTGAAAAATTCAGCCCCTACTATCCCTGGGAAAGAAAAATCAGTCATAAAAGTAGTTGAAAGCAAGAACTATCAAGTATAATAATAACCTATCAATAATCTACCTCTTCGTGCCACATGCTCCCAGTGCAGCTCTCCTACATACTGTGGTTCAGTGGACTGGAAATCCTGGCTGTGTATTTGACCTGCTACAGCTCTTTGGAGGAGTCTGCTGCCTTCTGAATTTCCCGTTACAAAATGTATCAGGATCTCTGCTTGGACAAAAACACTGGTTAATATTTCAGCAATTGAACAAAAAAATATGATGGTGCAAGATCTCACTCATGTGTAAAGGGGCTGATCTGTCCCAGGAAAATCAATAAAGTTTTGTTATTGACTTTGCTTGGAGCAGGATTGATCTCTAAAGGCAACAAATGCATTGAATTAGCTTAGTAAATTACTGTTCCCACGACCAAGTTAAAAGACAAATGAGTAGTTAAGTGAGAGTATGGTTACAATATCACATCATAAGGCTTCCTGGTTATTTTCTTGTGGAATTCACACAGCACAATTTCAAAGAAAATATTCTCCAATCAGTACACACAGGAGTTTTATATACAAAAACAAAAAAAAAAAAGTCCTTTACAAATAGAAAGTCTCTAAATCTGTCTCATACCAAAACGAACCTAAAAATCAAAGTTAAGGACATCCTGTTCAGAAGTCTGCATGGAGATCAGCTAATCTCTTCACTGAGAGTCTCACAGAGTTCTAGCTAAATACATTAGAAAATATATTCTGTCAGGACTGAGTATTTAATTTAAATATGTTTTCAAAAATTCAGACTATATCTTGATTAATGAAGCTCTTCTTGATTAATGGAGCATTGCAGAAAGTCTCTGTGGGAGCACGCTATGCTAAAATGAAGAAGCTTTTAATACAGACTTTTAAAGTTTTTTCAAAGCAGATTTTCACACAGGTCTTAAGACTTGCATGATCCATTTATATGCACAGATTAGAAGTGATGGCATTTCCTTTCTGTAGGGGTCTCACGTGTCTGCTCCCAGTGATTACATGGCACAGTCAAGCAGTTCTCAGAATGAAACACTCTACAGAAAAGATGACCTATAATGCAATAGGTTATGTGCCACAGAAGACAGCCTATAAATATTTTAAAATGTTGAATACATGAAAAAGCATACTTACTTCTATTTGCTGTCTCATGCCAAGGGCAGAAGCACCTTCATTGCTAAAGGCACTGACTCTGCATTGTTTATACAAACATAGATATATGAATAGATATTAACACATAGTAGTAAAATGAAATTAAATTATTCCTGTGTCTATAACATTTCTCTTACAGTGAACTCACTGGCAAGTCAGCATTTGGCCAATAAGAGCCCTTCAGTGGATAAATTGTTAATGATGGAAAGTAGGCTAACACTTTGAAATTCTGTTTGCATATGACCTTATTTTCTTTCTCCCCTTTCCTCAAACTGGTATATTACAACTTTTTTTCTCCAGAATACCTACTTAAACCTGAGTACTACAGAGATGACAAGCCAGTGCAAAGCACTTCGATTCCTAAACAAACAGCTTGGACTCAATGGAAAACTGACCTTTTTGATTTGAGAACTTTGTTTGAAAATTCAACATGACACACATAAAATCTTTATTGTCAGCAGCCAAGCAGTTCAGAGCTAGTTTTATAATCCCAGTGTGGGACCTAAAGTGCACACAGGAAGCTGGATTCAATTTTTCACTTAATTCCAGAAGTTACCCATTATCCTTCCTTACTGATTAAAAGGGTTACTTTTCCTTGGCAAGCTCCTTGGTATGTAGAGCTAAAATTGGGTCTCAGTCACAAAAGACCTGTCAGTAGACATTAAATTATCTAATTACTACTGAACATGTTATTGAACAGGTCATATTTAAACTATGAGTGACACAAGTCAAAATTCATTCTTAAAATAGCCCTAAGTGATACACATACCCCAATATAGCTCCGTTGTTTTGCTACTGTCTCATACATGCAGTGTCCAGTATGAGTCAGAATTGAGAGTTGTCAAAAAATACATACTCAATACTTTTTGCTTAACATGAGATGTGGCAAGAAATAATGCAAGAAAAAATAAAACCATCCAATCAAGGTTATAGTTTTTAAAAGACAACAATTTCAGCCCACAGGGACTTTATTCGTCAATAATAATTGCAGTGAGACTCTACACAGAAAGTAGATATTTAATATCAGTAAAACAAAATGCTACCTTGCTAATGAAGACATATTAGTTTATTGATTAGTTGTGCAAGAATGCTTATGTTGGTTTTGCTTGCAGTTGCTCATATATGGATGGGCTCTTCAATTTTACTCCATCTACATGCAAGGATTTGTAGAAAGGCTTGTAAGGGGTTTCCTATAGCCTGTCTCCCCCCTCCCATCTTTCCTGCAGCCCACATTTCTCCCTAGCTCTGTTCTGATACTTGATATGCACTAAGCAGAGGCAGAATAAAGTAAGCTCATGTCCAGTTCACCTTAATCAAGCATTTAGCAAGGGTAAACTGGTAACCTCTGCCTTCCTGCCTTTGTGGCTTCTTTAGCTATGTCTTTTTGGAAAAAAAAAAAAATCATTAATGAATAAATACACATGAATAATAACACAGATCCAACAATACAAATGACAGTTTATGCCTACCCAGTGTTCTGGGGAGGAGCAGACAGATATTTCAAAGAGCAGATTCTCATTGTTCCAGGAGGGGTAAAAAATACACACATGCATCAAATACACATATAATGTAGTGTGTAGGATTTGACATTCATGGCTCTTTCCAGTCTTTCACCATTATCCTAATCAGAAACACCTGCCCAAAAAGGCCAATAAACACTGACCAGTCTCTGCTGTCCCTTTACTTTCTGCCACAAGGGACCTGGGCTGCAGGACCTGCAGACACTTCCACATCATCAGGCACCAAGAGTTCCAAAGAACGCAAATCCTTAAAATCCTCCTGAAGTCCTCAAAAGCCTTTCATTAGGACAGCCTGTTCCCTCTCCTTTGTTTTATGGCAACACTACTTGCCTCAAAAGGCTGCTCCCAGTAACTTCTCAGAGAGCACATTTGCACAGTCTTAGGCTCTTGGAATAGGGAGGAATGCATAGCCTTCAAAGAGTATGAATGAAATGAGCTTTAATAAACATATTATTTTTTAAACTACTTTGATTTTTTTTTTTCTTTTTCCTTGGTTTCTTATATTGATATGGACCAGATGCAAAGTTCACAGCCTGATCCAGCTCTAAACCTATGAAGTTTCAGAGGTGTGCAGATTCAGCATTTAGTTTTGTCTGACTTCTACAAGAAAATATCAGGAGAGATTTTCTTCAATTAAGACCAGCTGTTTCTGCTACAACTGTCAATGGCAAATTAAGACTTTTGCCCCTTTAGAGATGGAAAAACCCGTAAAAAATCAGCATTGCTGAGTTTATTCTTAACATTTTTCTTACTGAAATCCACAAAAGACTTGGAGAGGGAACAGCTTTTAATTACAGTATGTTTTCCTGCATGTTGGACACTTCTAATTTTACTGCCTGTGGGCTCTCTGGGAACTATCAGGAGAGAATATCCTACATTCCAAACCAAAACCAAAAAAAACTAGAACTCAGTGCAAGACTGTACAAAGCATACAGTATATCAAACTTCAGCACATACAGAGAGTTTCTTCTGCCTTTATTTAAAAGCACGTGCCCTTCTCAAGAAGGATGCACAGAACTGTACTATGAAAGCACGGCCTGCTCAGTGCCCACTGCTTCTGCCTACATGAGGACTTTGTAGCAATCAGGACATCTCAGCCATACCCAGGTGACTCCAACAATCTCATCTCTCAGTCTGTCACTCAGACTGCATATAAGTACCCAGGGGCAGAGAAGTATAGAGATTTCTGGAGACCATTTCAGTCATTATAATACTTCAAAAAGCAGGATGTGTTACATTGTCACTGCCTCCCCACGTTTCTCACCATTATTTATATCAGTTAGAAACCTATCAGGACCTCCAAAATACATGTTGGAGTACTGGACTAATTTACTTTCTAAGTATCAGATAGTCTACCAACTGTGTAAGTCAATGATCTTATTTAAATTTCAATTAAAAAAAAATACAAAATTAAAAAAAAAATTGATCCAGACAATAACACAGAACATGATGAAAAGCCCATTAGTACAGTGACAATTAAGCACCAATAATTGCTGTATAGAAAACTATGTAGTCACGTTTGCTTTGATTCCATAGCAGTCTCACAGGATCCTTGTTCTCTGGCTTGCTTAGGACAAGAGACCAGAACTCACCAATTACAAAAGGACACCTGCTTTTATTTTGTTATGCACAGGGCATGATACCTGAAGAAAGCATTTGTCAATCTGAAATCCAATTTGATTTTGACACAATTCACTAATATTCTTTGAGGTTATTAGTTTTGGGTGTTTCAAGAAGTTGCCGTTAAGCTGAACACTCTAAAATTCCCATGAATTTTCTCCCTTTTCACATTTCAAAGATAGGCAGCAAATTAGTCTTTTCCAATTTCTTTGATTAAATCATCTATAATCCATACTGGCTTTGAACAATAACTACTAGCAGCTCTGAGACCATTTCATCAAAGTCTCCATGCAATCCAGGAGCACTTCAAATCTATGCGAAAAAATGCCTTGTGCACTAAGAGGAACTGTTTATTTTGGTATCCTTCAAAATGCCACCATATATTTAGTTACCTTTTGCAAATCTGACCCAGGAATTACATCAGAACTATTAGGACTGCCTTTCTCCTTGAAATTCAGAGGCACAAGTCAAAGATGAAGGCACAACAGACAGTGTTGTGGCCAGCCCTGTGTTAACTGAGCTCAGAGGCCCCGCTGTGCAGAGGGGATGAGCAACCTGTTGGTGTGTGGAGCCTGACTGTGTTTTAATAGTGAAAATGGTAGACAATCTTCTTGACTAAAACAAATTTTAGAGAGAAACCAAAATGGAAGTGATCATGAAATATTTTCTGAAATATTTCAGTGAATATAGGGAGAATAACTTCTGCATGTATTATACAACTTCAGTACTAGATGTATTTGAAGAGAATGAAGGCTTAGTGTGACTCTCCTATCCAAGCCTACCTAGATGCCAACCTAAACAGAGTTTCTGTGAATCTCACTGATAAAGAATTGTCAGCCCAAATTATTTGATCCAGATATTATTCTACCAAGACAGAGGCAAAGCGTTTACATTCATAATTATGTCCTTTAACTTACATGCCATCAGAATCCATAGCAACTTGTTTCAGACATGTCAATAATATATTACCCTAAATTTGTGAGTGTTTTTCCAAGAAGACAGTGCAAGCCCTCAAAAGGCTGGCTATATTTTATCAGCTCACTCTATAGGAGCTACTTTGAATATCCACACAGTTTATTAGAAAATACTGCCCTGTCTATATTATTCTAATGTAAAACATGGACAATAAATACCTGGTAAAAAAATTATTTGCATTACAAAAAACAGCAAGTTTAAAAAAAAAAAACCCTGTAAAAATCAAATAGGTTGCATGCTATTATGAATACCATTATATTAAAAAATAATAAAGTAAACAAAAAATCTTCAACAAGTATTTCAAATATTTTTGCCCTACATTTCCTTTGCTATAGCTATGGATCCAACACACTACTTCGTCTCTCTAGCAAAAGAGATTTTTCAAGGAAAATTTTGACAGCAAGTACCACTAAGTTCTTTTTTATTTTTTTCACAAACAAACAAAACAACAAAACCCCTACAAATAAAGAACAAAAATCTAATTCTTTGACTTGTTCAGTGTGATAAATAATAGCTGTAATTTTCTACATGGCTTCTTCCTAAGAAGGAACCCAATCTCCACTCATTCAGTTCCTAAGAAATCAGGATATGTAAAACTCCACAAGGACTGACTTTCCAAATCTGTCATCTCTTTTCTTTAAAAGTATTCCATATATTTGTACATATGCATGTATGTATTTAATCTTAAAAAACGTATCTCCTAGAGGTATAGGCTAGAAGATGCCAGCATCATTGGCAGATATACTATTAGGCCATTAATACAGCAGGATTTGATTTATAATTCCTCAAAATAAGAAAAAAAATGCAGTAACATATTATTCAATGCACATGCCATTTTGCATGTTTTAAGCCCTTATGTTAATGACTCCTAAAGAGGAGTAAAACCATTCTCTTACCCCTTACTTGTAGAGATGTTCACTACACCTGTAATACACATATTTATCATCTGTTACTTTTCAGGTATCAGTCATATTTTAAGCTCAAAAGACTTGACTTTACAGTAGAAAATATACCTAAATGAGAATTAGCAGTGGGAAAATGCCTGAAACTCTGATCTCCTTTCTTTTAAAGATGTCAGAATTAAATATTTTCACTGATATCAATGGGGCATTAAATCTGTAACTAATTCCATATGTGTGAAAGCTGTAAGGATTAGAAGTGTAAAGGATGCTGTAGAATAAATCAAAACCATAGCAAATTCTGCAAGGTTGCTGAAGTGAGCCACTCCAGGCAATCAGGATATGAAAATTAAATCAATTTATGGGAGGAAAACCCATACTTATCTTCTAAGTATTAATTACTTCTAGTGTGGTAGCACCTGGATTATTCAGTCTCTTTATTCATGGAACTATACACACATATATAAGGAAGGTTCTAGGCCCAGAGGTCCTGACGTTTTTGCTTAGCTTTTAAGTACTCAAAAGACTGTTTGAAGAGTCAACACTCAGTTTACTGGGCACGTGGTGGCAGACAAGAGTGATTTATATATCAATTTCTAACTAAACCTCTATACAAGTGGGCTCAAATCTAGGGTTATTTTAGCTAGATCAGGTTGCACCTGACTAATCTTCTCCATAATGAATATGAGAATATTTTATATAAATAATTTCTGCAATAAGACTACAGCTGTTACTAAGGTTTGTAACTTTTATATCTAGATTTAGCTCTTCAGAAAGACTATCATGATGAAATGAAGCAACAGAGAAAATTTTCTGAGGGTTAATTTCTTTCCCATTAAATCTTTTTTTCTATGATCAGCAGAATTAGGCTTGATAAGTGACCTTCACTTGCAAAATCTTGAAGTCATAAGTTAAATTTCTTCCACCTTGTTTACAGCACGTATCGCCCTCGTCTGTGCAGTATTCAGCACCTGGTATGATGAGATTTTTGCAAAGCTCATATCCCACAAGGACTGTGCAAGTCAGAATCCTGAAACAACCTTTAGTGTAGTCTGACATGCCATGAAGCACTGGAGACAGACCACAAAAGCTGCCTCCCCACCTTGCCTGTTCCTATGTCTGTGACTTAAACAGTCCCTAATTTTACTACACTGATGTGCTGCTGTTTCTGCCTGGCATGCCATAACCAGCTGTCTCTTCCATTTGCTCATTTTGCCTCATTTTTCTTAGCCTGCACAGTGCACAAAACAGGATAATTTTGGTCTCCAGAATACATCTTCAGCAGTGGAGACTCTACAGCAATGGAGACCTCCTAAAATCAATGGAGATAGACTGCTAGAGACAGCAGCTCAAATACATCTTTAACCAGCCATATGGTAAAAAAAAATACAGATTTCAAGTTCCATAAGAAAGCTCCAGTACCCTGGTACAGAGAGGTCAACAGAGCAGGCCGCTTTTAAAAAAAGACTGATGAATTTCTTGAGCTGTCTTCTGGCATGCTTCAGCTTTGTGAATCAAATAACTGAGGAAGGCTCATAAAAATGAGTAAACAAACATAAAAGGGTGGCCTTTAGCGCTATAGTATTTCAGAGCTGGCTCACTGCTCTTGTTAAAGGGCTGCTACAGACATATACAAAGAATCATATGAATAATGCTGGAGCCATCTACCTACAGCACAGAAACGTGATCTTTTCTGTTCAAATGTGTCTGAAATTTGTTAGAACTGGAAAAAAGATTACTGTCGCCTTAAAAGGGCATGATCTCATGTTCAGTGCCTTTTTTTTGATACAGGACTGGGAGGTGAAAAAAGCCTAAAAACCTCCTATTCAGCCCTCGCTCACTTAATAACTTTAACATATTATTTCTGATGAAGATGAAAAAAATCAGACTTATAAAAACTGTTCACAAAAAGGAAAAAAGAGGCTTTAGCTAACAAGGGAGGAAGGGAAACTATGGGAGGCAGTTTAATGCCTCAACATCGGGTAACAATACAAAAGTCTGAAGTCTTTAACTCATTAATTTGAAAGGGTTTGGCTCCATCTCTTTATTTTGGCTTTTCATTTTTGTTTGTTTGTTTTTCCTCTCCCAAAGGAAATCTGGACTGTAGATGATTACTTTGAATACAAAGCAGTACACAACTCTGGCAGAGAGACTCTCTTCAAAAGAGATAATTCGAGGAGTAAAACATGCTTTAAATTAACACTCAGTTACAACAGTGACAGGCCTCAGGGTTTGGTGACACAGTCTCACATTAATTACTTGCTAAAGGAATGGGATTGTCAGCAATATAACACAAGGATAAATATTAGGATAAGTAGTTTCAAGAGGTTAGGCTAAAAGAAAGCCTTTTTTTACATCAACACTAAGAAATCTGGGGAGGTTAAACTCAAAGTTGAAACTAATACACATACATACGATATCCTTTTCTAATTAGCATGAACCTCTGGCTGGAGATCTGCTCACAGAAGTGCATTAGAGATAAGACAGCTGTTAGTGTCCAAAACTAAATAGAAGGGATTTTTAATCTATTAAGAATTATTTGTACATTTGAAGTAGCAACATTAGTGGATTACTAATTTAGAGTACACCAAGATCTGCTAAATTTGTAGAACTACAAACCAATTTCAGGTGCATCTCTGTGGGGATTGGACCTGAACTAGTGAACCACTGCTGATCAAACAGGATCTTTACAGACCATGAACTTTCTGTTCAACCTTTTGTGGAAGTTTGATCATTTAGAAAGGGTTCAATAAGATATGCTGTTAGGTAGAACTATGTTACTTGGGAGACCTCTCGTGAGACACCTCAGATGATCCTGCTCAAGGACTCTGCTAACCACTGACACATCAGGTGCATGCTTAGTGTGCATAGGATTCACCACGAGAACTGTTATTTTGATTCAGCAGAAGCAGCAGCATTTCAAATTCACTCTATGATCCAGACAGTGGAATGAAACTATTTTCCCTTTAGCTACTGTAGCAGCCTCTGACAAGCCATGGCCTAATTATGTTATCACCTTCTGTAACACACCTAGTTAGTCAAAACAGTCTTACATTATTGTCTAGTTTTAATAAACTCATTACAGTTACACATGGAGAAAATAGATTTTTCTGAGAGATCAAGATCTCTGCTTTACAGCAGGATGGCAAGCCAGTCAGAATCTGGGTGCCAGAAGCCTGAACTTACTCTACCTACTGGAAATTACTCAGCTAGGGAAAAGTTCTTTCAGTATTTAAAGTACAGCTACCTGTTAAAAATCTACATTTTAAAATGTCATGTTTTGTCTTACTTTTCTAGTTGAACGTTTGGGACAGCAGATAAAACAATGCATTCTGCCATGGATTAAGAAGATATAATTGGAGAGTGGGCTGGAAGGAGACAGGACCTGTGCTATTCTCTGTGGCTTGACATAAATATAAAACCACAGTGCAAGAAAAATCACAGTTGTTTCACACCATGTCTCAGCTATAATGTTTGCTGAGGCCACCACTCTTCTTCACTTTTGTCTTTTCTGCTGTCTCAGAGTGAACTAGCCCTAACTTGTACAGACCTCTGCGCAATTCCAAATCTTGCCCTTGATTTCTGTGAGACCAGGGATGGGGTGAGGAGGTGTTAAGCCAAGTTTGCCAGAGAATGGAAGTACAAAATATTTCACTCTTACCTCAGCAATGAAAACCCATCCTAGAATATTTCAGATACAAGAAAGAGGACAAGAGGAAGGAACCAACCAGTGAAAAAGCATCATATTCAAGGCAGCAGCTGTTTGCTCTGAAAAATCTAGGTGGCCACTCCTATAAAATCATGCTGCAGAAATGTCCCCACAACCACACCATTCGGTATGACTGAGATCAGAAAAAGGGACTACCACGAGAAGGCTCTAAGATCAATATCTAGATACCAGTGACTTAGAGCCTCACAGAGAGGAGAACTGAAAGGACAGTGCTGTCAGGATGCTGTGATTGACACTTATTACATACACATAAAACAGAAATTTAGCTTCCAAGTTTTCATAAGCCAGTGTTTTCAGGCAGACATTAGCTCAGAAGAATCCTTCACATTTCTTGTAACTCCCTCTGGAAAGTGTTCCCTGGAGCCACCTGGGATTACCAAGGACAACTCTGGAAAACAAACAAACAAAATAATAAATAATTCCCAGCAAAATGAAAGTCCACCTCCCAGTGGTTATTTTCTTCTGCCAAATTAAGAAGGCATGCAGGAACAAGGACAAAAATAAACATTCTCTGACTATGGAGGTGGAGTCCTCTGACTTCTATGGAATTTCAAAATTAGTTCAAGGAAAAATTAATATAGTGTTCCAAACACTCCAGGTGACCTGTGCCAAATGTAGCAGCTGGCATTAATAGAGTAAATTAGATGATTATATTAAAGATGAATGGCACAGCTTTACAAAAATAAATATCTAACACTGTTTAGAATTCAAATCAGCTATAGGAGGAGCAGTCCTAAATGATACAAAAGAACATAGAATTAAAGCGTAGAAATTAAAATCAAAGTCTCTATTTACCTTCCCACCACAACCAGGATTCAAACTTCGTGAGCAGATAACAAAGCTGGTGGCATTTTCTCAGGTTTTTCAAAAATAAGTCCCTACCACTGCAGTGGAAAAGTGAACAGGCTTTCTAAGAACTGGAAGTATCCCAATGCTTATAGTATTTGCATGGATAGGGTTTCCTTTTCTGAAGTAAAATCTGAAGCTGCACCTCCATGTCCATGGGAGAATGCTTTAATCTGTGCTACTGGCCATTCTGAGCACTGATCTCTCTCCTGCTCCAGAGACTATCTAAACTCGGCTGAAAAGGACAAAATTTTTCTACAAAATATTCAGATCTTGATGTGGAGGAGCAGGGTGGGAAGCAGAAGCTTCCTAGAAAATGCTTCAGCATATTCTAGTTATTGGTCTGCAGCCTTTCTGTAATGGAGTATTTGTGTTGGCAGTAATAGGATTACCTGCATCATTAAAGGTTGCAGGAGCTCTCCCTTGGCAGGTGCAGTAAATGAATAAAATTGTTTTCAGAGTATTTGGTTTATAACAGAAGGGCTTAATTATAGCTGCAATGAGGCTGAGCTGCACAGATCATGGTGATCAACATCAGCTCCAACAAACATAATGCAGCACATCTGAGGGGGACTGAAAGCAGCACTGTGGGCCACAGCATAATGATGCATGTAAGCAGCTTTCTCAGCTTCTGAAAAGGAGAGAGACGACAGCATTGCACTATTTTCTCCCCCTATCCAAGGATGATTAGGGAAAGAAAGCATTCTAATGTGCTCACAATGCATGACACGATGTACTCAAACTAAACAGTTTCATGTGGGGTCACACCCTCTACCCAGCGCTGCCGCACTTGGCCAGAAAGTGGGGCAAGGCTCAGGACACTAAAGAATCAAAGCCAAACCAGGAGATCTTTCTTACTGTTATGGAAGAGACTGTGGGAGAGAGAAAAGAATTAATTCTTAGCTAATACAAGGCATTACTTTTAACTTGTTCTAAATCCAAGAGGCTTCAATTTGGGGTGAATTACCCTTCCATCATCTCAGGCTGAAGTGCCTATTTATTTATTTTTCAGTGCACAGAATGTGCCACTTAACTAAGTCTATTTAATATCCTGATTCTAAGAAGTCTTCCTCTTACTATCAGTCCTATTAAAATCAGTAGTTATTCAATCAAGCGAATATGATGATCCAAAGAACCATGGCTGGTCTAAGCTTTAAAAGGAAAAAGTTTGCCTAAAGCCAGTGACTATCAAAGATTGATCTTTATTTAAGACAGCAGTTGTAGTTAGGCATTTGGCCAAAGGCCAAACTAATAAATATAATCTTGAACATATATATATCTTACATATATTTTTCAGGGTTGTTTATTCAGGTATTCATTATATTTGAAACAATGCCAATATCAACATGGAGCAGTGACTAAGGACATGATCCTGCACAGATCTGAAGATAGTTATAAACTTTGCTAAGTCTATATGAAAAGAAGAAATAGAGATTAACTGTACCGAATACAAGTCTGGATTCGTACTTGCAAAACTAGGTCAGGCTGCCACACAAATCCAACAGAAGAGGAGTGAGTATTGTACAGAACTCTGGGGCAGAATTCTCTATTGTTTCAGGTACTTTTGTCTGCAGAAGAACTTACTCTCACAGGCAAGTGCTGAAGCATCCAAGCAGCCTGGAAAGGTAGTGATAAGAAATACAGTGGGGAAGATTCCTTTCCTTACACAGCCCCCAAGACATCTGCAGAGCTGATGCATTGCAGCCCCTGGAGTCTAGAATATCCCTCACTGAGTACTCTGAACATCTAACACATAATAACAGGCCTGAGCCTTACACTTCCCTTCTGTTCCCTTCCTCACTCTGGTTTCTCCTCATGAATGTCTTTCACAGGGATTTGGCCTGTAGCAGAATCCATGGAATAAAACACTGCAGATGCACACTGCCTTTTATCCTCACAGCTCCTCCCTTTGTGCACACATTTGAAGATGTACTATGGAGTAATTCCTGTATGCACAGTTCAGTGCAATAGTATTTCCTGTCCTGTCACTACCAGGGAAGAACACATGCAAAGCTTCAACAGAGCATGCAGCAACAATTCTATATGAATTAAAGGAAATGTAAGAGATGCCTTGTATAGGCTACTAACAGCTATTAATGATGGTATTGGTGGCCCAAGGTATGTTGCAGCATTCTTTGCATCAAGTGGGAAGTGAGAAGCTAGACTAAACTTTAAATGCTTTGATACTGGGACTCCAATCATTGCTCACCAAAAATAAGGTAGGTGTATGTCTAGCTCAAAGTGACCACCACAAAAGCATTCTGGACCACACTTTCCCAATCGGATTCTCCTGCTGAGAGAAGGATTGAACAAGATTACGCTCCCTCTCTAGTTTTTGCAGTGATTCTTGCATTTCAGGGGTGGTATGCAATGATTTTCCCATCAGATTCTATCCCATCCCTAACTGCAGTCTCTTTTCAGTTAAAACACCCTGTTACTTTTAACAAGCACAAATAGTTTGACTCAAAAGTTCTTGGAATCAGAATTCTAATTTAATTTGTGTGGATCAGGTGATCAGAGAAAATTATTCAGCATAAACAACATTGTATTAAAAGCAAAACAAGTTTACTGAATATGACTTCTATTTTTCACTTTGTTCCATACCCCATCTGCTTCTGATGACTTCATTTCTGCCTCTCAAGATCTGGAGAGATCAGTATTCATTAGAAGAATCTATACCAGTTCAAGATTCTAAGACCTAATGCTATGGTATAAAAATATAGAGAAATTGAATTCACATTGGTAATGGCAATTACACAATTGAATTGTTGTATATTTATAGAAGCAGGCTCCAGAAAGTCCCAGCTGAAGCAATACTGACAGCAGCCAAGACGGCCTTTATAAGTAACTGTGAGCTGCTGCTTTTTGCTTGTCGGTTCCAAGTCTGCCAGCCCTGTCTTGGGGGTACAGCAGGCACCTGCTTCCAAAGGATGTTGAAGAGGAGTGCACAGTTCTAGACAAATGAGAAACACTCACGCAGCTACATTTTTACTTTTACTGCTTATGCTACAGATTACCATTCAAACTAAAATGGTACAAGAGAAGCAGTAATTGATCACACTTAGAGGAGAACCATTTCTGTTTGAGAGCTTTGGTCACCAGCACACACACACACACACCACATGCCACTTCTCCCACAGGAAGTACCCACTGTACTTCAGTGCCTTCCACAGTGTCCATACAGGCTGCTTCTATAAAAGGGAGACAGGTTGTTCAACCTTCCTTTTATATGTACTTTTCTGCACAAATAAACTTGAACCAGGCTCAAGGCGGGATGGGCTAATCCAAGTACGAAGTTTATACCTTGTATATCCAGAGTATCATTCATTTTTGAATACTGCAAGTATTTAATGGCTGTTCCATCCATGAAGAGGAAGCTGGCATTTTATCCTTAGGGACTTTGTATCTCATTTCAGAGAAGATAAATGCCTGGCTGTGTCTCACTGAGACTTTTCCAGCTACTCTCTTTTTACTGTCCTCCTTAACCTAAAATACTGAAAAAGCACAAATGTCCTTTGGGAAAGGAGTAATACTTTTCTTATTTTGTCACATGTGTTTTCATCTCCACCTGACTCCATTTAACCACTCTAGGGCCATATCACATATAGAATGCTCTATTTATAGCAGTGCTGCTGTTACAGCACTTACAGTCCAGAGACATTATAAGCCTCGTCTGCACCAGGAGACAGGGGGTACTGCACAACTAACCTGTTTAAAAAGGAAACCCAAATCATATTGGAGAATTAAAAACTGTCACTGGCTCACCAGTTTGGATAACCATGAGACCAGGACCCTGACATGACATGTGGCCACTTACTCTGGATTCTTCTATTAGCTTTCAAATAAGACCAAACAAAAGAAAGGGAAACTTGCATTTAACACATTGCAGCACATAGCCCAACAGAACAGCTGTATTAAACACCCTGTAAGCCCCACTCCAGAGCCCTGCCTTTCAGAAAGCACTGAAATATAGAGAACGTGCCCTTTGGCCTTGAAGCATTTTCTCTTCCTTACGCAATAACTCTGACTGATTCATACATCACTCTTCTGTATATCTTGCCAGCCCAGGGCTTGGCCTAAGCCTTGTTTAACTTTTTAATAGCGTACTTAATATTAACATCCAGGTGTAAGCAACAGCAAGTAGAAGCTAGCACAGTATTTCTGCTCCTGCATGCATTTTAGGGATTCCTGAGATTAGCACTGTGTTGTTCCTCGAAGAAACAGTCAAACTCAATAGTTCAAGGTTTGATTACTCTCATGAATTCTGGTTTTTCTAATCTTCTTCATTGCTTTCAACTTCCATCTAATAAATCATTTCAGATGGGCTCAGCCTTCATTCTCACATAAACTTTATGGAGCGACACCTAAAGCAGGCAAAATTTCGGGTTCAGCAAGAGTCTTTTCCTGAACTGTTAGTGGCTTTCAAGTGAAAATGTCTTTACCATACCTAAACCATGCACTTTTTTCATGCTACAGTTCCAAAGCTTGTTTTTGCTCCCAAAGGAGTTCATGTCCCTTACCCTTCATCTTGTAAAATCAGCAGATCCACAAGACCTCAGATTCTGCTGGTTCTAAAAGAAATGTGACGATATCTGCATCTCTGTTCAAAGGCAACGTCAGAGTGTTTCCATCAGATTAATGGATTGATAATTTCCTTTACCTTAAGAATGTCCAGATATGTCCTGCTTTATAGAGAAACCTGCAGCTTCTTCACATTTCAGTCTGAAGAATGCACCTTTTCCAAACATCTCTGCAGCATCTCTCCCTGTCACTCTTTTGAAAAGAAAATGCTAAAGGTTAGTCTGGGTTCCCAGTTTCATCATGCAAGTGAATCTTCTAGGAGTAGATGAGAGGTGGATGAGTATCCTGCAGCTTTCCCTGTATTAAGACTGTAGGTTAACATGTATCCAACTGGGAAACAAAACAATGTTTTGATCCTGATCCTGTACACAGAATGTGAGTGCTGGGGACTTGGTCATGCTAGAGAATTTCACTGACCCTGAGGACAATCAGCATCTTACCAGACTGCACTGCAGGGCATTTTGAATAATTGTTTAAACTCAAATGTGATTTTCAGTTGACTGAAAAAGACAGTAAGTTGTATATTTTACAAACACCAGAAAAAAAACCAAGCTTATTCGTACTTGCTTTAGAAAGAGGCACTAAAATAGACTAAGATGAATACATACTGGAATAATTTATTATGGTCATTCAGATGCAATTTCTATAAGGAAGGAAACACAAATATCTGAACTTTAAGGACATGAAATTGCCTTGAAGTATCAATAACAATTTATATTTACATTCATCTCAGTGTCTATAGGAATGGGTGCTCCTTAAAGCTGTAATCAGAAGGCAAGCAAACAAAGATCATCCCTGTAACCAACCATGAAGTTTGACTGTGTACATTCATTCTAATCCTAGCTTAAGAAATGCTAATATCTGTCTTATTCCTTCTTCATCCCTAATAAAACATAAGCACAAGAATAATTAATTGTACTTAAAAAGTGGGAGGGAAAAGGTTACTTTAATCTTTAGTTAGAAATATCATATTTTAACAAGACTATTTCCCATGTTCCCTTCATAAAAAGACAACAGCACACAGTGAAGCGGGACAGAGCTCAGACAATCATTGTATTTAGCAATTGGCATCCAGGAGATTTTATTTAAAACTTGATTTTTTTTTAATTTTTTTTTTTTAATACTTTTGAGCATTTACATAGAGTTTGGGTCTATTTCACTTCAATTCAACTTTCAAACTCTGAGGATAAATTAATTAGTTCCAGAAAATACATTATGATATGTTCACCAAAAGCAAGCAAACAGTAGCTTTTGTGATATCCATTAAGAAGTAAACATCAACAGGTGCTGGGCAGAAAGACAGAGCCTCTTACTTTGATTCTACCACAACCAACACAAACAGGGTGGGTATTATCATACTGAAAGTCCCAGAGTAGATTTTATTTTGCATAGTTGTTTGACTCTGTATCATGTTCCTGTTCATTCAGTCTTTCTCATGATACAAGAGAAAACATTGTCAATCAGAGGAGAAATTTATCATCCCAGGAAGTTCACAAAACCTTAAGTCATGAAAGAGTTTCTGCAGAACTACAGAAAAGAATTTTAAGCCAAAACTTCAAAGGTACTTCAATCATTCCTAACCGGTCACCTATCACGTTTTGTGGATATAAGCCTTTGTACCTTTCCTCAGTGTTCTTGTCTGCAAACTAAGGATAAAAATATTTACCTTCTTGTTGGGGTTTAACTGCATTAAATCTGTGGGGTGCTCTGACAATGTAAGAATGTAAGATTTGATTGTAGTCCCTATCTCAGGAAAATCAGGAATCTTAGTGCAGAATGAATATGGATGAGACAGTCAACCATTGTCTGATATCACAGAGAGGCATAAATTTTACTACAAAGCCTATGAAATTGATTCATGATTCAGCTATATCATTATTTAGCTATATCACCACCATATGAATGCCAGTCAGTAAGTGACCTGAGTGTCTCTTTAGCAACTAGAATTTGAAGTTGAGCTGAGGTGAGGAAGAACTGAGAGTCTTGTAGAGTGGGAGAAGTCCAGGGATGAGAATATTCTGCATTTACCACTCCGCGTGTGTATGTGCAAAAGGTCATCAAATTGCAACAAGAGATAAACCATCTCTTCTTTCAGCACCACGAGCCTCAAAGCCCCATTCTCAAAGGCTGTGGGGATGTCTAAGGTGTATTTACTTGTTGGTCATAAGGCTTGGCTACCATATAACAAGGTCATCTTGCCTAGACACAAAAGAGGACATAACTATGTAAAGGACCAACAAATGACTTGGTATTACTTGCTCTACACACAGGCTAGGCCAAACTAGGCAAAGACTACTATATAAAGGGTAAAAGAATGGTAAATACACCAAAAGCAAGGTCTTGAGTGAAAACCTTAACCTTGAAAAGCTTTCCTCTCCTCCTTTCTCTCTCCTTCCCCAGGAGACAAAAGAAAATGTGAATCTAAGGGCAACAAGGCAGAGAGAGAAAATACGGTTTAATTATATAAAACACTACAGCTTGGTATAGTGAAGCATTTTAAAATTCTATCCTGACTTCCAAGGAAAGAAAAAATTGATGCTTTCTATATCAATTTTCACTTACTGAATTCTGTCTGTATTTTATTCTGGCTTAGTACAGTTTTGTATGGGTAATTTTTTATTTTTTTTTAAATTTTCATCTGGATTTGAGTCAAAATGTAAAAAACAGAATTTTTTAGAAAGTAGAGCTGATCAGGCAAAGGTTTTACACTAGGAAGAACACTGATGTTGCAAAAATATTTTCACCCTCTTTTGGTATAAAAATGAAACAATTCGAAGACATTCCAAGGAGCATTTTCCTGAACAGCAAGTGATTCAGCAGGGCAAAGAATGGATGCTTATTTGAATACCTACACGTCTAAGAAGGTCCACAACTAACTGATTATAGAGTTGATCTCTCTCTGTCCCTTTCACATTTAAATAATTTATAGTAACTCAAAAATCTCTACAAGAAACACCTTTCCTCCTATTGTGTGTTGGCCAGAGGACTTACTTGACATATAGAGGGAAAAGGCAAATATTTGTCTGTAATATGAGCAGTTTCTGTAATCCTTTTTCTTCACTTCTCTAGGTGTTATTCAGTGTCACATGTTTAGGGAGGAACTCTTGTACTCTTGACTGAGTATTCAGGCATGAACTGTATTGTTCATATAGTCTATAGATTTGCTCTAGAGACCAAGCCTGGAAACACTTTATTATAATACTGCACATGCAATTATGTGGTGGGAATATGATAACACAAAATTGGTAGACAGCCAAAAACTCTTTCTCTGAGTTAAAATATATATATATATATATATATATCTGAGAGCCACACTGTAGAGATAAACATTTCACTTTACTCCCCCCCGTTAGGTCACACCCTGCACTGTTCCCTCATTTCCTCCATAGTTTTATGTCATTTAAAGTCCTCAGTATCGGAAAGCAGAATCTCCACCATTTTACCCTGGTAGCTGACCACATCCCTCAGATTCTGAGTACCAATTTTGTCAAGTCAATAGCAGCTAAAAATATGAAGGCATATGGTGAACAACGCTCACAAGTTCAGATGCTCAGCAAATGAAGATCTTCCTCCTTTCAACCTTTATTTTTGCATTATGCAGTGGAAGAGTTCCAGAAAACTCGGGATGTAAAAGTGATGGACACAACAACATCCCTGTATTTTTACAAATGCTGAACCTGTCTCATGTGAGTGAAGGTTTACTACTGAGAAAGCACATGTCTACTGAAGAGGGGTTTGTAAGGACAACTTCATCTTAAAAGCCAACTAAAGTCAGCTCAAGAACTTGCCCTCCCATTTGCACCCAAAATGATCTCTTCAGCTCTCTGTAAAAACACTATTTCCCTCAGAACAGTCTGCAATCATCTGAAACTTTACCAATACCCACTGACAAGCACTTCTGATGTTCAGTCACTCTGCTCTCTCCAGGGGAGCAAAGACAAAATGTGTTACACTGACATTAAGATTCAAGTTCAGGTTTTAGTATCTTCTTGGCCACTTTCAGGCCCTTGGCATTACCAGCATGTCTTTATTGTGGTTGGGTACATAGAACAGAGAACACAGCACATGGGAGTGATTTAAACTGTGTCATCAGCACATGGCAGGGGGCAAGGCTTTGCTTGTATAGTTCACACATACCATACAAATTCTTTAAACAAATAAAGACCTGTAGAGGGAGGGAAGGAGGGAAGAGACCTATAAAACCCCCAGATTTTCCATGCCCTCCCTCTCTGACTTGGAAGGCTGGCTCTTTTTCCCCACAATGCAATACCTAGTCCATCAGAAACTCCTCTCACACTGCACACACTGAGGTGCCACAATACCTACATTTCAGGAAGGTCTTGGCAATGCACAAGCTGCTCTAGAACATGTACTGTGGACAGAGGACATAATCTCATGTGTTTTTTAACAGATGCAGTCACCATTTCATATGAGGTGTATCAACCCTTTGTGCCCATCAGTGCTTGACAGAAATAGGTACTGAAGTGAACAAAGTCCCAGGTAGAGGCAGGGAGTACAGGTATCACACGAGGGTGCACAACATGTTGCCTTTGCCCTTTCTAAAAAATTTAATGATGTAATTTTGTGTAGTTGGAGTTGCACAATGAAATGCTGCTCAAAAGCAGAACTTGGGAAAGCTCAAGATGGCACACCAAGCCATTAATAAATCTATGTCCTCACCTCCCTGCTGGGAGACAGCATAAAGCAGGCTGCTCTCCTCTGATGCAAGCAGCACTCATCTTACCTGTGACCTTACTTTCAAGGACACAAGAAAGACAAAAAGCAGAGGGACAGTACTGGAAGAGGGTGACACACATGAAGGTGATTTTATATTGTTTAAGACATGACGTGATTCTTTATTCATTCTAATTTTTGTCCAGTTTTTAACACGGTGGTAATCTACAAAACATGTTCCACATGGATTAAAATTAGTAATACTTCATGTATGTTATTTAATAACTGCTTTTTTATAGATAAGTAAATAAAATTACCTCTCTTTTAGTTTTAGGAAACCTGAGGCAAAGTCATTCTGGATCAAATTTACTCATCAGAAGACACATTTCTTCAGGGAGTTTCCCAACAGCCCCACAGTGTCCAAGACCCATTGATTTCAGTGGCTCTTTTGAAATAAGAAATGTTATCCTGAGGTATTAAACTGGTCTAAAAATTAGAGGCGAAGGCTTCATTCAGATGTGTGTCAGGAACAGAATTAAAACCCAGGAAACTGAGAAGGCCAGGTATGCCCAGAGAAACACAGGGCAAAGCTGATCTGAAACAGTTTGGGTCTTTTGCTCACGACCTTTCTACTTTAAAGCCTTTTCTGGGCAGGCAGCAACGGGCCCTGAATAACAGAAGATGACAACCCCACAAGGATGTGGGGCAGACTTGAGGGAGTGTTCAGATATTTATATGTCACCCAGATCCATAGCATGTAAAATAAGTGATTTATTGTCCCAGCAGCTCGTGAACAAGGAAGAGTTATTGCTCAGATAGGGAACCAAAGCAGGAAGAGTGACTTTCTTACAAGCCTGCAGAAAGCACACTGCTGCATCACATACCATTTCCAGGTTACTTTTACACAAAGATCAGCAGTTTAGCAGCTCCCAAAAGTGTTCGCAGCAACCGCAGTGCATACCTTTCTCTCAGGATTCTGACTCAACTTAAAGACAGATAAACAAAGGATCTGAAAGACACAGGCAGTGGACATCTGTCAGAGCCCAACAGTGAAAATTAAGAGGTTTCTGAAGTCTCCTCAATATCCATGGAATAGAAACATAAGAGAAGTGGGGGAATTTGAATTTTGGTGGATATGATGTAGAGGAGGAGAAATTACTGCATCTTAACAGATCTAATTCCTGAGGGATTTTTAGAATTCTAATTTAATCCACATTTCTTTATAGAATTAACACCATCCTGCAGAGACAGACACATACTAAATAGATCTCCCTTCAGTATTAAAAAGAGAACACCATCAATCTTTCTATTCTCATCATCCTTGCTACCTCTGTATCTCCAGCCTGTGCCAGTGAAAAGACTTGTCCATTTTTAGAAAATATCACCTGAAAAAGTGTGGAAGGAAAGGAGTCAGTGAGAGAAAACAACTACAGAGTGAGAATGAAGAGCACAGTGGCGTATTTAGAGACTCACTTGTGATCCCCTAGTGCCACCTTTGGTTGGAGCTCACCAAAACAAGCTCACAGTCATTCCCAGGAGAGAATGAAGTTTCATTTGCTTGATATCATTTGCAGGAAGACAGTCCTCCTGGATTCCCTCTCTTGATTCCCTGAGAATCTTGATTTTCAGGAGAAAATCAGGCATGGAAGTTTTCTGCTATAATGACTTAAGTGTACCTCCTGTCCCCATGCCATGACTGAAGTGCCTGCAAATCTGTTGGCTGGAAGAGGTTCCCTTAATTTTTGTGACAACATTCCCACATAACATCTGGAAGAGGTATATGCATGTAACCTATTCTGAGAGGTTCACACAGTAATGCCTGTCAAAGGAGGAGAAGGGACCAAAAAACTTTTCTGCCCTGTGGATTTTTGTGGATTCTAGTCCATGCTTAGAGCTCTTTAAGCCGGTTGGCAGGGATGGGCGAGAACCAGAAGGTATGAGAGGAGGACTGTAAAATACACTCAGTGACTTTGCAGCTGGGAGTGACCCCTGACAGACCAGTGTGAAGAGGAGGACAGTGTTCCTCCAAATGTAGAAATCCTGTGCCTCTGATGTACCTCTGCCCAGGTGTTGCTCTGGGGATCTCCTATCAACAAAGTAGCAGAAACACATTTATTCTTTGTGTTTTAGCCATGGGTTTGGGGCTGTCCCAGCTCTCGGTCTGTGCTCATTCACACAAGGCCAAACCCTCAGAGCACATAAAATGCTCCAGGAAAGTCAATGCAACAATTTTAGCAGGGTTTCAGCAATATGCTGTTGCCAAGAATTCGGCCCAGGAGCATAACAAAGACTGTTGTTTAAACCCATTAATAAGAATGCATTTCTACCACCTCAGTACTGTGGTGGTGACTGAAAACCTTTTCAAACACACATGTAGGTGGTCTGCTTCATGATGCAGAAAACAGAGAGGAAAATTAATTGAAAAGAAAAATTAAATAGGTTGATATACATATACCTATAGCCATAAAAAATACAATACATCAAAAACATATGCAGATATATGCATATATATTTATGTATGTTTGTAAATATACCTGTATAGACCTGCATATATACAAATAAATGTGAATACATGCAACACAAGACACACAGGAGGTGTATACAATTGTTTCAACAGGATATAAAGGGTTACCTTATAAAGCAGGCCAAAAGCTTTATAGTACATAAAAGTCACCCTTTGAAATATCAAGCCAAACAGTCATCAAGAAGCTCACGGACCTGCCAGCTGCTCTTTTAAAGCTTCAAGTTAACAGTTGCTGAGAGAGGCCCTTCAGGCTTCCTTCCCTGCTGAGAATGAGGCAAACTTCAAGTCTAGAGAGGTCCAGTAGTCAAAATGTTCTTCTGTAGTGGTAGTGTTGCACCGCTGAAACAAATGGGTTTACTTCACTGCTAGTACAACTGGGTATTTAGGGAGAACTTGCTTTTGCAAGGTTATTATCTGCTCTGTGTTGCCAGAAACCAATTTGTGTTTTTTGCAAGAACGGTCATACTGCACCATGGGGTTTTCAGAGAGGGTTAAAGAGTCAAGCAACAGCTCCTCATCTTTCTTCTTCTGATCCTACTCTTAGCAGTTTTAATCCCATAGTGGGGAAAAGGAAACGGAGCAGAAAGAAGTTTTTACTACTAATGTGTAGCAGAGTGTCATTTGCAGAATGTATTATCTGTAAATTAGGAGAAATAGGGATAGTGCTATTCCAGGTGTGCCTTTTCACATCCTGGCAGAAACACTCTTGCCACTGTTTTAGCTCCTGGCAACTTCGCTTTGCACCCCTACACTGTTGTCCTTTGCTATATCTCTTTTCTGGAGGCAGCACCTACACTGTCACTGGGTGCCTCACACAGCTACCATTCACTCACTTCCATCTGTTCTCATTCTTGCACAGCACTGCTCCAAAATGTATCCTAAAGAAGCCTCAGGCTATTTTACTTGGTGCCCTAGTAATGATGTTCTCTTATGTGAGCACTTGAGAAAGATGACAGGTTGACTCTAATCTACTCCATGCAGGTGCCATTTGAATTTTAATTATCCCTAGTTAAAAATTCTACTTTCAGGCCATCCTTCTTTATATTTGAACTTAAGATGACAAATTTCATATGAGTAGATTCATTCCTGGTGACGGTAGACAGCTAATAGAGACATCTAAGTTAGGATCCTAATCAGCAGAAAGAGCAGAGTATTTATCTCTCTCCAGTGACTGTGAGCAGGGCTCAGTTAAAGGCCTGAAGATGGCTCAGGTGAATCTGGGCTGTATTCTCTGCTCCTCCTTTGAAGAGAGAGAATCCTGCTCAGGAAGAGTTGTTCCCTCAGCAGTCCTCAGGGAAAGTGGAACTTGAAGAGGACGCTGTTGCTGCCAGTGGCAAATGGGATGGGACATTACGTTTTTATGGTCAATTGTAGAGTATGGTAACGGTATGGAATACAAGGAAGCACAAATTGTAGAGCCATTAAAGCTCATGACAATTCATGCCATAAAATTACCTTATTTCTCTCAGTCACAGGCACTTTGCACTGACTGTAGTCCCACAAAATGTGGTCATAGTCAGATATAGACAAAATATAACTGAGATGTACTATAGTAACTTGACTGCTTCATCTTAGGGAAGAATTTAGGTATTGTTGTGTGGGTGGGGTTTTTTTTAATATTTTTTTATTTTATTTTAAAGGTAATGCTATTTCTGTAGCCTGGTTAATGATTCTAGAGCTCTGTTCAATACTAAGTGTCTAGATGTCACTGCTAGATCCTGTATATGAAATAAAAGGAGGGGGGAGAAAAAAACTAAAACCAGTTTATAATAATTGATATTTCCAGACTATGATCTTGGCATCTCTTTAAATCCATTTATAATTGTTTGCTACCTGTTCCTGAATATGAATAGGCTATTTCACCCGTGAAGGGTGAGCACTGCATTCCTTCCCCACTTATGAAAGATCCATAACTCACAAGGGCTGCAAGGCCAGAGTAAGTGGCAAAGATTTGTCATTCTTTTCCTCTAAGCAAGTCAAAGAATTGTAACCAGCCTTCATGGATGAGACAGTCTATTTCTTCTTCTTTGCTTGTATTTCTTTTAAATTAAGCTTTTTTAAAAAGGGACTGGACCCTGGCATCTGACAGTAAACAGAAGACTGGTGATAGATCCGGCTAATTAGTACTTTGGGGCTTGTTGGATAAGCCAAAAACAATTAAAATATTTTTTAAAACTATTGTATTACCAGCATTATTTGGGCTTTTCTTTTGGACATATTTTCACCACAGTGAATAACAAAAGTACCACTGAATGCAATGTTTTGTTTGACCAGACATTAAATATATTATTTCATTTGGCAGCATATTTATAATTTACTTTTTTTTAAAACTAAATTTCAATCCAACATTTTATTTCAGTGACTTGTCTACAAAGGAGATAATGAGAAAGGAAGCAAAGCTTTGAAAGCACAGCAATGTGACTATCAAAGGACGTCTGAAAACTGGCACAATCACAGAAAGGGAAGGAAGCACAACTCTAGAAGCAGAAAGGGACAATAATGCAGAAAGTCAGAAACACAGGACAGGTTGCACACTGGAGTTTGAGGCTGTCCTCCTACCTTGACTCCTTGGGCAGCACCATACTAAGCCATACAAGCCAGTCACATCACCTTGCAGGAACCCATACAGCTCCTGGCAGGATACCCAGCTCCCAGTCTGGGATATAGCACTGTCCTATCCCTAAAGTCCACTGGGAATTCATGGCAGAAATACTTTAAGATGACAGTGCAGACAACTCCATGCACAACCTCAGTTCCCTTAAAAGATATACATGGAAATGCTACCCCTGCAATAAAAATCAGAGGCAGGTATTGAATTGTACTTAGCTGTTATTTTATTTCTACCAGAAGTATTTTGAACATGTCAAACACCCAAGAGCTGCAAGACACTTAGATTTATTTTGTCACCTTAACAAGTTTCCTCCTCACCAACATCTCAGTTACAGCATTTCTCTCCCCAAGTTACACTGGCCTCACAAATGCTGAACCCAAAAGATTGAGTGCTGGGTGTAAAAATCGATATTATATGACTCTGCACAGCTAGAAATGGGAGTTTTTCGCTCTAGTGATTAAATGTTTCCAGTTTCCCAAAGGGTTTCAGTGTGTTTGGTTCCAACCCTGAAGGTCCCAAGATTTTAAAGAAGTGACATTTTAACTATCCTTACAGGAAACACGTATTTCTCATATGAACAGGTTTTAAAACCTCAGGGAGCATATCCTAAATGGATATACATAGCTTTTACGGCACAACAAATTAGTTACTCTTAATTGTTCTATTAGTTGTACACAGTTGATTAGGTCACCTGCTTTCTTCAGCTGGCACAGGTACTCACATTGTAAAAGATCAGGGGTGCTTTACCCTACAGTGCTTTACACACACAGCTGCAGCAGATAAGCGTTCCCATAAAATGTTAAGGTATTTGTAAAGTAGTCAACTTCCCAAATAATCTATTAGATGTAGTACGAATGGAATGTAAATTCTTTTGCCAGTAATAACACAGGAAAGAGAGTTGGTAAATCTGTAACCTACATTTCCCCTTTATTCTTTCATCTTCAGCTGTCATTTGTTCATTAGTAACTTCAGAAAGCTTTTACACTTTAGGTGAAATACCTTTGCTTGAGTCTTGACCAAAGGGAGAGTAGTTTTGGAATTAAAAAAAAAAAAAAAGGAGTAGAAAAATACATAAGTTAATATTGTCAATTATTAGAAAAACATACTGAAATAGAAAAATATTAGAAAAAAACCCTACATTTTTACTACCTTTTGTGTTCGGTAAACAGCAGAACACTGGTAGCACAAGTAAACAGCCTTCAGCTCAGCACAGTTTTTCTATGTGCAACAGAACTAACAAAACTTCATTTATTATAGGTTTGTGTCCTTTACTGCTGCCAAAGAAAATATAAAGTGGCTGTATTCTTTCTGCCCTCTTATCCCTGGGCAATAATTTGTGTTTCTTTCCTCTACCTAGCTACCAGTTTCCAAATTCTAAACCACTACTATAGTTAAGTGAAATTCAAACATGCATTACAACAAATAAAATAAAAATGTTTTGCTATAAATCTCTTTCATCTGCCTTCACCTTCAGAGGACTTGTAGTTCCACGGGTTTCACTCTCAGTTCCCAGAAGTAATTGGGATCCGTAAGTGCCCTTCACTTCCCATAATGCATTTATACTAAAATTATACTAAATCTCAGGTTGCTCTGTGGAAATATATTAGAGCTGATACAACAACCATCAGCCCAGGAAATAAGCACAGTCTATCCATTTCTGTTAGACAATGCTCACTGCTGCAGCAAGCAAAAAAACCCAGGGAAGGAAGATATTGCAACACTACAAAAGTCTTTAATTTACACAATTCTTTAATGTCTCTTCCTATTACTATTGTAATTAAATATTTGTCTCATCTAGATATTAAGGTTGAATTTNGTTTTCCCAATTAGTCAAGGATTTCCTCAAGATAAATCTTTAGCCCTTTCAAAAAGGAGAACAACTGCAGGCTTTGTATGTATATATCACATACAGAAAGCAGATTACCGAATGTCTGTGCCAACATTATTTCAAAAGCCTTATGAAATCTCCTGGTAAAAAAAATAGATCTGCATTGTAATTTCTGTATCTATTTCCTTTCTCCATTTCAGCATGAATTATAAGTAATAATTAAGAACTACAGAACTCCTATTTTTATGAAATACTCAATTTCTAGTAAAAACTAGAGCCACTCTAGTTGCTCGCTGTCAAAACTCCTTATTTGTGATATCTCAGCAAACTGTAGTGAAAATGATCACACGAAGTAGTTATTATTTTTATTTTCTCTAAATTATAAACAGGAACATGTTATTTCCTATTAAATAAGAATCTTGTAAGCATCTTTAGTAGTAACAAACCTCCAAAGATGTAAACAAGGGTGTGAAACAAGGTGTAAACATCTACATTCTTCCCTCCAGAACGTATTTCCTAGATTATTTTCCAAAGTTGCACCAGAAATCAGTGCTGTCAGGCTTAGGCCCTAGAGCTGTAGGCTACTGTGCCTTTTACAGAATGAAAATTATTGTTATCTCTGTGTACTGGGAAGAATTAAGAGTCTCAGTTCACTTCAGGCACTGCTTGCCAGACTTCCTGAAACCAGACTGTTATACTTTTTAGATGACACATTCTGTGGGTTTGAAGAAACATATACCTCAGGCAAACAGGCACATAAAGTAAAGTACAACTTCTCATCTCATTAGAGGACTGTATTTCTGAATCCAACCACGTCTGCCTTCTGGCATGCCTTTTCTTAGGATAAATATCCACCTTCCGGTCATAATGAAACAAACAATTGCTAAATGTGATTTTATTCAAATCAAAGATGGTCCACATAGAAGTTCCAGCTACAAGCAGCACTTTTGTTATGAGAATGTTTGATTCTCTAAGAGCTGTTTGACACATGAATGAGATGAACAGATCACAGAAGGATGCGTTTTGTTAGTATATAAACACAATTATTAGGACCTGTGTCTCATTTTCTTCCAAGCATTTCCAGCTAAGTTTTACTGAAGGAAGCAAATAAAGATGTAAAGATGAAAATTTCCTCTGCAATCTTCTCAGGACTTAGCTTGTCTTTTTCTCCTTACCATTTATGAACAGAATTACATTTATGAAAAATAATGAATTAATTTTCCATTCAACATTCAAATTCTCCAGCCTGAATTCTCTCAGGCACCCTCCATTGCTTTGCTCAACACCAGTACATTACCCTGACAGCCCTGGGAAGACCCACGTTGTATATAATGGCACAGAGCAGCGAGTTGGTATCTTTAATTAGGCACTAAATATCCCTATCTCTAGCTGTGTCAGGATTAGAGGACTGAGGTCGGACATTCATCCCATAATGTTACACACACACAGCTTGACTTATGTGCCATGCTGCTCAGCTGTCACTGAGCTCCACCTTCCATACAGGCCAGCTGTACCAGGCAGTTCTATTTCAACATTATCAAGCTGGCTAAAGCAATGAGAGTCTCAGTTAATATAAGATGTATTTCTTATTATCTCCTATGAATGCACCTTTCTAATTATCTTGGATCATATTTTCTACACTACTTAATCAAAAGGTCCTCATCTGAGTTGTATCTATTCATCATGCATGACATTGCTTTACTTTTGATTTATATTCAAGTGATTACTGTTATGATTTTATATACACATATAAAAAGCATAAATGTTTTACCAGCATAAACAGCACCATTACATGCTATATTTGTTACATGAAACACATAGTAATTGATAGCTAAATGCTACAAAGTTAAATTTTCCTTTCCCTGAGCAGAATGATGAAGACCAAATATATATATATATACACATATATGCAAAAATAAGGGTGATGCCAATGGTTTTAGATAAATACTGTGCAGCACAAAATACTCGTTGCTGGCATCAGCTGTATTTTAGTTTTGTCTAAGGCTGTTAAAGCTTGTTTTTAAAAATATAACCAATTTTAAAGGAATTAACCAATTTCCTGAAGGTCACTCCTGTGAAATAGTACTATGGCTGCCATGAGAACATTAAGCTTAAAACATTTTAAAAGGATTTAACAAGAAAGCTTTATTACTGAAAAGTAATTTTTGGCTGTTATTGTGATAATCTGGATAGCAGACACATGCACACAAACACATCCATTCACAGTGTTACACAAAATTTCCATAATCATCCCCTAAATTCTGCTCTCTTTTCAGAATAGGCAATTGTAAAAACACAAAGGTAATTCAATTCCAAATTGTAATTTTGCTATCACAACACAAGGTACTTCCAGACACCAACACAGAAAAGGCTATTTGTGCCTAATTATTATTAGCATATGCTAGCATATTGCCTACTGCTTGTAAGTGCTGAGTAACTGTCATAGTATGTACAATTGCTAAGGTATACACAATTAGGTAATTTCTGTATGATTCAAGTACTTAATTTCTAAATTCTTTAATGTATATTCTGTAAATCACACATTATTGCTTATTAAAGAACACTGTATAGTTGCCAGAGGTCATAGCTATAATTAAGAATTGTTTATTTAGTGCAGGAAATTACGGTGAAGGTTTTATAAGACAATACTCACTACTGGACATTTAGCTTATTGGAATGATTTTTAAAGGATATGGAAACAAAGAAAGGAAAGTGTTTATTTTGTTTAGGTTTTATATAAAAAAGGGAGAGGGATGAGCCTTACATTAATTATTTGAGATATTTGGTAAAAGGTTTATTTTCTGAACTGCTGTACATTTTTTTAAGTTAACTGTGCTATAAATCAGAACTGTGTAATACATTTCAAGTGTCTAAATATGCTCTGAATGAAGACTCTAAAAGGAGTTTTCCAAAATCTATATGCTGAGCCAGATGCAGGAATTGATCCCATTCCTCTAAAGATTTGAGTTTAAAGGTGTGCTTTTTGGTTTGTCTGCCAGACCCAGCATCTTGCCAGGCAAACTAAATAATATGTGTACTGTACAGATCCCAATTAATACTTCACAGATATAAACTAGGATTAGTTTTAAATCGCCTGTGCAGATTTTGCATCATTATTTGAGTCCTCCTGCTGAAGGTTGTTGCACAGATGCTTCACTGGAATACATCTGGCTACTCCCCCGTGGAAAATGTGGGAAGTGCAGGGAGAGAAAGCAGCAAACAGCAATAACGTGAGGTCAGCGTGCCTGACATCTGAGACAGCTAAGCACCCAAAGCTCAGCTGTGGAATCAGTCTGGTCATGCAGCATGGGAATCACTAGTTGAGCATCCCAACCATTCCAAACTTGAGAAGCACAAATCCAGTCATTAATGTTCTTTTATTTCAAAGATAAACTCTGTCCTGGTTTCCCAAATGTTCCCCTTTGAAAGAAGAGGGAATATCCTGTCTGAGAGACCCATACCAATCAATGTCCTAATTAGCTAGGATTCTTTCATTGAAAATAATTTTTCATTTTAGAAATGTCATTTCTTTAAAAATCAAAGCTACTCTGCAGAAATTCATGGCTTTCAAATAATTAAGGTCTGGCACGAATTAAGTCAAGGCCTGAAGGCCTAATGATTAAGGCACTTCCTGAGGATGTGGGAGATCCAGGTTCAAACTTGGTCTGCCTGATTCAGACCACGAATTCAAACCCCACAGTCTCTTGTGTCCCCAGTAAATACTCGCTGCTTTGAATGAGCCTTCTCTCAACATCTCAGCAGGTCTCAGTTAAATTTCAGATAGATTTTTTT
>VXBX01005247.1:0-96178 GCA_013400415.1 Scytalopus superciliaris | reverse complement strand
TTTTTTTTTTTTAATGTTGAAAACTTTCTGAGATAGGAAAACCATCGATCTGTAAGGTCAAGTAAATCTGGAGATAAGGGATCCAGAGTGGTCTCCTAAGAACAACTTTATATAATCAAGAAGGAAAATTAATAGCAACGCTCTGTTTCAGGGTAAGCTATTAAATAATTCCAAGGTAGTTCTAATGGAGAAATCAATCCTATACACTGTGGATCTGCAAGTTTTCTAGTCCACCCAAAACCGAAATACATCTGACTTACTAGGTTAGGCTGCCTGTGTGCACTAATAATAACTGTGTTTCATTGTCTGACTGGCATCTACACTCTTTACTCCAGGCGAAAATTACCTAAAACACTGTGTCCTTGAGGACAGAACTACTGTGAGCTCACTATGGGAATCCTATGGTATAGTTTACTACCATTTGTGTCATTCTATTTAATTTGCTATTTCTTCCTTACACCATGTGGGTAATAATCACAGCAAATTGATTCCCATGAGCTCCTTGGACAATTAAAGCTATTTGGTTATTGCCACCTGCCTGCTGTTTCCATTAATGCAATTTTCAAGACCTTTTTTTTTTCCTTCCTGCTTTTCACCCTAGTAAATTCTTTGCCCAGCCTTGACACATTGGTGCACTGCCATTAGAGTTAAAAGGCTGTGGAGGGCATCTGTCTCTGAATCTGATCAGTCACTGCCAAATATTGCTTTATCATATGTAAATTTAGTTTTGAGAATTTTTTTTTAAATACACAATCTAAGGGAAGCGCATACCTAATGATATACTATTTTTAATCAGATCCTGGGTAGCTTTGCTATTATTTATATCTCTGTGTAACCATTTTAATTTCATTAAATTTGTTACATTTACTAAATTATCTGATATCTTCTAACTTCTCAGTTAAACACATATGCAAGAGAGGAAAGTATGTGCTGTATTTATCCTCTTTGTGTGTGTGTTATTCCTGTTTGTCATGTCTTTATACTTTTATTTCTTTGAATATTTTGGCTTTGCTGTTCTGTTTCTCTAGTTCACTCTCAACCTTTTCAGATGTGCATTCTCAACTAAGCAGTACCACATAAACATCTTGTGTTGAGATCTCTCTTTCTTTCCAAGATCCAACTGGCCACTGACTTTTGTGGAGAACAAAGGCAAAAAGCAGGATAAGGTCACGGATCGTGGAAGGAAAGACAAAACGGGGAAGAATGAAATAAAAGGTCTTGGTCCCAGCTGTGTAAGGAAAATTAAAGTTGCACTTTATACGACTGCTAGAACAAGAAGGAATCTGAAACGGATTTCAGCTTTTTAAAATGCAGTCAAATGGAACTAAATTTACTCATTAACTTTCTTTAATTGCTATGTTGGTTGTAGTGAGATCACAGAATCCAGAATATTCTGAGTTGGAAGGGACCCACTCTTTTAACTAAATCCAGCTCTTAATTGAATGGCGTGATGTATTTGCTGTACACAGCCTGGGTTCTGCACATCAAATTACCCAGACTGTCAGGTTGCAGTGGGATGAACACATTGCAAGAATTTGGTTCATCATTCTGATAATCACAAATACCTGATCAACATGAACATACACATAGAACACAAACTGGATCTGTCACAGAGAGTACAGGCATCAAACCTTTTCCAGCTATATCCTCAATAAATATGGCAGAAAAATGATGTGTGAAAGAAGCAGCAGGAGTCACCAAAAAAAACCCTAATTAAGGAACCAGTTTCTTAAAATTTGCTTTGATTATCTAATGTTCCACTAGATTTTAAACACCAGGGTAGAATTTCCAGTCTTTGTAGATCATTTTAAAGCTTAAGGGATTATCAAACCAGTCGTTTAAAATGACATTTTCACTGTGCAAATATTTGTCTATTAAATAGGCTGTATGGCACAGAACCTGATCAGCCTTGGCAGTATTACAGGTTCTTCATACACTGCAAACCCCACTGTTTCCTCATAAAGCTGTCAAGTCTCAGTTTAATGAAACATATATAAATTCAATGATGTTAGTCATGTCTCGGCAAGCTAATTCATTTTGTTTTTTTCCTGTTGAGTTCCTCTTATTAGGACTTTTATCAATTTATCATTTTAGGAGCACCACAGCAGGTCTGCTTCTGGCACAAGAATACAAAATTGGAGAATAAGTTTAATTTTCAAACAGCCAAAACATTTAGATACATAAAAATACCTCATCTGGGCATTATTATATTAACTCACAGATAATGAAAAATTATGGAGCTTTAGTAATAAGTGCCCCCAAAATGACCCTAAATCTCTCCTTGAGACTTTCTACTGTCCCATGAATTCTTCCCTTGTCCTGGTGGCCACACTATTCCTGGCAGCTAACGGTTTAGGCTGGAAGTCAAAAATCAGTCTTAGGAAATTAAGACAATTATCCCAGTTGTGTTGTTCCCATCACCACCATCACTATTACATTCAGCAGGAAACAACATTTATACCATAATTCTGAAGTACTGGAAAAAGGTGGTAAATGACAGTGAATGAATGAACAAAGCCAAGTAACTTGTTACCACCACACTATACATGAAACTTGACTTCTCTAAAAACTTCAGCAAGTGTACTGAAAACCTTTGTTATTCCAGAAGCTGTCCCTGATACTTTTTTAATTTGAAATCTGGAAGGAAGGGCCTCTACAGAGTATTTGCACCAACTAACAAAATAGCTTATGACTGCCATTAACTAATTACTTTAAGAAAACCACCAAAAACAAACTAGCACACACAGAACAATAAAATTCTGTCAAAATTTGTCTGAATTTCTGAATAAACTATATTTGAATATTTCTGGCCATTCCTACTCCCCACCCCATATTTGCTTTTCACAAATATTCTAGTGAACAGTTTACCTGGCACAAATTCTTCTGAAACAGGTATCTTTAAAGGAATATTTCAGAACACGTTTGAAAAGAGAATTGCAAGTATTTGCAGGGCAAATATAAATTGAAGCAACCAAGTTCATTCATTTGAAAAATATAAATACACAATGTTTCTAACTATACAATGAAAACCTGGAAAATTGTGCACTGAATTTATGAACAATGCATTAAATTTCCTTGAAGTTTCTGATCAGACACATTTAAACATCTGAGGTAAACAACCACTCTATTCCTAGAACAATTTGTAAGAGAAGTGAAAAGCCAAAAGTAATCCAATGCATTAATTCTGTAAAGTTATTTACACAGTCCCATTTATGATTCTAGTTCAGTTTAATTACCTCCACAGAGAGTTTTGAGCTAAAGAGAGAAATTTTGTCCAAAAAGAAGCTTGCCTGTAATCACAGTGTGCTGCTTTTTTTTTCACTTTTTTTGTCTCCCGTGGCCCACATGAATAAATGACAACTACTCCACACAGAACAGAAAACCCACTGACTAATGAAGACAAAATGGGGTAGTCTGTGTGCTCCAATGCTGTAGATATCAGGGGAAAGGGCTAGACGGAGCAGTGAGCTTCAGAGAGAAAACTGCTAGAACTGATCTTATTTTTCTACCAGAAGTATGACTGAGTTAACAAAAATGAAAAAAAAAAACAAAACAAAACAAAACAAAAAAACCCAACAACAACAATAAAAAAATCCAAAATCAGAGCTAGCAATAAATCTTTCCTCATTTTCTGTTACCCTTCAGGAGATTACTTTGATGGGAATTAGACAGCCCCCTGCAGGAAGCTCTTTAGTTCTTTAAGTCTTTGCACAGCATGTTTGGTGGAAAGGAGAGCTTGTGTTTGATGCTGTTCATCACTGTTGCTGCTGATTTTCTGAAGTTAAGAAACATCAGACTGTTTGCTCCCCTTTTGAGGGCTGCCAAAGTGAAGTTCTCACATGAGTTCCAAGCTTCTGGTCGCTGCATTGCAGCACATCCCCTTTGGCAAGTCTTAGTGCCAGGCTGCACAAGTCATACATATCAAATGCACATTTGAGGATCTTCTGCGGGTGAAACTGCTCTTCCTCAAAGCCATAGCACAAGCTTGTGCTAACATTGGTTTAAGTGCAGTTCTAGATTATATTTGAAAATCATCAGTGAAGCCTTTTCTCCTTTTGGACATGCTGCTATGACAACTATTACAGTATCTGCACGCAATGGGGATTCTTGCTCTTCAATAGAGGCAAAATAAGTTTGTGGATTGTTTGTTTGGGCATTTTATTATTTCTAGTGTCTACAAAGAATATGGGTGTGGATATTCATGTTACAGAGATTAATAATTTGCTGCTGTAACACATTACTTCACTAAAGACTGAAATGCAAGTTTCCTGCTTTATTTAAAGGTACATCAGTGTTTCGTTCCCCTGCAATTTGCTGAGGTGTATGCAGGAACCAAGAATCCACACTTCAATTCCCCTGCCTTTTTCAGTAAACCACACTTTCTCCTGCTGGAGCTGTAACTGTGTTTACCTCTCAGTTCTTCCCTCTAACTTTTTCTGTGTGGAGTCAACCGAGTTTTGGTCCCTGACCTCTTCTCCATTTGCTCTCTGGTTATACGTGTGTTCAAACAAAATGACTCTCTCTAAGACTGTCATTACAAAACCAACCTTTGCCTCTGCTACTTTTACTTCCTTTCACACTTCTGAAAATTACAGAGAGCTGATAAAGTCTGAGTCACTTTTATCACTTATCAGAGGTTAAAAAAGTTCACTCTTAATAAGCCATCATCACCTCCTTTGGTTTCCTATTTCTCTCCCTTTACTCAAACTGTCTTTGTATTAAGTGAAAAACTACTCTAAAGCTGTCCTTTATGTCTACCAGATCCTATTATGTCTACGCACGAGGGCAAAACTTCAGTGAATCTGGATCTCTTCCCTTCCTGTCAGGGTCTGCTTTACTGTTCTTACCAAATTTGGTAGCTTATCATTGTGCACACAGGTACGGGAGTGATTTCCAGCTGGGAAAGTCTTATCCCATCTCCTCCTGGCATAGCCAGGGGAAGACTTTTCTCTAGCACACCTTTGTGACGGCTTTGCCTGCAGGCCCTGAGGATCACAGTTGCACATGTAGTTCATTAGGGCAGTGACATCTGTACCGTGTCCAGCCACTATTGTGCCAGAAACACATTTGAGCAAAATCCACTAAATTTCTCAATTACCTGCAGCTCCCATGCCAAGAAAGGTCTGGCTGTCCTCATGGCTAGTGGCAGAATTTCCCCATCCCTTAACTTTTCGTTTAGATGAATTCATACAGCATACTCTGCTAACAGATCAGCTTTCAACTCTCTGCTCATCCGTGCTCACAGGCACAGCAATTTCTCTTTTAGCAGCTGTGAATTCAGCAGCTCTTTGATCCATAGTCATCCTTAGCACCTAAATGTTAAGTGGCATTGAGAGTTTGAGTCAGAAACATCAGTCTTCAGTGGTTTTGTGACCAGCCTGTCTCAGGTGTCTGGTTTTTCTTTTTTTTTTTTTTTTTTTCAGAGGGTTTNTTTTTTTTTTTTTTTCAGAGGATTTTTAGTTCAAGGTTTCCTTTTCTTGCTTATTCTGATCCACTAGGGAAAAAAAAAAAAAATAAATCCAGAACATGACTTATTATGCAAGTGCAGGTTACTGTGATTTGTCAGATCTGTTCCTTTCTATGTGTGCCTGGGAAATCAAGGTATTTTGTGATCAGGTAGGTATTACCACCCTTATTTACATTAACACGAATAAAATGCTACATGCAACACCGCAGACCCCCCATGGATACACACTGATTTCACACACATTTTCCACACATTTCTATTGGCTCTGCTTGAGACCACATATTAAAAACCACCAATCTTCCCAGCACAGATTGATGAAAGCCTCAGTAGAAACAGCTGCATTCCACATGTGGTTTAAGTTAATGTCTCATCCTGAACGTTTAACTCTAGCTGGCCACGCTGCTTTTAAATATTCACAGTCCTCTTTATCTTCATATTAGAAACAAGGCACTCCACACCTTAAAGCACAGAAGAACACAACGAAGCTGGTAGCACTTCATTTCTAGAGTGTCCAAAATAACTTTATTGCATGTAACATGAAGAGAAATTCATGTTTGATAACTTGTAAGCACATAAACCATTGTATAGCATTGTTAAAGAATGTAAACAAACCCCAGTCTGTCCAAACAGTAATATTTACTTTCAATAAAAATGAAGCATTACCAAAAGTAAGTAGCACTGCACATTTTTTTCAGCTTAAGTCTAGTATTAAAAAGAGGAAAAAAAAAAAAAATGCAGAATGCATATCTCCTCCTGGATGGGCCAGAAGAAAAAAAGTCACAACTATTTACTGGGAGCTGGAACATGCCTAAAAACAACAGCGCTACCTAAGTCAGAAAGTCCCTTAGGTGGGTAACATGACTGTAGTTGTCCCTCCTGAATGAATGACTGTCACAGACAGACATCAATGCCACCTTTTTTGTTTTTTTTTTCCCTGGAAATACACACTCCAGGCCAGGTAAAACTCCTCTGCAGGTGATTTCACTGCAAGTTGTGCCAGCATCCAGTGGATTGAAAGGTAACAACTTACAGTGATGACACAGGTTTATGTACATGGTAATACATGACATGCTTTGGTTTGGCCAACACTTTGAGTAAATCAATGAGATCAGAGGAAAGAAATTACCTTCTTGAACACGCTCATTGTTAAGGCTATATGACAGTGTTGAATAGGCTATCAGAAGGATTCACCCTCCAAACCAATCCATCCTCCAAGACCAGCAGCAAGAGTTCCTGAGTCAGGATTATTGACTCCAGTTTCTTCAGCTCTAAGACAATAATAACTTCAGCTGCTTAGCAGGAAGCCCTCCTACTCTCTATTTACTTACAGGAGTTGGAATAGAAACCATTAAATGCCTTTCATGGTTCCAGCTATTTTCTCTTCAATCTGAAATGACAGACCTTATCACCTTAGAGGTTCACTTTGCAGTGATCACTACATGCCCATTACACCTAATGCATAAGAGCCTTTCACTTCAAGAGGCTGCAAAACATTTTTTCCGTAATATTACCAAGAATAACAATAAAACATAAATGTCTAGACTGTATACAGATGAGAGGAGTGTAGAATAAGAGAGTAAGGAAGCATTTTCCAACATTGCAAAGCCAGCACAAAGTAGTGACATCAGTTCACGACACCAGTGTCAAAGACATTCCGCAGAGCAGGGCTTGGCTCATACAATTAACAAAAACATGTTTCACTGCACATTTCTCTATGATAAATATAACATGGGCACCCATTATTGCTAGAGCTTTTCTATCATAATGTTTGTAGGTAGCTACTCATCTTAAATGAGTGGTTTGCAAATCCTAAGGAAAAATAGAACCAGATTCAAACTACATCTTGTACAAACTGGTAGCAACAGCAAGCAGACAGTGCGAGCACAAAGGAAGCCTCGTTCAGTAGTACCAGCACTCCACATTTCCTGGACATGCTCAAATTTTGCTGCCACTAAAGCAGAAAACAATTAGAAAAATTATTTCAGTTACAAGTTTTTATGCCTGCTCTTTTCTTTCCCTTTTTTATTTATTCTTCACTTCAGGATGTTTCTCTGCTAGCTTATCCTCTTTTGAAAGGGAAAGAGAAGTCCAGGGTGTTTGCTCAGATAGGATTACACATTCATTTTCACCTGTACCCTTCTCATACCATAAACAGGAGCAGCCACTCAGGTCCCAGTGACCGTCCCTCTGCACAAGTCTCCAGACATGGACAACAGGGAAGTACAGCAGAACCAGCCAGTGCTTCCCCAGGATACTCCATAACCTCCTGGAGGTACAGCTCGGCAATTTCCTGATAAAGCTGCCAACTGCATTTGATAGCCTCAGATGCTTTTTATTCCATTAATTTGCCTAATTGTTTTTGAATGTGTTGTAATTAATAAAGTGAAGAGACAACAGGAGTGGCAAAAGGTCACCACTGATGACCACCCGATTCCTTGAGGGGCAGAGGGAAAGAATTTAAGAAAAACATTTTTCTCCGTGTCCCTACTCCCCATGTGGAAGAATGGATTAGGTCAGGCTCATTGCTTCTTCCTCTTCTCTCTTCCTGTGAAGGTGCATAATAACTAAAGGCAGTCAACCTTAAAGCCCAGCAAAAGGACATGTCTGATTCTCAGCTGATGAATACTTATGCATACTAAAACTAACTCCTGCTCAGTGGAATTATATAAGGATTGAGCCTTCCACATTCCAAGGTCAGAGTTGCCAGCCAGTACCACCAAACTGTGAAACCCAATTCCCTGGAAACCAGAAATAGCACAGGTCACTCCCTAAGCTATCAAAATTTACTTTATTGTTCAACAGCCAAAACAAAAAAGTGGCAGAGAACAAAGGGGAAAGAGAACGAAGTGATGTGACTAAGTGCTCCCAATGGACCTTGGCAAGCAAAAGAAGAAAGGCAAAAAGAGTAAGAAGTCACAAAAGTACATGTAATTAACATAATCAGTGTAAGAGTGGTGTCAGCAAATTAAAAATAGAGAGTCCATAATACCCAGAAAGTGTGCTTAGGGCAATGCCATGAAGAGCAACAAGATGTGTGTGCACCCTGGAATGAAGCTGAGGTGACAGGATTTCTTGTCACTAAAGAAAGTACACAAACAAAGTATGAAAAAATCTTTTAACTGGGTTTAAAACATTAATAGTCAAACCAAGAATTTTGCATAATTTTAAGGTATGCAAACATAAATTCTGAAGACATTCAAAGTCCCTCCCTCTCCCATCACCTTCCCCTCACACTTTGCCTTCCAGAAACAACAGAACTCATCCATGGAGATAATTGTTCCAGGGAACCCCTGAAGGACAGGGACTAAGTTTCCACATCTATGGGAGCAGGGCTGGATTCTTTCAATCCTTCAGGCATTTGGTGAAGCAAAGCTTTGGGATGAAGAGCAATTCCAGGCTTGGAAATAAGGCAAATTATTTACCAGCATACAGGAGCACACAAATATATCATGCAAAGTAACATTTAGTATTCAAAACCTATGGGATCAAGCAGGATTGTACATTGAATTATTTTCTTTTCTTATGCATTTCTACCTAGCTGCCATTGAGCTATCTGAGGAACACTAGTATGTTTTGAATTTTTTCAAAGACTTCATAGCATTTAATTTGGAAACTAGAGTTATTGGAATGTTTTAAAGTTTTATTAACCTCTATTATATCCATCAATTACATTATACAGCAAAACAAGTTTCCTTTCTTTGAAAAGAATCCTTGAAAATTACTGAAAAGGAACTCTTCAGAAAAACTTAACCTCTGCAGAAATCAATTGCAAAGAAAAATTCTAAGAATGATATGTGAAACACAGTTATCTCTGGTGCCATTCCACCTCATCATTCCTAGGGTAGCAAATCAAAAACCTTTGGACAAGAGGAAAACAGAAGACTAATGGATAATGTGTAAAAAGCAATCAGGCACCTTCCAAGAACTAACAAAGATCAAGGGTCACCGAGAAAGGTCAGGTGGGGTCCACATGGAGGTGCAGTCAGTCTCCCAGCTGAAGTTCAAGGAAATCGAAACAAACTACTTTGATGCTTCTCTGCTGTTGGATGCAAAATTGTTCCTACTTCAACTTTTGGAAAACATGAAGTCACCTGATGGTCCAGCCGCTCCACTGAGAGCAGGGTTGGGTCCCAGTTCCTGCCTGAATTACAGTGCACTTTCACGTGAGCACATATCCATTAAATTCGGATTCCTCAGGTGCTAAGCCCTGAGAGGGCAAAGATGGATCAAGCTGAGAAGCCTAAGCCACTCTCTGTTCCCTGGAAGTTGTGAACTCCACAGTAGAATGGCTGCATAGGATGCAAAACACCCTCTGAATGCTGTTGGCTTGGTTTGCCATATTAAAAATAAATTAAATTAGCAGTTCAATAAACTCAGTTGTAAACTTCAGTTGTAAACTGCTCTTGCCATAGAGGCAGCAGCCTCAGGGAAAACCAGCCAAGCAGTTCTTCACTGAATCCTTGGCACCCAGGAAACATAGGAGATATTCCCTTCACTGGGAATAAGATGCGATTTCCCTCTGCCCACTTTACTCCATAAAAAGGGCAGAGGAGGCTGCCCTCATTCTTTAAAGTCTGTCAAACCCCTAAAATTTCACCTCTGCATTTTCATCTGTTTTGTATTTAAAACATAGTTTATTAATATTGGAGGAGGTGCTCCTTCTAATGTCTATTGTCACCTTTTCCCTTCAGTCACAGAAAAATTTCCAAATTTATTGGGAAATGAGCCAGTCCTTGTTCCTATCACAGAGGCCAAGCATAGGAGACAAAGATTTAAAAACAAGTTGGGTTTCTGTATTAGCCTGACTTTTCAACCAAAGAAGAGGTGTGCTGCCAGGGTACTCAGTGGCAGGAGGGGAGCCCTGCCCGGCAAGGCTGCCCTGCCTTCCTGCCTGCTCCCAGCCGCGGGATGAGCCCGCTTTCTCCTGTCTCCCTGCGCAGCAGAGACAACAAACAACTCCCTCCCACTTTGCATATTCCAATCCAGTATTTCGAACAGAGCCCTTTGCTTTTTATCCTAAAGTGGTACTTGTTAAAGGAGCTGTGACCACTCAGGCTATTTCCTCTGAGGATGATAACGCTGCTGCAGAAGCTTCATTATTATGCTAATGGGCACAGGCTGAGCAGCTTTCATAACTGCCACATTAAATCATCTACCAAGGGGAGGCCTTGAGAGCCATTTACACTGCACTGTATGCATATTAATGAAGCGAGGAGCGGCAGAATTGTTTTTGAAGCAATAGGCAGGTAGGATCAAAAAAAAAAGAAAAAAAAAAAAAAGGCATTATATTGAACGTTGGGAAATGTAGAGATGGTTAAACTTCACACAGGTTCAGTTCTGAAGCTCAGTTCTGTTGTCTGTAATTAGGAGTGAGTAACAACCAGGCAGGAACCTGCAGCAGCTGCAGTTGTGATGGAGGTCTCCGTTACGGACTGCAAGGGCTCCACAGTATCCGTGCTGAATAACACAGGCTGAATCCTCGGCCAAACATACAGAAGAGTACTCTTATCCTCATCCTGTCCTCCTCATTCCCTGGCTCCCTCCCTCTTGCCCCAGGATACCCACTTGTGATGAGCTAAAGCAGATAATACCACTACACAATGAGATAAATACCTAACAGCACCCCTTCAGAGTAATTCCAGCACATCCATCAAGACCAAGGACATAAAAGCAAACAGGCGACATTTAGAGTGATCCTGGGCTGACAGCTGAATGTAGATATACTTTTCCCAAAAGATAAACCACGTGGAAATCACCGCAGATGAAGGTGGATGATACAGGCAGGTTAGGTTGAAGAAATAGCAGGAGCAATAATCCCAGCAGCTCACCTGCCCAGACAGTGTCACGCTGCTTTATTTCACATATGTTCCAGAAAATGTGTATTGTCAAGAGGGAGTTTAAGGGCAGAGCAGTGTCATTACTGACAGGAACTGGGAGCTTTTCCCACTCAGATGAGAAAACTGCATAAAGGAGAGAGCTCCATGGAAAATGAGAATGATGTTGGCATTGTTATCGAAGCAAAGTCAGGACCTTTTTATCAGATCACAGATTTGTTTAGACAGGTAGGCATATTTTTAAATGATTTATAGGTGAATATTACGTGCACTGTGGAAAGAACACACACTTTAGAAACCTGGCATCCTAGGAAATGTTTTCTTTTGTAATTCAAGCTGTGCACTATCTTCCATCACTATGCTCTGTAATATCAACAATCCACTTCCCTATCTTGCTCCTGCTACTCTCCTCCCTGGACATCTATCCTGCAGGCCCAAACAATGCTTGACAGCAATCCTTCATGTCCTCAGGACATCACCTTCCAGCACTTCCTCCTTCCCCACACTTCTTGATTCCAAAGGCATTCGATAAGAGAAAGACAGTGTTTACAAGAGGAAGAATTCACCTGGAACCAGAAAAGAATTACTTTTCTATATGGTTGAGAAATGTTTACCCATGATCCCAGTTGAAATCTACAAACATCAGCATCAAACCATGCATTTTTATTATGAATGAAGAGATTTTTTTGCACATCATTGCTGCAAATAATATATTTAACATTACATAAGAAATAAGTGCAAAAAATTGATAAAAAGTCAGTCACACAATCTTCCAAGTAAGCCTTTGAAAGCCTTTACCTGCCAAGAAAAAGAACTAGAATCATAAAAAGCTGCAATAGCTTTCTCCATCTTATGAGCAAAGAATGACTTGGGATACAGCTGGCCCTCAGAATACTGACACTAGCCAAAGGGAAGAGCCCTAGCACAGCTGAACAAAAGATAAGACACTGATAAAAGATGACTTACCCCATCTTCCCCAACCTAAACGAAATTATTCTGTACTTTAGCCTTTAACTGACTCCTGAAGATCCACAAATTGACTTTCTGAAGCACCTTCCTAGTATTGTTTTCCAGCTGTTTAAAAATATTTTCTACCCAATTGATGTTTTTTTTTTACAACACCTCACTCAACAACTAATGGTCATGTTTTCATAATAACTGCCCTCCCTATTGAAAGCTGGAAAATTTGTTTGGTAATTTTGAGACTTTCCCTTCAAATATTGCCTTTTCTATCTCAGTTGTGTTCCCTGCATTGTAGGGTATCATATGACCACACAGAATTGCACAGACCGAAGCTTAAATGGATCCTCTCGAATATTTTAATGCTGTTTTTCATTTTTGTTCTCAGTAACTTGAACTAAATAAAAAGTAGGGTACAATCCTAAAGGAGATTACTTTGAGATCTGTCAGCCCCAGACTGCTGTAGGCACTTTTCTAAACTAATTAGACAGATAAACTGGCACATTTAAATAATGTAATGCCCATCATTCATGTCTCATGACATATTGCAGAATACCTAACTTTAAAGGGAATCTGCCCTTGAAAGGGAAAGAAAATATTTATGAGTATCTTGGAATTCAACAAGTAATAGTAATCTGATAGTAGGTAGATGACAGAATAATGTAGCACAATTACATAAATACTCCCACAAACCAGTGGCAATATAGCCTTAATTATGAGATATTATAAATATATATGTAAATAGATTTCTCTACTTCTAAAATGTACCAGCAAAACATAAGAAATGTTTTGAATGACTGCCAAAGAGCTTAGTTTAGCAAATGGATAAAATATGTAACATTTCAAATATCTAATGGCAAATCAATTCCACAAACTGAATTTGATTTGCTTCTTGCACACCTCACCCCAGTTTTTGCCCAATTAGCTGTTCAGCTTCAAAAAGCTTTGGGATACAGACTAATTTCTGGTGTATGTTTATGCAGTATCACTCAACAACACCACAGGGCTCACTCCTAAATGAGGTCTTTGCATACCAGGACACTGCTACTATTGCTTATTATTGCTGCTGTTAATGACCATGGGAGTGATTCACATGTAACCATGTAAGAGGCACATGGTAGCAGTGGATATCTGCTTACCTTGCAAGTATTATGGTTGACAATTTCACAGGTTAATTTGCTTTCATTATCTAAGCAAGGCAAGCATGGGTTAGAAATGGGTTTGCTTGGTAGTCCCGTGAAAGGGCTTGGTTTGTGTTGTAAGCAAATTAATGAAACTTAACCTTTTAAATATGAACAGATGGCAAAAGAGACAGAAATTCCATTAGCTAATAAGATAAAAAGTGTACTCAACAAGGTAAAGTTCATAGTCAAGAATCTAGTTCTTATACACACACAGAGCTCAGGAGATACCCTGAGAGCTCTGCATGGTTTTGATTTGTACAAAAAGCCCCACAAGTCTTCATTTCTAATCTCTGAAAGCCTGACATTAGATTAAACTTATATATGTGGTTTTGCTGGGGGCGGGTTGAGGATGGAACTACTACATGTATTTGCTAAAACATTATCAACAGAGGGGACATTTCCCACTGCCAATACCCACAGATTCCACTTCATTGCTAGTCTGTGAATCACAAGGTCCTAAACCACTGTCTGTCTATTCCACTTTAAACACTACTTTACCCAAACCATTTAATGCCAATTAGATCCCCACAACATGCTGGTTTTGCTCTGTGTCATTTCCTATGTCTGCTTTAGAAATGGTTTATTCTCTTTCACTTCCCCAGAGCTGTTCTGCACCCTATTACTGTGTCTTCCTGAAGGGATTGTTCTGGAAGGTTATGAAAGATTTCAGTGCTGTCAGTGCAGAGTTGTTCTCTCAAGTATTACAGCCACTGGGATTAACTCAGCTAGCTGGAGCATCATTAGGGGGAATCAGTAGGGCTTCAAATTATCACTAAGGATGAAAGAGATGCAGCAGTGTATCAGATGTGCCTGTGGGACCAGCACTGCAACTGGCCCATCAGACTGAACATTGAAGTGCAAGACACATCTGAGCCAGCAGGTAATGCTGAACCACATCTGGGTCCTGATTTCCCTTCATGAGACTACACAGAACCAGAAGGGCCAAAATGCTCTCTGAAAGAAACTTATGATTCTTAGATAGATTCATCACTCAGCAGTTAAGAAAGAAAAAAAACCTCTTTCCTTCATTACAGAATAACTGTCTAATCTTTCCTACACTGTAGGGGACAGCTTTGGAGCTCCAAACTCCATAAGAGTTCCTATTTTGGATATCAGCCATCCTTACTTCTGTCTGGCAGGCAATGGCAGGGAAGAGAGGATAAACTTTCTCTTTCAGGCGTGGGACACCAGCCATCAGAAGGCAGCAGTGACACTAGATAGTGACCCTTAAAGCTGAAAATCTGCAAGTTGCTCTCCTCTGACAGGCTGCTAGGAATGCCACAGGCAGGCAGACAGCCTAGGAGGGGGAATTTGCTCCCCTCCTCTCTTTCTTATCATCTGTAGCTCAAAGCCATCAACTAGACATGTTGGGAGGAATATATAGCCTGTGTTTATCTTAAACTACAACACTTCTTGTAGCTCTACAGTTTGTTACTTCCAGTCAGAACATTTTTTTAAACGATGTAGTTCAAATTGATTATGCTTCCTTGTATTGCTAATTAATCATCAGAGCAAATCAGCTGGCACCTAGACTTCCATGTAGAAGCTAACACATTTAAAATGCTCAATGGAAAAATCTCTGTTTATTAATGCACAGAACAAACCATATACCCAGGTTAGAGGAATATGCACATGTGTAACACTTTCCAATTTTGAAAAGTGAGTTATTTCTCTGCAGAGACAACTTAATACAATAGAGTGCATAAACCTGGACCTCTGCCAGCACCTGTCAGTTCAGGAACTTCATCCACTTTAATAAGCTGCCGCTCTCTGGATCTCAATTAACCAGACATGCTGGTGCAATTGTAGAGAACTCAAAAATAAGAGAGAAGATTTCACAGATTCTCCATCTGTAGGCCTTCTGTAAGCATGACACATACAAATAGAACTTAATATTGTAGGTGACATCCTTAAAATTATGAATTACAGTGAGGCAATGGGAAGCTGGTAGAGAAACATCAGCAGGAGGCCCCAGAACAAATGTTATTTTTCATGGCTTACTTCAATCATTGTCATCAGAAGTCGGCATCTATACTAAGCACCTTATTGATACCACTGCTCTAGTGGAATCTGAGATCTGCCAGCCCTGCTAACTGCTCCATGAATTAACCCCAGCTCCAAGTAGGCAGAAGGGTTCACCAGCATGAATCTAATTACAGGATTGAAGCCTGTATTTATACAATGACAATTTAACTGCCAGAATATAGATACATCAAAATGCTTGAATAGCACAGTAAATCATGAGAACTTAATTTTCACTTTGTAAGAATCTCACAGGACTTAAAAGGAATGGGACCAATAGATTCCTAAAGAGATGACACTAAAAATCCCACAATGTTTACTAGGTAATTTTAGTATTTCAGCATGTTTTCCAACCCTACTATAGAAATTCAAAGCAGGGACAAAAGGTAGCAGAAAATTATTTTTGCTTGTACACGCAACCCAGAGATTCCTACTAAATGCCATTTGATGCACTTTATTTCATAATCATGACCTAAAATGCTGCTACCATGCCCCATAAAGCACCCTGTCTTTTACTAGACTCATTATCTGTCTGGTCTGTTGTGACTGGATGCTCATCTTAGGATGAGACCTTTCAGTGTTTATTGGTACATAGCACAATATAGCTGTTTGCCAAGTTGGGGTGTTTAGGTTTTATCATAGTATTGCAGAATTTAGCATTTCTTTACAGATAAGTGTTGTCAAAAATTTCTGTTGTTGAACACAGCTAACAAAATTAACATAATTAGTACATTTTTCATCTGCTAAAATAGATGTTTATTCTATTTCAATGTAAAGCATGTCAGAAAGTACAAGTTATATTCATTAAGAACATTTGAGTAGCAGCAGGATGGACTGTGGATTAAAAGAAGTGGAAATCAGCATGTTATACACCTTTTTTTTCCAAGCAAGTTACAGTAAATAGAAATCAGAATGTGTCTGGTGATCTACACTACTCTTAAAACAATTTACTTCATCCCTACTATACCATCCTACACATGACTGTCCAAAGTACGTAGAAGATGACTGGAGATGATGTAGCCAGGTGTCAATTTGCTGGTAAAATGTGGAACATACACATTAGCCAGGACAAGCCGCTACTAGAACGGATGTTTAATCACCTTCTGCTGATTCTGTGGAGTCTTATGCATGGGCAATCACAGTGCATAAAACACAGCTGAGAGTGGAAGGCACCACCAATGTGGAAAATAAGCGTCCAGACTAAACTGACATATAACAAGAAAACCACCAGACTGGATATTTGCAGTTTTCATATCTCAGTATCTCACTATTCAATAGGTCTATTCAGTTTTTAATTCTCTTCTGTGATACCTAATACAAACTGGGTATTAGATAGGCAATAGACATACATGATAACACATAAAACACAGATTTGTAATTTACAAAACATTATAAACTATTTTTCAATAACTAGACCAGTTCAGACCTTGACTCAGAATTTACCTTTTTATCCTAAGGAGATGGATATGACAACTCAGTGTGAGGAAGGAATTGAGCATTAAGATCTCAACTCAACACAAATAAGAATTAACATTAGTTTTTAAGTAACTAACAGTGTCCCTTGGGATAGAAATGTGGGGTGATCACATTCACAGGCAGTGCCAACCCCCACTCTCATACTAATATAGGCTTTAAGATTCTAAAAAAACATGGAACAGAAGCCCTTAAACAGAGGTGAACTTTCTTAAAGAAGAGTAGTATGTTAATTCTCTCATGTCTGTAACACTATTCTTAATACAAACAAACGGGGTTTTCTTCAATTTTTGTCCTCTCTTTCCAAATGTTAGAGATGCAACAATATGTATGTCTCCCACCAAAGTAATAACTCTTAGATAAGACTGAAAAATCATGAGCTTTCCAATTCTCTCCTTTTGGTTGATCTTTGGACTGTTTTACATTAAGTATGCCTCAGTCAACATTAGTGCACCAGAGCCATGTAATTCTTACACTCATCCCATGGAGGCCCATCACATGACATTATCACACTCACTGACATGACATAACCTGATTCACACTGGGAGCCCGGGGTCAGGCTAAAATAAATTGCATCAGTGTTATTTGTGGGATCAATTGATTGCAAAGCCTAATATGGCTAAAGTCCAGGAGAATATGTGAATGCTCCAGACACAAGGCAATTCTTTGAAATCAATGATTGCTTGAAAGGCTTGATAACCAGAGGCTTTAGGCTATTAACACTAGCTGGTCATTAAGTCCACACAAATTGTTATAGCTTTTATAACCTTTTCTTATCTAGAGAAAACAATTAAACATTTTAATTACATTACAGGGATGACAGAAGATAATTGGAGTTATCAGGAAATTATGTAGTCCTTTTAATGTGAGTTACTATGTCATTTCCATTGCTTACTAATGTACTTGCCACCTAGATAAAGTAAAACTAACTTTCAATTAGGTCCATATTCAAATCACAAAGAAGGAAGAGCACAGAATAAGTAACACTAACACAAATGAATTATCATATTATGGTGGTATTATATAATCTCTAAGTATAGCCCTGGAGACATGATATAATGAGGGAGCCTGAGTTTAAATAGTGTAGTTGTCACCTGTGTAAATTACTTCTTATATCTACCTTTATTTTAAAATTGTGAAGTCTACAAAACAATATACAAATTCTATGTTTATATAAGTTCTCTGAGCTATCCTGCACTATTTACTTAAACTGGTAACACATGTAGAGGACAACCTGCTACAGTTGCTCTTTACATTACTTAATAAAGCATTTTCCTCTTTAGATCTGTTCTAGGTATGTGGGTCTTACAAAGCTCCTACTTCTGCATTATCATGACTTTTGTCCCATATTTCAGTCCATCAGTTCTTCACTGGGATCAGGTCATTATAGTGAGATTTGCAAAGGGGTATGGCTGTGTCTAAATGGGGAGCTTCGCGCAGTATGACTTCAGCCTGTTTGCAATACAAAGGGAATGTGGAAGAATGTACCCCTTAATTTTTTTGCTGTCATTCTTTTCTTGCATAAATTGCTAACACTGAACAGCAGGCACAACAGCAGTTGTATTAGTTTCCAGGGAATTTCTGGTCATGATGTACCAGCCTGTTGGACTTTGAAGATTTACTGATTTGCACTTAAGGGAAATGTGTAAGAAAATATTTACAAGTGCTCATTAGGGCTAAATTGTATCCTTATCCTGTGCAGGTACCCTGGGAATTAAGAAAATTCTATAATGAGAATGGATGTAAGGCTGTCACAACTTATGTAAGAACAGTCAGGTGGACAAGGGAAGGATGAGGAACCTACAAATACACTAAAGGGCCATGTTTGGTAGAAAGTGAAATGTGAGTCACCTTTATTATGGGCACAGTCATACAGGGATGTATAAATAGGAATATAGTCTGAAAATATTATTATGTTAACTAGCCTTTTCTCACCTCCAGGCCTGGTGAGGCTGCAACTGTAGAACTGTGCGCAGGTTTTGTTCTTATACTTGAAGCAGGTTGCAGAACAGAGGCAACACAGATTGCAAAAATGCAACAAGATCTACTTTCCACCATGTCTAGATGTTTTAAAAGGAAATATTGGCCTGTGGGAGATTTATGCAGAGGACAGGATTATAGTTATCAGTTACAGAAGAGATACATAGGAGATGGTCAGTCCACTGCAGAAAAAGCTGTAATGGAGAAACCTCGGATTCAACTAAAATATGGGAACAGAATGTGCAGGTGTCTTACAGAGACTGTAAGTAATGGCAGGCACAGGTGACCCTGCTACGAAGACAGACAGGGACAGCCATGTGNTAGTTCCTTACTGTATTGCCAGGAACTGAAAGCCTATATTATGATGTTTCTTAAGGAAGGAAATGAGTGAAAAATCTGCATGGCTGTGTATGTGAGGCTCAAAGTACACATACTGACCAGAGATCTAGCAGCTTGGAAAGGGGAAGGAACTGCAGTTCCATCCTGGCCAACACACCACAGGTTTAATCATGATCAGTCCTGATTTATCAAGATTTTTATTTTACTTAACAGAAAAACAAGTCCCCTAGTTGGGGACTTGACCACCTCACAGGCTTTGTATATAAGAAGAAGGGGATCAGTAATACACGATTTGGGGTTACTTATGACACATCATGAAAAGAATAAAACACTGCTTTGAACAAGCAGGGTAGAAGAGCCAGAGGTTCTAAATCTGGTTCAGGTCTGTGAGGTCAGGTCTTGCAAGCAAATGAGGATATGTAAGTCTTTGCTTGCAGGTCACACATATGAGGTTGCATGTTTCAGGATATATAACAGCATATAAACCTCACAAGAGAAAACTTGGCACACCTGAATTTTGTGATGGGGATGGATTAAAATTAAAGTCTGTAAGATTTCATTTGCAAGGGTTTTTATTGTAACCACTCCATTTTGGTATAGTTTGGTTTCTCAATCTAAACCTGCCCAGAAGTCTATACATTAATTGCACATACAGAGGAACTATTTGTTTTGTCTTAGAGAAAGGGCTATTGAAGATGATGTGTTCTCCCTTACACAGAAACCCAATTTTTTTTTGTATTTTTCCATATTATCCAGTCATTTATCCCATTTTTTCTGAAGTTTGGCATTTTACCCAGACCACACACATACATAAGTTTGTTTCCGTTGACTAACTTGACATTTGTACACATATAGAATAAGCCAGAATTAGCCTCAAAGGCCTTCATCTCTTTTTCTAGACAACTCAGCAGACTGTCTCTAAGCATAACAAATCTATCTATGACAGCAGCATAAATTCAACTGTCCTGATATCCCAAATTCATTCCTACAACAAAGGCACACAAGCAGTCAGTTGCAATATTACGTGCCATGAAAATCCAAAACTGATAGTTATTCTTTGTGGTGGTAGTTCACAGAAGCACTCTAATCCCTGACCTGATACTCTGCTCAAGGGAGAGCAAGGAAAACTTAAGGAACTTTTGGTTACAGCTACAAAAAATCTCAGATGGTTTCATGCAAAAATAGGCACAAGCTGTTCATAAGGCAAATGCTAAATAAATCTTCATAGCAAGGCTGCTCCTGTGGAAAAAAATCTCATGTCTGTCTCAGAGTTCTACATTTAACTTAATGTGACAACCTTAGTAGACTCATAACAAGCATTGCCTGCATGTCCAGCATCATTTGACCATGATAATTTGCTCACTTGCTTTTTTCAATTCTTTTCCCACAAGATGTACCATCTGTAGAAGTTTCCAGTGTTTTTTCACAAGGTCTCTGTGCAAATGTAGCCATGGGGAGCAATCCACCATATTAAACAACTGCAAATAGTTCTCCTGATCTACGTGACAAGATATACTGAACAAAATGGTGCTGTAAGAGAATAATTATTTAAATATGAAAAGGATTATAGCTCACGAGGGAAAGCAAGAAAGAAGACAATGGCTGTAGTATCACTGATGATATTGAGAAAGTGGGACAATATTATAATTATTGCCTTATCATGGCCCTTTTTTCTTAAATGAGCCTTTAAGAATATCTGATACAGATACTTAAACAGAAAATGAAGTATCCAGTTCCCTTTTGTGTGGTTACTTTCTTTTTTTTTTTTTTTTCCTTCATGTTTTTGGGTCTTTGTGTCCATATTCTGCTTTTGGAGGGAGCTTACATGTGGCCTCAAACAATTATCCAGCTTTGCAAAGGATGAGACGTTCAAAAAGACTCAATACACTTTCATCATGCAGGACACAGTTTAAGTTCTGCTTAATTTAATGAAGAAAGCCAGAGCACATTCCCTGAATATTTTATGAAACTGACTGTGCTGTATGTTGGAAGGTCAACTCTGATGTACATCAAGAGCCCATAGGAGTGCAGGCCAAGAACTGCATCTTGATCTTAGACAGGGGTTTTTTCTGCTCACAAGGAAAAACATCCTGTGCGTAAAGTATCTGTGGAGAGAACTGCTTCAGTAAGTGGTGACAAATCTTTCAGACACTAAAATAAAGATGAAATAGGGCTATCAATAGAGCAGCTATAATCATGACAAAAATCGACTCAGCAGTTTTTGCTATTTTAAAAACTATTTAAAATACCAGCTTCCAGACTGCTAGTTTTCATTTTTGGTTTTACGATGCATCTAAGGGAAATATGTGCTTCATATGAATTCATGGTTATTACACCACTGCTACAACACTTTAATGTGTGTCAGCATTTTCATGGTGAACCTTGTAGTATTAGATCTGTAACTGGTCCATAAAAATTTGCCCAAGACAGGAACCTGACATAAAAGGTGCATTATTGTAAGCTGGGGAGGATCAAACATTTAACCTTAGATAAATAAAAATATGATTAATGATAACTGGATCTGGTCACTTTCTTGAGTGGAATGGAATACATAACCCAATAGCAAGTGACATAAGTCAACCACTTATAGTATCATTATAGACTTCTAATGCTGAGATATTTTAAGACATCCTTTTTATGTAAACAGCATGTCAATCTTTTAAGAAAGGTGGTTTTGTTGTTTGTTATCTTGTGCCATTGTTTCCTAAGTATGTGTTCAGGACACACAGCTCTCATGCAGAGACATTCCTGTTTCCACATTTTAGATGGGATTTACAGCTCAGAGACCTGCCGAAGGTCAGAAAGTATGTGTCAGACTGAAAAATCAACCTCCTTCCCCAAATCCCTAACCTTCACACCAATCAAATGAACATCAGCCACATTCTGATCTTTTCATCAGGGTGAATTTGCACCAAGAGCTTTTTATTTTTGTTAAGATCTCTCAATTCTAAGTCTCTGACAACTGCAACTATCACTTCTATAACAACTGGACTAGAAGCCAACTGAAATAAAATATTCTGAGATTAATCCTACATCATCATGCATATCCTTTCAGAGAAAAAGAAAAAAATTACAACATTTATATGGAGATTATTCTGAGCCCATGTGTCTTGGATGGCTGTGAGCACTGGTGATTGTGCTATGAACCTAGATTGAATGTTGATATGCACTGAATAAATTTATGTTTTTGTCTGGGAGGGACTGTGTATCTTAATGATGATAAAAGCAGCTAGAAAATCAGCTTGCTTCCTCATTTCACAGTTTATAGCTTTGAAAAGAAAAAATATGATATCCTAAGCAATTTGCAAAGCACACAACCTCAATTTGAAAAAGAATAGCATTACTCTACTAATGAAGAGGAGAAAGCACAATATTAGATGACTAAGATTGGAAGAAAAAGGAAAAAGTAACACCAAAAAAGCTGTTTCATTAATCTCAATAAAAGTAGGAAGTCCTTGATATCTAAGTCACAATCTTGAAGCCAACTCCCACATTAAGAGAGCACTCTCATTCCTTTTCTGGGGACTGGATGAAGGTTATTTTTGAAAGTCAAATGTGTACAGTCTAGGTTGCAGTGCTGTTTTGATACTGGCCATTTTGATAATGTAAAGCTTTATGATAATGATAAACTAAGCTTTAACAATAATATACCACTAACAATGTTGCTACAGAAGTGGTTTAGACCATGTAACAGCATATAAAATACACTAATGTATATTATTTTTTAAAAATCTAAGCAAAGGATATTACTTGGGATCTACGTGGATAATTCCTTAGAGATGCAGTCTCCAAGATAACAACTTAAACATCTGGTTCCCCATCATGTCTTGCCAGCAGTTCTTGTTTACTTTATGTATTAAAGCATCACTTCAATATAATTAAGTACCCCATCATATTCAATATCTACAGTACAGAAATAAAAACATCTCTATTATTAATCATTTTAATAAAGTGGAAGAGTTTTGTAACTGCTTTTATCTTTCAAACAACAGAAATTTCATCTTTTAAATTAGTGTAGTCAACAGCTATTAAGAGTCTGACAGAGAGAAACAGGAAGATCCCTCCACAAACTGCCACTCGACATTTAAATGCAAGCTTCTAACATTACAGGAAAATTACTATATGGTGTGCTATTACAAAGAAATATATATATTATACACAACAATTATACACTCAGATTCCATTCTCCTTGATTCACCACTTAAGCAGGAGGAGAAACTGAGGCTTAATTAGAACGGGACATTATGAGACAAGACATAGAGAGCCCCAGTCAGACCCTGAGAACACCTGATGCATATATTTATTTTCTCAGTAGAGGAGGTGATTCTGTATCATTTATCGTGTGAGAGGCTCAGGACACTATAGTTTAAACCAGCCAAATTAATCGGTATACTGACAGCTCCTTCTTTCTAACAAGATTTCTCCTCAGTTAGGAAAATTCATTTTCAGATACTAAAAACCCAATTTTAGTTTGAAGCTAAACCTCAGACTTCTTCTGTGATACCAAAGGCCACTGTAGCACATGCCTTCCATACAATCCCATCCAGCAATGTATTTCCAGTACAAATTTCCAAAAGTAAATGCTCCCTGGCTCAGAGACTGGCAGTGACACTACAGGCACTGGAGAAGGAGTGGGAGGCTCTTCACATCATTAGCAGAGGAACATTTTGTAACTCTGGGAAGTGCTCAGGTTCCATGGTGCCGTATGCCACACAACCTACATGGAAAAACTAATCAGGGATGCACAAATGCAGGTATATCTATGATTTAATTGTTTCTACACAATTTGTTGCAGTTTCTTTTTTCTCTCTTTTTTTTTTTTCTTTTTTCCCGGTTTTAGTTTGTACACTTCTATCTGCTTTCTGAAAAACTAACACTCATTTTCCAAGATGTTTATGATAGTGTTGCTCAAGGAATGTCCTGGGATCTCTTTCATGGCCCCCAAACACTAGAGAATAATCTCTATCTTCTAGGGCATTTCTGAGTGTAGTTCATGCAACTTAATTTGAAGTTGCCACTTTCTATTCTTCTATACAACCTTTTTGCTTTGGCAACCAGACATTGTTTCTGAGGGCTTTCTTCCCTGAGCCTTCAAAGCATGAAGCAGCAGGAGTGGAAGTCCCCCCTTTGACCGTTAACAAAGATCAGCTGTGACAGATGCCTTCAGGCTCACAGTTTTCTCACCATACTTGCCCCAGTACTGCTTGACACATCATCTCTTGTTAAATCGCTCCAATTTGCAACAGGACATTCATCTTCTTGGCTATCCCTGACACTCCTGTGTGCATCAGGCTCTGGATAACATTGCCACTGCACCAATGTCACAGAACAGGAGATTCTGGAGAGCTCAGGAACCACCACAAAGTGGGAAAACTTCTTGCAGTCCAGTTGTGTCAGAGTGGTTTCACTGCCATACTGCTCTACAGCAGACAGGTACATATTGGTACTAGTCTGACAGGTCCTGGTGTATGGCTGTCTTGGAACAACCTGCCATACAATTGGTATAATCCCACTTTTCAGCATGAAAGATTTCAAATACCGTGTTATATTTAATTTAAATAGTCTGCCATCATTTGCAAAGCTGTTCAAGTCAGAATGCTTCAGATAAAAATGTCTGAAGATCCATGACAAAATGTACTTTTTCATGACAAACTGTCACAGTACTCATGTGAGGCTGAATAAAGTGGGGTATGAGAGAAACATATCCTGAAATAAACTGTGATTCTTTGTCAGAGTCAATCCCCCATGTGAAACAGGGGAAAAAAGCCTTCCTCTAGCCTCAAAGGATACAACAAATGGAAGCCATTCCACAGGAGGCTCCACAGAGTTTTATCTACAGTGAATCATACACTGCAGCAGCCAGGCTCTCCTCTGTGTATGCAGCATCTGAGACTTTATACAAACTGAACTCATATAAAACAAATTTTAAAGCTAGTCTTTCCCTAGGTTCCTTGGTTCACTGAGATTTGGCCATTTCATATATCCATACAGATACCCTGTTCTCAGAGAAGTAGCATTGCTATACTTCAGCATTAGGGATTTGAAAGTGCAATTCCTTAAACAATGATTGTTCAACCCATCCTTTCCACATCCATCCCCTCTCCAGTGTAAACCCTTAATGATACATAACTGGGAAGTGTTTGCTTTTACAGAGCTGAAAGCAGACCTAAAATGCACTGTGACCAATCACACTAAAAAAAATACATCATCCAAAGGACAGCTGAAGCAAATTATTCAAATTGTCTACTGGTTCAGAATCTCCTGCATGAAAGTCATTGAAATTTATTTGTAAAAGAACAGCACGATTAAAAATAACATGACAAAACAAACTCTGTTGGCAGATCATCCTCAGTGGAAGTCTAAATTTTTTTCACTTCAAAGCATCTCTCCTACTCTAAGAGTTCTGCAACCCACACAGCTTTCTAAGAACATTCAAGAAAACCCAGATTTTTAACATCTGTCTAGCAGCCAAACTGCCCTCCACAGCTGCCTCTGAATAGCTTTACCCAAAGAATGTGCAATACTGAAGGAATCTCAGCTGAAATGGTTTTCAGGGCAACTTCACACACAGAGGAGAAGAAATTCACTAACACAAACCTGAGAAAATAATAATGCCTCCAGATTTGTTAGCTTAGGTTTTAATTTTGTTAGGATGCTAATGTGTGAAGGGCTAGAAGAAAATAGAAGTCCGGTATCAGATGCACTGGAGAGGAAATTTCATCTTGGATGTTGCAGAATATGCTCAGCAGGCCAGAGAAACTAAGCTTTAGGGTCTATCTGCCTATGTAAGACCTGGATTCAGTGTTACATCCCTGTTTGACAAAACATCTCAACACAGGCTTACAGGTAAGCACAGGCTTAACTTTCACTGACGACAAGATAGATTTTTTAAGATGTCAATCACTAGAGAAGCTAAAGGTTTTTAGTTCAAATATCCCAATTCTCACCTGCAGACAGCAGGACTCCTGTAAGAGAGAACAATTTTCTGTAACATACCTCACTATTTGAAGAAAACAGTTATTACAATTTTCAAACCCTGAAGTTAGGTATTTAATTCCCAAGCTAGGTACATAAATAATAAAGCTGCATGACTTTCAGACATGCTGAGTTCCCACTGATTTTAATGAGAGCAGTACATGTTCAGTTCCTCTTGAAAGAAAGATTGTTTAGATACCCAAGTATGAATGAAGAAGCTTGACTTTCAGATGGAAACTGCTTTTATAGGAGCCAGTTGGAGGTTTTTATTTTGCATTGTAGATGGCTGATTAGGGACTCTGGCTCTGAATGATTATCAACCAGCATGTCACACAGGAAGAGCCATGCTTTTGTTAACAGTGTGATGGCACATGAGGTAGAAGCAGATTGCCATCCAGCTACTAATGGTGAAGTTAAAATGCGTGCAGTTTAAACTGAGGTTCTCACTAGCAGCTCCACACACACAAGATTTTCCTAACAGGATGACAAGGAAGCTACAGTTTGAGCAAGGTTGTGGGTTTAATCCCACTATGAGCCATTCACTAAGAGCTGGACTCAATGATCCTTGTGGGTCCTTTACAACTAGGAATACTCTGTAATTCTCAGGCACTGCAGGAGCAAGACATATTTCACTGTTCTTCATTTGCTATGGAACTTTTAGTATACATCTGACCCAAGCTAAGTTCACTTACATGGTTTCTCCATCACAAGAAAGATAAGAGCTTGAAATCTGGAAATAGCCAAGGTGTCACAAACTTTGGCTAGCAAATTTCAGATGGTCACTGTCACTGGACCCTTCAGTTCTATTTCCAAGGTGGTAGTTTGAAGAGATACACAAACTATGTGATCTCTGGTTTTGTCAACTTCTTGAAGTTTGGCAGGTGTGAGACTCCAGCTATTAACCACTAATCCATACACCATTGATCATCACCTCCGGTACCTTGTTTTGTCAATATATTCAGTGGTGAAGGCACAATTAAAATACTGTGCAGTGTTTGGAAGAGATTCTTCTGCTGTGTCTGGGATACAGCTGAGAGGAGGTAGCTGCTTATTGGCGCTCACACTGTTAAAATAATGTGTGTGGCACAATCTATCATCCATGTTAGACATTAAGCAGTCTCTAATATCAATTACCAATTAAGAGCTGACAAACAAATTTTTGTGATTAGCAGACCAGTGAAATTACAGTCTGCTGGTAAGGAAGAATCTCCCCTCCTTTTCTAGACTTCCTCTGCCAACCCATTCTCAAATAAAGAGAAGGAACTTCAGCTGTTTGAAAGAAGCCACTGAAAAAACTGGGGAAAGAAATTCTCCCTGTGACTTTCAGATCTTGTTTCCAGGTTTTTTACTGTACAAGATCCTCACACTTCCCAGTGCCACATTGCATTTATTAGTGTAAACAGCATGATGAGTAAGATCATATCACCAAATCAATAGGCAAGAAAACACATATTGCTGGCAGAGTCTAGACACCTGCTCATTACTTTCAGGGAAGTAATGCTCATTACTTTCAGCACATTGCTCATGAGGACACAGCTTTTTCAAGACACTGTTTATTTAAGTGCTTAATGGATATATTTGTCACACAAGGCCAAGAAAAGTCACATCAAAACCTTTGACACATCACCTGGTGCTATTTTATGTTTTAGGAAATTTGGCACACATCGCACTACAGAGCAATACATTATTAAGTGTTATCCCAGGACATAAGATAATCAATCAGAAAGATCCTTTGGGATCAAAGAAATTGAATAACTGGCATTTCTGCATGAACAGAAGCATAGGGAGGGGGTGAAGAAGTTGCCATTTGAGGAACAAACTGTTCAAAGAAGCTTAATTATGTCTCTCCCTTTTTCTCTTCATAAAGAGTCCTAGCTGTGCTGTACACAGGTCTCACATTCACAGCCCTTCCTCTGCTCAGTGCCTGGATTTCCTACCATCTACACTGTGAGTCCTGGAAAGTCATAAAAAAATTTCTGTTAAGAATCTGATCATGTTACTCAGACCATTTGGCCTTGGGCTTGCATTCATTATATGAAATGAAATGCTATGAAATACTATGAAAGCCAGTAAAAGAGGGGATTAGGCAATCTCTTTGGGTCACTCACTCACTTCCCATCCCTTCCCCTCTCCCTCTGTCTTGGGACAGGCTCCTTTCCCAGATCATTCTGTATACACTTAAACAAAATGCAGACTGATGGAGTATGTTGTGGTAATGGAAAACCCCACTGGGGGGGGGAGAAGGAAAGAAAAATTGCTATTTATCTGAAACAATACAAACCTATTATGATGGTATAAATAGTCACTGGAAAAATGACTCTTGTGACCCAGTATATCAAACCCAGCACTTCTGTCTGGTATAGGCTTGGCTGATTTAGCTCAGAAACAGTCCAGGCTGGGAGAAGTACATGTCTGTCACACACATAATGGCTCTTAGTTCTCTACACTGAAATAACTTATGAATACCAAGAGGGCTAGATTCTGCAACCAAAGTTCAGGAAAACGCATATGACAATATATTTTATAACTTCTTTAATTTCTCTATTTCTTTAGCTGAATGTCTCCTTTTGGTCATTTTTCAAGTATTTTACAAGCCTGCACATCTAATCCCCAGGCAAAATATCCACATCAAAGAGGCAGCTCTTGAACAAAAGAAGTCATCAAAGAAGCACAGGTACACTTGGGTAAAGACAACATTTTCCTGGTACATCATTTGAAAACAAAATACACACATACAAATCTCCAGTGAATTTATGACATATTTAAAATATATCTCTAACAGAAATTCTCACCAGCGTTTCTCCAGAATGTCTCCTGTCTCACAACTCAGAAAGCAGCTTGGCTGAGGATAAAAATCACATTTTATAGGTGGTGTTTAATTCAGGACTGTGTAAGCAATGACATGACCTCTGCTGCACAGACAGGAAAGGGATTTTTGAAACCAATGAACCTTAATTACTTGCGATTTACTAAACACATAAGCTAGCAGCAGGATGTTTAAAACTGACAAAATTATCAGCTCTCCTTTAATTATCTTCAACTATGTAGCCAGCTAAGAAGGTATCTTTAGAAGCAAATGAATGAATTAGGCTTATAAATCCCATAGGAAGATGGGTTCCAGTAGGATGTACATTCCTTTAATAGGATGTATATAGTAAGATTCCACATAGCAGCTGCTGAAAACTGTAACTTCAGATGTATTTACCTGGCTGACCGTGCAAAGGTGAGGTCAGAAAGCATCTGGTATAAATGAGCAGAAGGGTCGGGGAGCAACCCAGTCAGAGAAGCAAATGGCTGTTGTGGTGCAGTAATGCTTCCCCAGAGAAACCCTGTTCTAGCAGAAGCCAGCTGATAACTGCATGGCTTTTGTTCACAGTGTCTTGGCCTCACTGGACAGTTCCTAAACCTTGCATTTCCCTTGGAGAACAAATTGTATCATTAAGTTTCTTAACAGAAGAAGTATCATATGCCAGGTAGGCCTTACACTGGTGTTCTCCATGTCACATCTGTGAGAAAAATCAAAAGGCTTTTTTTCCCTTTGGGAATGAGTAGAGATTAGGTTTGTGAACTGCAGCATGCAAACAATGAGACTATTGAAGAGTTCTATTTAATATGTTCATGGCCTAAGGTACATGCACATTATGTTAACCTATTTATCAGAAAGTCTATGTACTAATACAGTAACACATGACATCTTCCTAAAAACACACTTTGACCTTGGGACTATTTCAAGAAAACGCAGGCCTACATCCATATTCCTCCCAGCATCAGCCGGAATTTGGGCTAAAGAGTGAATATAGAAGTGGTGCAGAAGAGCAGCTACCTGAGAAGAACTCATGAGCAGCACAGGGTTTTAGGCAAGGAATTATATCTTTTTCACACACATCTAGAGGGATTCACAGCTTCTAGTAAGGTCCTATTTTCTCTCTTCTCAATGTCATCCAAAGACTCCCAGTTCCCTTAAAAAGCCAGAGCAAAAGAAAAGTTCAAGGAGAGCTCTTAAGCAGCAATCACACTGTGTAACTTGTCTGGGGGTTTACCAGTACAGTTCAAAGGGCATGAAAGGGACCTTGATTCTTTGAAGTACAGCTCCCCATGGTGTTTCTTCCCATAAAGAGCAAAACATATGCCATAAAACTTTATGCTCAAACTTACAGGAATCTGGCTGAGAGCCTGGAAGTGCAAGGAAACTAATTAGTTCAAACCACCCCATGGTCCCCGTTAGTGCCCATCCAAAGAGTAGCAAATCCAACAGAAGTTAAAAAGGTTTTTTAAAAAGTACAGCCAGACCACAAAACATGCATATCTTTCTAATGTATGGGAAATAACCAGTGATATACCGGGGGGGCGGGGGGGGAGCAACAGATTCCAGTTTTACTCAGGTATCACTAGCATGTTAATTTTATATAAACCTGTATGTACTGTTAGAGCAATTGGAATATTTCAGTGCTGGGTATTCAGTAACATTGCACACACTTAACTAGAGAACAAAAAAGGTCAAAGTAGCAGCATAGGCACACAGAGTAGGCAAGGGCAAACTAGGAGACCTGCTCACAGCAACTGGGCCATTTACACGAGTATGTGAGAGATACTGTGGTCAGGAATTGCAAAAATAATTGATTCCAACAAGAGATGTTACAGCAATGCCATGCTGTAAAGTGCTTTGCTGAGGAGGTTACAGAGCTGATGAAGGCAGGCACCAATCCAACAATCTGCCTGCCCAAACTGCGCTATTAAGTTATGATAATGCTGACATTTCCACTGAGTGAGAAACACAGAGTTAAACAGATTGACTGTATTCTCTCACCTGGGCACGTATGTCACTGTACAGCCCGAAAACTTAAATTCTGCTCTCTGTAAGCACAGAGCAGGATGCTCTGGCTGCCAGTGCAGAGACTATAGCACACTAAGAATAGGCTGCTTCAGTAACTGGGGCTAAGTTTGGCATGGAATTTCAATATTTACTATTTTGAAGGGAGGAGGAAGAGAAAAAGAGCAATCAACCATCATTCCCATTTTCCCCTCCAACTCATGTTTTCCCAACCCTTGTCTTGTCTTATTTTACATTGTGTGGATGTTGACAGGGCCATTTTGTGTAGCTTCAAATGCATTTTTACAAACTGTGAGACCCCCACAAATGAGCTCCTGTCTCACTTGATAGCTTCACTCATCTTCCAGAACCATGCCATGAGATTTTCCCTGTGTCAAGATCCCCCAAATGTCAGAAGCAGCCAACTGCATGTGTGCCTTGTAGACTTTGAGAAAGAAGAGAGCCCAAGGACTGTGCCATAACTGGGTTTGTCACTCCTGCCCTAAGGCACCCAGCTGTAAGGCATAGCACAGCATGCCTGGGTACGAGTTCCACCTTTCCACAGGATCCTCACAATTCCTGCCCTCAGAGCACTTTTCTACACCAACAAGAATAAACTCAATAGATTATGCCTGAATGTGATCACTATCTAGCACAGTCAACCGTTGCCCTGGCTACATAAACTTGGGAGACAGCTATTCTAACCAAAAGCAAAGGAAAGGATGACAAAGGACAGCAGCTAGGAAACCTAAGGACAAACTATACCCTGACACCTTCCTGTTGCAGAAAGCTTTCAGTTTGCTCTGGATAGTCATATCAAATGAAAAAGAGTCAGGTTACACAGGCAACAAAAATACCTCTGTATGACCTGATGATCATGAAAAAGATCTCACAAGATGCTGTGAAATTCCTCCGTAATGAGATAAAGTGGTGGTAGGTACAATCCACTGCAATGTGCTTAGTTCTCTGCAGAGATGAGCGATTCTGAGATCACTTTGCGCAGGGGCCAAAAACCTGATCCTATTGCCCAGTTCAAAACCCCAACCTTGTTTATGCAAAGCCTTACTCAGCATCATATTCAGTTTTACACAACTAAAGTTACAGAAACGCCCATGACATCTTTAGCATGGGCAAGGGCTATGACATGAATGTTTGTGGGCTCATGACCTGAGAGCACAAACATCCACAACTCCTCTCACACAGTAATTTCACTTTTTGTGGGGGAGAAAGAGCAATTTACAAAGTAATACACTTACTGCACTGTGATTTGAATTTGCATAATAAAAGCATTTGCCTTTTAAAGCATATATTATTCCTTAGAAGGGAGAGTAAGGGAATGTTCTAATATAATTCACGATAGCTAGACACAGTTCCATTATTTTAATTTACATTTTATTAGGTTTTTGCTTTGGTAAAGAAACACATGTTATAACTAATCACAGTGCTAATTACTGCCTGATTCTATCTTTTATTACTGCTAAAATTTCTATTAAGGGAATGAAAGAAACTAATAGGATCATTAAAAGATCAATAGTAAATATTGCTTGCATAGAAGTTGCAATGTATAAACTTCAACTCAACAGTTAGAATCAAAAGAATTCCTTGGAAACAGAGATTATACATTCATTCCACTTAGGAATGAACATGAACTGATTTAAAGGATATCCACAAGAAAAATTCTTTTTAATTTCTCTCCTCTGAAAGCCAAAGGCAAACAAAAATCACAACAAAGTTATGATTAATTTTTCATCTCCACATTTCCAATATTGTTGTACAAAGTCTCAGTATCTTTAAAGTGTATCATTAGGACCTGGAATGCACCTGACATTTGTGAATATAAACAACATGGGGATGTATCTCACTTTAAGTTGTAGCCTCATGGCCCAGACTCTTAATCTCAAAATGATGTTCAGGTAGAGCCCATTGACTATCCAGTCTATCCAAAACCTCTCTTTCACTTAGTTTTCACAGAAAAATAATTATTTTACTTAAAGTCACTACTCTTCCTGAAGTGGTTAATCCAGGATGAATGTAATACATACAAATATTAATACAGTCAGTACCTTTTCCCATATAACAACACCAACTTCACCACACCATCTTACTTTGGCTGCCAGAGTGAAAAGCATAGGTGTACTGACATATCAATGTGGAATTAAAGCAGCATAACTTCTCTACTTTTTATTAATAATTTAAAGGAGGATGGTTTCCCTATTTGTTTATAAATAATTTTAATGACTTTTAAAACCGCCAGTATCATGTCACAGAAAGACTAAGGAGAAAAACATAAGAAATGCATTTCAAAGCAGAGTTCATGTAGATGCAGTACCTGCCCCATGACAGTGAGAAAAACAGAGCAGACAATGTGTGCAAACTCACTGATGGCTTTGTACCCATTGAGTGATTCAGGTGCCCAAAATTAAAATCAAGAAACTTCTAGATCTGTTCTGACCATTACTTAAAATATCTCTTTTTCTCTTTTCTAGTTCGGCAGTGAAAACTGCTAAGTTCTCTTTCTTTAAAAGTCTTTGGAAAAGCAACTATGCCCACAGAGAGCTAGCTCAGGTCTAGACAAGGTTTTCAGTCTAAAGCAGAATGTCACATGAACACCGTCTGCTTCCAGTGTAGGTCAACTGAAACCAAAAGGTGTCAGCACTGATGCTGTAGGTCTGTGTGGAGTCAATGCACGGGGTCTTCCTGGGAGTCAGAGTAGTGATAAGGATAGTATAGAAAGAGTTTCCCAGAGGGTATAATGCCTGATCTGGCTGCAGTGGCACCTGCATTTAATGAGAATTCTTGTGGACCAGAATACTGCAAGAATGAAAGGAAGAAACTCCTGTGGCCAAAATGGAGGCAGCAGGGTCTGAGCTGGGTTAAATATTATGAAGGCAGTCCTCAAGTGCACTCCCCAGAGCCTCCTTTGATGCCTTTTATTCGAGCTTTCTCACTCCCTACCCTGAACTTGAGCATACAGATCTTGAGAACAGAAGTGGAAAAACCACCCTAAAAACTACTCAATACACATACAAGCAAACTCAGAAAGTTCAAGCACTCAATGGTGAAATGGACTGAGATAGAATTAGTATTATCAGCAATAGAAACAGAAGTCCTTATGCTTCTGCTACAGAGCAAGGCAATTCTGCCATTTTAAAGAAAGATAGGAATAAAGGGGTGCTGCAAGCCAGTACCCATAGTTTATAAAAACACAACCAGACTGGGGTGATAGTCAACAGAAAACTTGATTTCAAGTGGGTAAAAACTGATTTGAGATTAGAGTGAATTTTCTCTAACAGTGTTAAAACTCTTTCATAACTTTCTATTTCCCACAAGGAACTAGGAAAACAGTCTTCCTGCTCAAAGCAGGATTAATACTTAGAGCTGAAGAACTCCAACGTTCTCAAAAATATATATCTATATAATCTATGGCCTAGTAAACTAATAATAATGTGTATTTTAGAAAAGCAAATCACATCCATAAAGAAGTGACACAGAGCTGACAAGTCCTAAAATCATAAGATCCTCAAAGGAATACCCAATAAAATTCATAAGTCTGCACAAAAAGTGAAAGAAGATATTAATGTCACAAACCTACCAGACTGAAAGCTTAGAATGAGTGAAAATAGAAAAAAAACGAGCAAATTTTACTTTTTTGCTCCATCTGTAGAATAAAAAGTTTCCAAAGTACATTATATATGCACCACTGGAATATCTTGAACTGTATACTTTTCAACTTATAATATTTATCTGCATGGACAATGTAACAATGTAGATGTTTTGATTTACACTGAGAGCATTGTCTTTTTTTAAACAGATTCCTTGGGAATACATACTGAATTTCAGTAAATTTCTATTTGAAATTTCAATTTGAATTTCAAAAAAGATTACTGCCTTCTTTCCTGAACAGTTGTCATTTTTTAAATATTACATGACAGACAATCTGGAAAGTGATACTTAAAATCATATTTTGCAGTAAAATATGCTTTTCAGAGGTCAAAGGGATACTTTTCACAAAACTCTGATTGGAATCATCTTTTATACAGTCTCTTTTTTTGTGTTATGGTCTTTCTTCTCATATCATATTTAAAAACAAATATTGTTTTCTGATTGCAGATTATAAAGCAGACTAAAAATGCAACGTAAGGAGTCAATTAAAAGAAATCAGCATCTGATTAACCTGAAGCCAGTAAAGAAGTTTACCAGAAAACTGGGTAGTTTGAAAACAAAGAATACACAAGTTTGACAAGTCTCCAAGCATGTCTTTTGGCCAACCACATCACCAGAAAATGGAAACACGATGTTCTGATTTTAAAATTACATACTTTGCTTAACCTCTGCTCCAAAGAGACATTATATGGCTAAAAACTAAGCTGAAGGTAACACAGTGGGACGTAGTTTATAGATGTTTCACAAGACTTTTCATCAAAGGAAAATAACATTGTTCTAAGTGCAATCCGCACTTGGCAAGAAGGCACCAGCAGGTGTGAATTCAGCAAAGACTTCCCCAAACCCATTTGTTAGTCTTGTTTACACTCACTGTTTTCCATGCAGAATTCTGCTCCTCCTGACACTGCCCCTGCTTGTAAGAACCAAGCAAATTATTGGCTTCTGTATACAACTCTGAGACATTTGCTTGCTCCTTTTGTTGCAATATCTTTTTTCCTTTCAGGATTTAGTTGCCTGGAATGAAGACAAGATCTGGTATCAATCAAACTAGCGGATTCATTTATTCAAAAAATAATTATAAGATATTTTATTTATTTTTTTCTAGCTGGAGGAGAGTGTGAAGAGGGTTGATTCAATATCATGCAGCATTTCAGGCAACACCCTACTTACTGGTACTAACTAATCTGCTAACATTTTGCCATGGTCTAAACAGTACTGCTATAAATCCTTGGGTTTCTAGTAACAAAGAGTATACATATGCATTGAGTTAACACTTAAAATTATGACCATGATTGCACTTCAGCCTCTTTCTTTATCCTGGCATTTGCAGGATCACCTTGCCAGCCTCTTCATAGTTATAGATAACATACTGAAGGCTCTATGAAGGTTAAGATTTCTTGACCATCTGCTTTTTCACTTTTTTGCCTTTTGGCTGTTTCCTCTGTTCTTGTTTTTGTTCCACATTTGGATTAGACAGGGATTTCCCCTGATGTACTGACTTCCATGCACTGGCAATCCATTTTCCCTTCCCTGAACTTGTCCAGTAACTAAAGTCCACAGGTACAAACATGGCATCAAACACTTCACTGCCATAAACTGGCACATCATTTTTTTCACCTGTAAAATGAAATTAGTTATTTCACAAGGCTGCCAGGCACATTAATTAGCATTTGTAGGTTTCCTGGAGATCCTCAGATCAGAGAGCACTAAAATAACCTGGCTTGATTTATGGCAATGTAAGATACTCCCCAAGCCAAGAACAGAATTTGAGGAGCTGCCCTTAAGTGTAGGAAAAGGGAAGCAGGATAACCATGAGGGAATAGTGTTTCTCAATTAGCAACATTACAATAGCTCCTGGGAGCCACTGTGGGAAGCAAGAAGTTACAAGCCCTACCTCTCTCCCTCTCACTCACTGCTTCCAGCCCCCATCACTCTGTGCTCAGCACAGAACAGCAGCAGAGTCAGGCAGCTGTTGTTTGCAGCCTTATGTTATTCTTCCTTGGAACTACCCTGCTGCTTCTTTGGTATCTTAGACTGGCTCATGGAGCCACCTCTTTCTTTGTCTTTTTCATTTGTAAGCACTTTGGAAGCTGGCCTGTCCCTTTACACTCTGAATATGAAGCACCTGAAGCTCCCCAAGACAGCAGCCTCCAGGTGCTATTACAATGTTAATGCATTCACGTAAGATCCTTCTCAGCTGGACAAGGACTCCTTTCCCCCCTGGCTTGCAGCAGCCACTTAAGCTCCCCTAAGGGTGTAGTAGCTCACACCTGTCCCAGTGTAGGTAACAGAGAAAGGGTGAAAGGGCATCTCACTCCTGAAAAAAACCAAGAGGGAAAGAGGGAACACACCAGCACATCACAGTAGAGAGAGGATAGAGCAAACTGAATAGGTGCCATATGCACTACATATCTACCAGAGAGATTATCTGCTGAGGAAAAAAAAAAAGAAATAAAAAGAAAAAGTCAGTATGCGCTACAAGGTAAGAAAGAGGCTAGCTCTAATTCTCCAGCACAGACTCCTTCAAAAAGCCTAGCTCCACAGATAAGGCAAACTAGGAAGAGGACACCGTAAAAAAAAACTAAATGGGAACTAATTAAAATGCAAGTCACACATGAAGGTTGCTGGAATGCACACGATCAATTTTCATTGTCGTCACTATAGCAGGGCCTGAGAACTTCAAAGGCTTTTGATCAGATTCTCCAAGGTACATAAGAATTAGGTTCCAAGACCACCTCTCCTAATTCCTCTGCCCTCCCAGGCAAATTTGATATGCAGTTACAGACTCTGGCATAACAAAGTCCTTATTCAGTATGAAAAATGTATCTACTGGATCTCGCTCTTCTCCTGCTCTTCCTCCAGGCAGAGGAAGGCACCTGATTTGTTTAGGCTATTTAATCAACTTCCAGCCATTATCTTCTTCCAAGTTCTAATTCCTTATTTCCTCTTCTCTAAACTTCAAACAATTCAATTCCACATGTCTAAGATGCCTAACGGTCTATCCTGAGCTTTTATCCCATTTCAGTTCTTGGTAAGTACCCAAGTTAACTTCCTTCTTGCCCTGAGCAACTGGTAAGTCCTCTCACACTCAGCCTCTCAACATTGCAGCTTGCTCATTTTACTTGGCAGGGAAAGCTTCTGAGTTTAGCTTCTAGTGCCTGACCTACATTTCTGGAGAAGTTTGGAGTGGAGAATTGGTTTCTACAGCAATTCCTGGGGATACTGAATAATCTTTTTCATGACAGTTTAATAGTCATAGATATCAGAATCAGAGAGAGGTGTATATATAAGTTCATGATTCCTCCAAGTGAACTGACATGTTAAATACCCCAGTTATTTAGCACAAGACTTTCTGTATACAACAAAATACCACAATGACTTGAAATACCTTCAATAAAAGGAATACTCAAGGCTTACAAGGCTTTGATTTTCATTTTCACTAAGCTCTTACTGTACTCTGTCAGAATAAAATGACAGTAAATGGAACACAGACATGCCACACGCTCACTTTAAAAAGCCATTACACAAATGAGAGGAGTCCCCCCTGTCTGCTAAAAAGAGAAGTTGAACCATTTACCACATTATGACAAGTAGCCTTTTCTCCAGCAATGAAGGTATATTACTGTGCTTCACCAGCACCTCAAGCAAGTCAGGGCAATTGCTGTAGACATGATGAAAAGCTCATCTTTGAGTATACAGCATCACATATACATCACCCTCAGAATTTATTTGTTTCTTACAAACTCAGGAGTTATTTTCCCCACACCTAGTTTCCTACTATCCTTCATAGCAGCTAAGATGATAAGGTCTTTGCTGGGTATTCTGGGAGAGATACAGCAGTTTGTTACTTTCTGTTACACTTGTTGTTTCAGTTTGAGGGACATTATTGAGAATAAAAAACATAAGCAATGAAGGAGCTTGTGTGACCAGCATAGTTAGCAAAAACTTAAAATGCTCAAAGATGAGACATGTAGTTTAATTTATACACACAAATGTCCATCACTTTTATTGTGGTAAAGTGCCAGAAATCATCATTTCTAATAGCCAACAATAAAGGGTCTTTTAGAAATAAGCATTTTTCTAGGATCACTTATACATGCAATCTAGAATATCCTCCTTATATTTGCATTCAGGATCAGGTATGAATCACTGTATGAAATCTGACTGTTGGCTGGTAACATTGGGAAAAGATTAATTTGGGGGGTGGGAGGGGGGATATTGCTTAAAGAATGCAAATTAACAGTGACGTCAATATTTTTTAAAATATTTTTATAACAAAAAAGCCCTTTTAGTGAGTACAGTCTGAAATCCCAGGGAACAGTATTACCTGTGCACTTAAATTTCAATGTGACCTTACAACTTCACCCCATTCTCACATGATCATGACATTCACTCCCAGGAATTTCCTGTTCCCAAGGGATGATTATTCATATCTGAGAAGTGCCCTCAGTGTGATGGCACAATCCAGTTAGCACACAGTTTACACAACACCACATCAATGCAGCCTGAGATTACAGGGCTGCAATTTTTTTAAAGCCCAAAAAGGAAATCCTCTTTCTGCTTCTCAAACTTTGCATTCCTGAGAACACAACTGCACACAGCACCTCCTGGTGAAGAATCTGTTTGAAAACCACCCTGTTTGAAGATGGCAGGAAGACCATGACTTCTTGCTCACAACATAGAATTTACCCCTTCGTGATTCAGTCTTCCTTTGTTGCTTCCTGCTCTAAAGGCACAAGTGGAGGGCTGGATTCCTTTCCCACTGCAATTCTACATCACTGACTGCAGTGGAATTACACAGAAATGATACTGAGTCCAAGAAAGAAGAGAAAGCCATAAAACTTCCCCTCCCTCCTGACCACAAAGATGTTCAGAAATTGCATTTCCTTCCATCCCTTTGAAACATAATTCAGTTGCCTGGTTAATTGCAAGAAGATCATATTTAAACTCCTTCTTTAACAGCTCCACTCCCAGCTGGGAGGTGAAAGGCTATGATCAATGGAGTAACCATACAACAGATGAGTTTCAAGCACTGCACATTAGGCTTTATGGATTGCTTTAAAGTGTGCTTAAAAAAAATAACAAGGAAAGAAATTAAAAAGACCCACAATACCATTTCAGCTTTCACAATCCCTTTTACAGTCCTCATTTTGCAGAGCTAGGAGAGAATAACATCCCAGTCTTTTAGACCTTGGAAACAGGTGAGTGCATTAGACAGCTTGGCCAATGCATGTCCCTCCATTTTCACTAATGGCTGTGCTTAGTTCTCAAGCACAACAGGGAACTGAAATTTTCTCCAAAGCAGATAAATTCAGCTTTGGTAACACTTACGAACAGATCAGACAGAGACAGATCCTGACAGGCAGGATCAGTGCACCTAGTTTTACTATTTGCTTAACAGCTACAATTTTCAAAATATGACACACAACTGAAGAAAAGTTTGGAGCAAAAATAGAAGCTCCGGGTCATTTCTTTTGGAAGACAAAATTCCTCAGGACATGTGTTATTTAGAGATTTTTAAAAACTGGCTCAGCAACCCTGACTTCCTTTGCAAATGCCCCTAGATTTGCTTTAGCTGGTGCTACACGAACAGAAACTTGTAATTGGAGGTGCATGTTGAAACTGTATAAAAAATAAAAGTGTGCATGGATAAAATAATGGCATATTAAAGCTTCCAATGTCTCACTGATACATATAATGAAGTGAATTTTTGTGCAATTTTAAGTATTAATAAGAACTTTTAGTTATTCAAGCCATAGTTAAGAATGTAGTTTTTTTGAATGCACATGTGAGGGTAAAAACCACCCAGAAAAAGAAAACCTGAAAGTTTGGCAACTGAACTGAATTCATACCCAAGCTGTATGAATGATATCAGGAGTATCACTGTAGGGGAAAATTTGATGCTACTTTGACAGTCTGATTCTGTATAGTGAAACACAGTGGTACAGAACAGTTTCATTCCTGTAGTCATTGACCATAGAATTGCATGATTTACCTTTGTTTAATGTCATGCTAAAATAAAGAAGTCTGCAAGAACAGGTCTACGTTTTTCCACTTCAATCTGTTACCCTTACGATCCTCTAATCTCTTCCAAGATGTGTATAGCACACTGAGGATATACAAGAATGCAGCACACACAAGAGGTATTTCATGACCATCCCAAACATTCACAGAACATCCTTGCCAAAACAATTACTTTGGCATGATTTCTGATTGTCATCACAAGGAACAGGCTACCTGGGGTCTCGGTGGCTATAGACAGACACCCCACACCGTATCAGGTTGAGCTCCATATGTAAGGAAGGTGCAAATGGAGCAGTACCAACTATATAAAACATATAACCGCTCCCATGCCATTACATATCCATGTGTACTGAAACAAACTGAATTCCCCATTGCCATAAGGATGTGCAGGTTTCTTAACTCATTGGAAGGATTATACAGCCATGGAAGGGGAAAATGGCATTGCTCATTTTAACATATTCCTGCTGCCACTGAAAAAACTCAGGAGCTGTTTCAAGACAGTTTGGTCTGAACACTATTGTGATCAGTCTCAGCCTTTTTAAAGGAAGAATTCAGTCATCTACAAAAGGAGAAAGAGGAAAAAATCCCATCACAGAAAGCTGTGCTGTGAATCCAGTGTCAGCAAACTGCCTGCAGCTGCAGAGTGAGCCTGCCATACATTGCTGCTTAGAGCAGCCAGCAGTGTGTGCCCAGTGAATACTGATTTAGAGCCTGAACCTCAAAAGTACTGTACAAATTCAGCTGTCAGAGTTCTGTTTGTATGTAATACATGGCATGTGCATGGGGAGCAACTACTTAAGAGGCAGGACTAAACGGTCATGTTAAGTACACAGGTAAAAGAATAGACAGCAATTATATAATGCTCAAGAGCCTTCTCCAAATTCAGTGGGGTTCCTCCGATTTCAGTGATCCTTGCAAGGAGTCTCAAGACCACAAGTTATTAAAATAAAGAACTTAATCAAGTAATTCTGCTTTCTTCCTGATTTGATCTGCTTTATCCTCTCCATTTCTAGATAACAAAGAACCAAGTGACATAATTCCCGTTACTTTGCTATTAAAAGGAAATCTAAGCCTTATATTCTCTTGCTAAAGATGTAAGGCGCTAAGGAAATAATTTCCTGTGCCACTTCTGTTGATCGACCTAAATATCTTCCTTAATTGGGAAGTTTTTGGTCAAACAAATTGATTTGCATGCTTTCCTCTATGATAAGGCCCTCACATAGATGCACTTGGTCGTCCAGTCCTTGTCATGGTATTCTTTCACCATTCCCATGTGCTTGTTCAGGGTCATCAGAAAACAGAGAAGTGGTATTGAGTTCAGTTACTTCTTGATGTATCTGAATATATTTGGACTTGCAGTGAAATGGTGTTTGTGTGTAACATAACTATAATGACTAAAAATCATTTCCTATTCAGTTAGCTATATTTCTTTTCCAAATCTCATCATCCATACAGGTATACTTCATCTACAAAATGTACTGAAAGAGATTTTCAGCTCTTTTAACAGTGAGAACATAGCAGATTTCACTTCATTATCAAAAAGTACTTGAGTCATACAGTACGACAATGTAAAACCTAGTAATCTTCAATTGTTTTTACATGTCTGTTGTCTCTTCTACTCCTTCTTTAGCCACTATTTTCTTTGGGCACAGACACTATCTCACCCTACATATCTACCACACTGGAACTGTGATCTCAGTTGCACATGCAGAGGTGCTAATGTATTAAAACCACACTAACATTATGAAATAAGAATAAAGGTTGCTGATTCAGTGTTGACTTCCCTTTCAAATACAAGATCCAATTAATCAGGATCCAGTGATAGCTCACTGACATTTTGTATACTGTAGATTTAGTTCCTACAGCATCTACATCCACATTAGAAATGTAAAGCTGATGGAACTTATGTCATCATGGTGAAGGCCAGTTGTGAACACTCAGAGCAGAATGGAATAGTTTAGGACTAAGACAAGGAAATGAATTTACTTCTGTTGTTGAAATGTCATGCAGTAAAATCCCCAAGAAATATTACAACACACAGAGAAAAGCCTTACATCTTCTGGAAGGGCTGGTATATTGCAGTTTCCTCATACTTGCATCAAATAATCCTGTACCAACTCTGATCCAGCCAGCAACATGATGCTTTTGTTCTATTTGTTTCTCTCTTGCCCCAGACTCAAATCTCATTCACCTTGTACAGTATGGCCCTTTCTGTGTTGTTATTTCTGCTCTCCCAGTTCTGTACATTCACGGCCATTTTTCAGGTGTTAATGATGCACTTTTCTAATGAAAATGCTCTTCAATATGAAGCAGTCTTAAAACAGCAAGGGTGTAGCTGCCACTGAGTATTAAAAGTTCTCATAGAGAAAAAACAGTTGCTTTAGCAAAATATTCTTGCAGATTATACAGATTAGGATTTGCCAGAAGCATCTCTTCCCATCTAAACCCTTCAAATATGAACAGATGTAATGCTACCTAAGAGATCCTCTATGAAGAGACACATTCACTGTGGAAATCAGTTGCAGTTGTAACTGCTCTTCAGAGTGGCAAAATTCTTGCTGGTACAAGAAAGAACTCTTTCCAAAAACATTAATAGTGCTGTTAAACTCACAAGATCTGTTTCAATTTGAAGACAACCACAACGCAATGAGTTAATGCCAAGACTCAATTTCTGATACCTCTGCACCTTTAATAGGGAACCCACCCCATGGCGGATGTCCAAAAACCTCAACCCTTGCTTGAACTTTCAGTCCTTTGTTCTGATAGTTTCTAGCAATAATAATCACTTGCAAGATACACTGTTAAAAACAGTCACTGGTTTTAAAAGTATGAGTGATCAAAAATCTTAAAATGGAAATTTCTTAAGCAGATAGACAGTTGCTTTGAAGCATTCAAAAGCTTGGTAAACCTTGTTTGCCTTAACAAAAAGCCTAGAAATTTAGCAATGTATTCTGCCCATCATGTGTATTAACATATTTCTCTAAGAAGGCTATTAGGTAACATGAATTTTACTAACAAAAATGGTGAATACAAATCAAGCATTTTGAGACATACTGCTATGCATCACTGGCACATAATTCAATGTTATGATGGATTGCTGTTTTTCATACTAATTTCAAGATTTTTGAATCAGTAAAGTAATATAGTTGGTCACCATAATACATCTCATAAATCAGAACTTGATAGAGTAATCCATGTGGATTTATAAATCACATCAGGATATTCCCTCCCAAGCAGAGCTGGCTCTCCACCTATTTTTTCTTCATGGTTTAAAAAGCAAAACATTATGAGCTTACATCTCCCAGTGCTGTGTTAGCCCTCCAGGGTCTTTCCAGAAAGCACCGCAGATCACAAGAACAGAGTGTGCAGACTGGATGAACTTGGCAAGTTCCCCCCTTAAGCCTACAGAGACCAGAACAAGTGCAAATATTAACGTAGTTCACACAGCCTTAAAGAGTTCATGATCACAAGTTCATCTACAGCTGAGAATCTGCTCTCAAACCCCAAGCAGTGAAGTAAGCAGCAGCAGCAACCTTCTCATAGATTTTTAAAGCTTCATTTATTTCTTCTAGCTCTCAAGTTTACCTGTTTCTTAAAGAAGATAAATTTTCTGTAGGAGAAAAACAAAATGCAGTTAATTTGCTCTGCACCAACGAGCTCTGCCAAACAGAGCTATGGTGAAGTATGACACATGGTGCACTGGCCTTGCTTTGTCTGTTCATTAAACACAAGACAAAAATGAAGTATTCTGTTCAAGCACTTTCAACAGAGCCAAGAACACTTGACAGTAGACCCTTTGTGCAACTCCTTCTGGAAGACACTCTCAGGCCATGTGTGAGGAACATTAAGCCTGGCAGAGATCAGTCTCCTGGGCTAATAATAGCTGTTGAAATGGTTTTGTGACATTCAGCCACTCAGCAGGAACTGACAGAATCCTTAACTAAGCCTTTGTTCTACTGGTATAGTTCTAGTCTTCACTTCTCCATTTTAATATCAACAAGAAAAGAATCAACAATCCTGAATTTCCTTGGGTGTTTAATAGACTCCTGACTGACAGCAGCACCCAAACTGTCCCTGTTTAACCCCAATAGACTCTGAAACAGTTCTCTGAAACTTTCTGCAGTCTGTATCACACGTTCTCATGAACGCCCTCAAATTCTACCTCTGAAGAACAAAAGCAATATTATATTTCACAGAATATCTGCACAAGCATATTTCTTTACCTTTAAAGACCTGAGAAACATTTATGCTGACTTCTACATCCTTTAAAGATATTTTAACTCCAGGTTACTGACTGTGCTGATTGCAGGATTTGAAGTAACAGACGTTGACTTTCTGTGAGACTTCAATTGTACTGTATATTTGAGGAAATCATGTGGGGCTTAGAAGGACATACTGCTGTGATCATTGTAGAGAAAAGAATCAATCAAATATCCTTAAAAGTTGAATATGGTAACTTTACCACAAAAATTCTCTAAGTCTGAATTTGAGGAGCATTATACCTTGGTAATGGTATGCAAAATTAGTAGATCCTGAAGGCTTAATACTTAAAAACAATTTTACTCTACCTAATAAAACTATTCTTTAAATTCTGGCCTAATAATGGCCAACAGTAAGAATCAATGGGAATTTTAAGGCATTTTTATTAGTGGATGTTAATATACATATTCTGCTATATATCTTCTCCCTCCCACTCTCCTATAAGGGTCAGGTTTTGAACACTTCCACATGTGACATATTAAGAACAACAGAAATGGAAAAGAGGCCATACTTTTCAGGCCAGGGAAATAAGATATGGAATGGCAGCAAAACAAGCTCTCCTCCCCCACTGCTAAATCCAGGCTTAATATTAAAGCAAGTTTTCACTAGCATAGTTTAATACAAACTGGAATCCTTTTTAATTACAGGAGAATTTCCTTGAGACTTCTTACATGGCCCTATTTTTAGAGTGAACATGAGCCATTCTGGCAAACAGTTTTTCATTCTTGAAGTGCTGTCATGAGAACTCACCAATCTCCAAGACATGAGTTACAATGCAGATGGCAGCTTGGGGAAATCCAGCTGTTATTTGGAACATCCAAAAGCTCTGATCCCTTCCTCCCTTTATGCCCCTGTGAGCTAAACAGCAAACTCTGCTCTATTCACCTGATCCTGAAACAAGTAGCTCCTAATCAAGCAAAGCAAAAAGAAAAAAAAATAGTATCATTTACCTTTGCTGTTGTCTTTAATTAAATGTATTCCACTCTGGTGCCAGCACTGAGGCTGAACTTTTTGCTATGCAAATTTCAAGGCTAACTTCTAGTCAGAGAACAAGTGTACACTTGAGAATGAGTTGGCATCTTTTCAGTGCTACTTGTGTTTAAGTGCACTCTCAGGTGTTTATGTTATCCTTCACAATAGCCTCTTTCCTTTCCGATTAGAATAATTAGAGAATTGCCAGGAAGAAGATGCTTGGTTTCTTTTTATCCACAACAGATCATATAAGACTATATTTTGTTCTGAAAAAATCAGCCCCCCTAATTTCCTGCTCCAGGCAGCCTCAGCACAAGAATTAGTCTAATGTTAGCAACATTCTTAATGTTACTACCAGCTACAACTCCTACAAATGATCACCATCCTCGATGGTTCTGTTCTACACAGCAGGGCATTTCATATCTTGACAACTTTAAAGTAGAGAGGGGATTGCTGTTTCTACAGATGGCCCAAATTTTGTACCCAAAATTAAAAGTACTTTGTGTTTGTGCCAAGTGTAGATATCAGTTCCAAATCAACCTGGAGGGGTTTAGACTGTTTCTGGACTAGAAGAGAAAATGCCAATCAATCACATTGCACTGCGTAATACATGTCCATTGATAAACCTCTGCTCATTCACTCTGCCATGAATATGAGAGGAATTTCTATTTATTGTTACTACCCAAAAAGGAAGATGAGTTGTTCCCTGAACAGGCTTTATATTCAGGGAGGAAAAAGCTAAGGAACATATACCTTAGCCTATCACACAGTAAATTTAACATACTTAAATCTGTCTTTAGACAGGAGTTATGTGGATAGAGAATGACAGAAAATTGAAACAAACAAACAAAAAAAATAATAAAATTGGTCTATCTTTGCCACCTCCCCCCTAGTTCCTGTAAGGACGAGGAAGAAATGGAAGTTTCCATACTGCCTCCAAACTGTGCTTGTTGTGCAAATACAGCTGAGCATAAACAGGAGTAAGGCCTGAACTGCTGGGTCAGCTCTAATAATTTGAGTTATGTTCTCTAATCATTGACTTTTCATAAAGACTTGCATTGTGAGAAAGAGATTCACCTCTTAGAAACCACATTAAGTGGTTTATGTGTGTAGAACAGTTTCTTCCAGTCCAGCTAATCACACCTGATTTAGTGCTCTTTGCATTCCCTAATCTTTATAGTTGACTCAAATACACATCTTTAAAGAACAGCATGTTGCCAGAGTTTGCTTTATGAAATAATGAAGAAAAATATGTAACAAAGCACACAAATTACTATTGTTTTGCCAAGAGATTTTTCCTTGGCCAAAAAAAACCCAAACAAACAAACAAAAAAACAAACAAAAAACAAAAACAAACAAACAAAAAAAGCAGACAAAATGCAAAACACACCAGGATCGTTTTTGTTTCTCCAAGGCTGCTGAAAAATGCTATTCTGGTCATCTTAAGAATTATCCACACCTGGGATTTGTATTGGATTAAAGATTCTGAGCAAAAAAAAAGGAATTAGATTTACATCACTGACAGAAGATACAGCAGTTCCACCTTTTGCTCAAGAGGTTGGTGTTCATTCAAGTTCAGTTCTAATTTTTACCCAGACAGAGAAGATCTGAATACTTTCCCCTCTACTTATCAGAAAGATGGAGGAAAAAAAAATAAATAAAAGAATGAACCTTGACTTACAACATCACTCATGAGTGTTCCTAACAGAACTTGGAAGAAAAAGACACCATATCTATCATATCCTTTCATCTTGCTCCCACTGGGATTCAGCAATGCTTCCCATGTATGACAGGAAGGTTGTACATACAATACTGTTTCCCAAAACAGCAGCAAAGTCTGGATTTCACTGAAAATGGTGCTACATTCAAAATGGAATCCAAAACTTCTGCATGCACAATTCCAGTTTGCAACACTTAAAGTTGTGTCTAAAAGGACAGATGAGTCAATGCAATCCTTGAAGGATTACTGACCCTGACTGAGCTATGTCAAAAGCACTGCATCCAAGTAGAGGTTTTCCAGCACCTGATTGTCATTCCTTGTAGCAGTTCCAAAAATCCCAACCTGTGGCCCTATGCAGAGCCTGGCAGATAAGGTGCACCCCATTCATGTTGTGCCTCTCCCACGCTGCAATGCAGACATGTCTCCCTACTTGGTTTCAGCACAGAGATTCATGTCCCCGTAAACTAAAATGACATAAGATGGAGAGGCCTGAGTGTCCCCATTGACATCAGGGCTAAGGTAAGGATTTAGAGTATAATATCACAAGTGTTCGAAGAAATGAAACTGAGACCCTGTCAGGTAATGAAACTCAGAAAAATCCTCAGCACATAAAAATTGCTTTCACAAACATCCAAGCCCACTAAATAAAATAAAAATCTGAAATGAAACAGGAGACTCTGGAATGACCTTGAGAGCTGCAATCTTCCATTCTGTCAGATAGCTGGGGCAGCAAATCAGAGAAACATGATCTATATGTGGAAACTGTCCCATCTACAGACAAAGACTGTCAATAGCAGGGTCCTCAAAAGGGGCAACATAAGACTTTTTCTGTCAAACCCTTCATTATTTTAACTTATGAGCTAACAGCCAAAGGAAACCGTGCAGTGTACTACACACAGGAAATGCTGCTAAAGGGATCTCAACATATGAATCCTTCAGGAGGACAGTAAAGCCTCATTACACTGATATCAAAACTGGACATGAGTGAGCCTTAAGAAGTCAGAACCTTCATCTGCATTTAACTGAAGCACTGCACTCTTGCTTGCACTACTCAAGTGAGTTTAGCTGCAGTACATACTTTGTCCATACTAGTCCATACTTTGCCTGGTCCATCTCTTCTCTGCTTTCCCTCCCACAGCAACAATTTTTCCACCACCCAGAGTGATTGTTGATGTCCTTATTTCTGTTGGGAAAATTTCTGTACTGAACATATGCATAAGCATTTGTTAACAGATTAAGGACTTTTCAGTTTTTCAAGTAGGCTTTAAAATATGACCCATAATTTGCCTGTGATCTTTTACAGACATTCAGAGATGTGAAAACAGTACAAACACACCAGCAAAGCAGAACCAAGGCATGTACACTGTTTTGTTGATATGGATTCAGTACACAAAGCATAAGAGGATAGCTCAGGCCTGGCAATGAAATTTTTTCAGTAAATGCCCAAATCTGAGAACTCCTGAGCTGTCCATGTAATACTTACTCAAGCCTCTGTACTCTCCCAAAATTTGGCAACCATGAAACCGTCTGGTTACAAGCAGTTCCTCCTTTTCAGGAAATAGAGAGACATTTAACTTTGCAGAGTTGGCCCTAATGCTTGCTGCATTCTCTGCACAAGTAGTGGAATTGTTTTAGAAAACTAATATAGAGCAAAAGTGACCCCTTGAACTTACATCACAAGGATCACTGTGATCAGTATCTCTGAGTTAAATTTTCTTCGTGATGAGGAAAATGATGGTTTATCTCATTTAAAAACTAAAGTATAGTAAAATTGCTGTAAGGGAATAACTAATCCTTCTCTACTACATGTTCCAATGGTTTTAAAAGAGCATGGGACTGATTCTGATCTCATTTATACCAGCCATGAGAAGAAGGATGCTTCTGTTTCAGCTTGTTTTGATGCTCTGTCAGAATGACTGCAGTTGCATCATTGACTTGTGTAGGATTATCACTAACTCATACTATTGTTACTATACATGCAAGTAAAAATTGTAACAGACAATGAATGCATCTTATCTCAAGTATTTATTTATGAACAGCAATATGAATTCAAAGAATAGACACAGGAATTACAGAATCATCATACTGAACATAAAAAGCTCTTGCAGAGGGGAATAATCTCTATGCTGCTTTGCTAACCTATGTCTATCCATCACTGAAATAAGAAGATCATGACAGTAACAGTTTTAATGGCACCAACTATCTAAAATTTCAGAAGTTGTCAAAACTTTTGAAAATGGTAATACTTCACCTTTCTTTATTTTCTATTATGTCGAAGAAGCCTAATAGGCATTTCAGAAAGTGTCTGTGCTCAACACAATGTGCCTATCCATAGGTTGAGGCACAGATTTTGGTCTGACTGGGTAACTAGTGATTATCAGTTCCTGCTTTCTGCTGTACAATATCTTTTATTGATTACATATTCCAATGAGTTCCTTCAGTCTATTAAAAGTATTGTTATACCATAAGAATCAAAAATCATCCACACTTTTTCAGACCAAGGATCATCCAGCCCACACTGTCTTCATGCTTCCCATAATGGATAATCACAGCAAAGCATAAAATTAGGAAGTTCTCCTGTTTTGTCAGCAAACTGTGGAGGCATTTGCTAAGCTGGAGACCACCTTTAATTTACTTCTTTAAAGACCTAAGGATGAATTTATTCTTTAGTTATGTATTACAGTTTTAGTATTAACATTATCATTATAATTGAAGCTTTTCTGTGAATTTGGACCTGGAGTCAAGAAGTGACCTGAGAATCAGATTAATTGCAGACACATTGACACAGCCTATCTGCAGTTTAACACTGCAAATGTCAGTCATCTGCCTCTGAAGGCAATGGAAAAGGAAAAGCACTTCCAGAGACAGACTCGGAATAATAAGTTTAGCTTCTGTTCCAAGTTCTGCCATGCAGTTAGCCTTTGTGGACTCCTTGGAGATAAATAGCAACAGTGTGCAATAATCCCTCTCTGAAGAAGCCTCTTTTCCATCACCCTGTGTTCCAAAAGAAAACAAGATAACCCTCCTTTTTTAAGAAATGTCTGATACTTTTCAAACCAGTCGCATGATCTTCTTCTGATTGTATGCATCTGACAATTCCAGCTTTCATGACTTATTGTGCTTGCATATGATCTGTCTCAGTCTTTATTTTCTCTCATTCTGATTTTTCTTCTTGGGAACAACTGATAAACTAACAGTGTGCAGCAACTGCCTGTAAATAAAATTCACCGTTGTATCTCTCCCCTGTAAAGTACTCTGGGGTGAAAGATTATATCCTTCTAGGGCAATGTCCTTTATAAAGAATATTCCCAGAGCTTAAGGATACTGATTTATAGCCAAGAGAGCTCCCCCTAAAACATGATACAAAGTATAATGTACAAAACTCATTGTGCCAATATATTTCAGAGTACATATTTTTCTTCAGTGGCTTGTACAAACTGCTGTGCCAAAACTTGAAGTCAGAAATTAAAGAGCCAGCTAGAAAGTTTATGAAAAGTAGCTTCATTTTCTAATGAAAATGCTATGAAGCACACTCCCCAGAAAACCTCATGAAAATCCTGGAAGTAATTGGGACTCTTTTTATGAAACAAGAACTTTCAAAAAAATTTTAGAGTTTCAAGGAAGTCTTTTTTCTTTCTTCTTTTTTCTCAAAGACATACTACATGTACAGAAAAGACATGAGACTACTCTACTGGGAAGCCTACCCTGTCAAACCCTCATCACCTGTGCAATAGCTTCTTGTCATGAATCACTTGACACCTTATACAACTAAAAAAAACCTGTGGAATTGCAGTCACTGGGAAAGAAATCATTTAATCTTAAACTGGTAAGAGGGAGGAGGAGAAGGTAACAAAAGAAATCATTATTACCTATTTTTCTGATAGGCCATGGGTAAAATAGAAAGTGTAGAGAGAGGGTTCACTTGTGAAACTAATGGAGGGACACCCAGCTCTGGGGTCCCCAGCACAGGAAGGTCATTGATCTGTTGGAGCAAGTCCAGAAGAGGCCACCAAGATGATTAGAGGGATGGAGGACTTCTCCTATGAGGAAATGCTGAGAGAATTGGGATTGTTCAGCCTGGAAAAGAGTTGGAGGGACCTAATTGTGTCCTTCCACTACCTGAAGGGAGCCTGCAAGGAAGATGGAGAGAGACTTTTGACAAGGGCCCAGAGTGACAGGACAAAGGGGAATGGCTTCGAACTAACCGAAGGCACAGTTAGCATAGATATAAGGAAAAAAAAAAACTTTACTGTGAGGGTGGTGAGGCACTGGCACAGGTTGGCCAGAGAAGCTGTGGATGTCCCATCCTTGAAAGTCTTCCTGGCCAGGTTGGATGGGGCACTCAGCAACTTGGTCCACTGAAAGGTGTCCCTGCCCATGGCAAGGAGTTAGGAATTATATGAAATTTAAGGTCCCTTTCAACCCAAACCACTCTACGATTTTATGCTTTTGTCTTTCTTCCAGTTCTCTCCTGTGAAGTTCCAGAGAAGACAATGTGTCTTCTCTACAGATGGGTCTCGTCATAACAGCTTTCTGAGTGTAAGTGATGGGCATATTTAAGGTGATTAAGGCAATCTGCCTCAGAAGCAGTACTAGGGGCAGGCAGAAGAACTACCAACTCCAGAAAAATAGCTTTTGTTTTTTCACTCTCCTGTCACAGTATTTTTTTCAGCCCAGCCAACAAGGGCTTCACACCATCAGTGAAACATATCCCGGTTTTCTAAAGTATATATCCCATCAGCCTCGGTTAAAAAATATCATTCCCAACAGTGCTGAAAGATCATAAATCACAATTCTAATACTCTCACATTCACATCTGACTAATGTTCTGTGCACTGAGACAGTTATTCCATGCTCATGAGTAGACGGCATAGAACAGACTCTTCTTATGCTTTTGTAAACCTGGAGTAGCTGACATGTATTTATTGCAGTCCATCCAGATTTATACTCTAGTCAGCATGGCAGTATTCCTCTAGAATTAAACCACACCTGCCTTATTAAAAGAAAATACACTTATGCTGCAAAGGTAGAATCTTTCAACCAAGTGGTACGGGAGTGAGACCAAAAGGGGTATTCCTGAGACATATTCCATACTGAACTGGATTCCCAACATGATCCCTGAAGTAAAACCCCCATAAAAACACCAGCTTATTATGATTCACATATTAAGCAATTCAGCGCTGTTTTTATACACAACAGGGTATCTCCCTTCCCCTACTTTACAAGACCCCTTGTTGAGAAAGGGTGTAGAGTGAACTTCAATACCAAATTCTTTAAGCTCCCAGCACTTTGACATGAGATTGACAGTAAACAGAAAAGAAGTTGCTAAGAGATGATTTTCTCAGCTGTTTAACTGCAAAATGTTTGCTACCTCAGGGCTAACTTCCGACTACTGACAGACTCCTTTTCCTCCAAAACTGCAGCCCTGTGAATGTTTCTGTATCATAAAATATGAATGCAGGTTAAAACTTTGCCACCAAGCCCTTGTGGGAAAAATTATAGCAGAACTGCAACATCGAGTTATCTGATTTTAACTCCTTGATTTTCATGTCTTCAACTTTGCTTTCGTACAAGATACTCCTTGTCTTGTGCATGTAAGCCACTCCATGCTTTCTGAAATTTCATGCACTAAACCCCTAAAACTCTCACATCTTGAGAAAAGAAAGTGAAATAGAAGATGACTTCTAACAATAAAAGCTGAGCTAATTCTGGTTATTCTTCTGGTACACAGTGTCATTCACACCAAGAAGGCAAGAACTGATGTTTTATAAGAGCTCCATACATCCCCCCATTCTGAGAGCAAACACAGGCAATATGGGACCTGCAGCTACACAGAAGTTCTACAACTTCTTTGAGCTGTGTACAAAACGCATTTTAAATAGCAATAGATTTGCTGGTCTTGGTTACCATTAGCAAATATTTTAGGAGTAGCCCATGGACCACTGTGGCCACAAATCTGAGTCTGAAAACCCCTTCTCTGAAATCAGGTGTAATTTTTATTGTTACTGAGAAGCTTACAACCACCTTCTTCAGTACCTAAATTGAACTATAGTGTCCAGTCTCCAAAAAATAGAATACCAAAAAATAAGTTCAGTCCTGCAATGAGACAATCAGTCCTGCAACTGGAAGTAATTTTCTTTGGACAATTAGGAAAACCTTGGGTCCATCAATTTGTTCCTAGTTCCTCTAGATGTCACTTATAGAAGATGTGTAGGAACACAAACAAGCTATGAAGAAAATTGGATCCCATCTCTGTCACAAGTGAGATCTTGGAAAACAGAAGACCACAGAGAAACATTTATGTTTGGGGGGAGAGGGGGTGGCGTTGCTTTTTAAAAGTCTTTTTCCCTTGTTTACTTGACATTGCATTCATCTAAGCTATTTTATGATGTTTCTTCTCAATTAGACATCATATATGTACATGGGAATGTTCAGTCTTATCAAAGGTAAGAAGTTTCTTTTTTTTATCCTCCCAGAGAGCAGGCATCCTCACCGTGCTAAGGACAGAAAACAGTAAATCAAACCCAAATAAAACCTCTATGGAAATGAGAAACAACTGTGCTGCACAGAGAATCCAGCAAAGCAGAAAACATGAAGAGCAAGGTTTTCTTAAAATCTTCATTTATTATACAATATTTTACGTTTGAAAGTAAATTAAATGACAGAATCCTGCTGTACAGCTAGGAGAGCTCAAATCATTCCATATCAAAAGTATTGAACTGCAACAAATTCTGAAAAACATCCCAGTTTTAACTGTAAGAGATGAGATTTTTTAAAAGTTAAGAGTACCAATGTATTTTAATGATTAACAGAACATGTTTTGCTTTCCTTCCATAATTTTCTTATGCACGTTTTTAAGCATGTGTGTCAAACATTCAGCTTGTCAGATTATATGATAATAAATGGCATACAATAACTGCACAGTACTCAAATTTCATCAAAACTTGGCCAACAGAACTAAAACCAGCCAAACAAAGGAAACATTAAGGGACAGATCGTAAGCAGAAGCTACTTGCTATAACCTTTGAAAACAATAGTGCACTACTAATTTATACCAGATGAGAATCCACAGGGAAGGAGCAACAGTGGTGGGAATTAAAATATATAGACAAGCAACAAAGTTGCTGTAAGGTTTTGTGTATCCTCATGGAATCTTTTGGAAAACATGAGAAGGTGCTGAGCTTCTTGTCTATGTTTTCTCAGATTCAGTGCCTGGGAGAGATACACATACAAATACATCAGTGTACCATTGTTACAGACACTGATACAGTTTTTTAAGACTTGACTGTGCTGGAGGTTTATTAGTAAAATATAAAGTATTGAAGCCAAGGTGATATGAGAAGACACAAAAACTCATTGGAATTTTTTGTTGTTTGTTTATACCACTAGTGAAAATACCCTTGAGCCACTTTTGCCAAAGGAACTTTCAGCAGCCAGTGCAATTCAGCAGTTTATCTGGGCTGCCTTCAGGGTATCAGTTGGAAACATAATACACTAAGTGCATGTGAAAGTTTTCTCTAAGTATTTATGTCTATAAAATTAAAATTCATATTTGTGTGGATCTCCTAGGAACTGTGTTTCCAGTTATTTGGTTTGTCTATGTCCTTTAGCAGTAACTAACAGTTCTTGGATGCATTTCACAGCAGCCTGGGTGCACTTTCTCCAGGCCTTCCTTTCAGCTGGGAGGTGCCTACAGCAGCTCACTGTGATAAAGAAACCCTTTTTCCCTTCCCATGAACTAGTCTACATGTTTTTTATTTCTAGTGATCATCTGAAGCTTTATTTCCATCAATGATATTGAGAACCACACAGACAATGCTATTGTCTCTATTTATACTCTACTACAAAATTCTCAGTCTCTGTCTCGGCATGTACACTGCTGAGCTGCTTTAACCTTTAGGAAATACAATGAAAAAGAAGTGTCAAAAATGTTAATTTCTTTCACACAAAACCTGTCTTGCTATCTCCTCTGCTATAGTTCATGCTTGCTCCTATCTTCTTCAGGATCAACCCTAGTGAGAACATAAGATCTCCCCAGCCTTCATCCTTCACCTGCAGTTTACTCAAACTTTAAGGGAATAAACCAAAAGCTTTCAAAGCCTCCTTCTTCTATAGCAATAATTATCCTTTTTTCACAAATCCACTTGTTTAAATTTACAAACTTCACACCATGATGAATCCTATCTTCTTTCACAATTACAGGTGTAACAAGTATCTGTCTTAAAGAGCTGTACTTTTAACTTCTACTGCAATTATAGACTAACAAACAGAGCAGATTAAAAAGTGGTTTCTCTTAGGAAGTACTAATATGAACTGTGGATCAACACAGGATTTTTTTTCCTAATGCTGTCTTCATAAAATTTTAAGTGTTTATAATTGCATTATGAGATAAACATGATAGATATGTTCAAAAAATAACAAAACCCCAATAATACTGGAATGTATAAGTGACAGAAAACAATTTCTCCTAAAGTTCTGAGATCTTTTGATTTAACGTTTGTAAAAACGTGTGAGTTTCTCAATTTTCCATTGCAATTTCTCAGCTAGAATTGTCTCAGGTGTTTTCAGATTGAGTTAAATGGAAAGCAAAAACATACAATAGATGAAAGGGATTGACATCAAACCCACCAGAGATCTTTCTCTGCTATGAGCACAGGGCAATCACTCACAAATTCCACTGAAGACCACTGAACAGTTCAGCCACAAAAATACAACTAAGCAGAAGAGATCAACTCTAGTTTTCTCTGCCAGCACCCACTCCCTGTGTGAGATACTCAGTAAATATGAAGTCTCACCAGTCCAACTGGACAAAGAAGCTGCAGCTGCCAGACACTTTTCACACAATTTCTGGTAGACAAAGTGAATCATGGCTGGCTCCAATCAGCAGGAAAACACTGGATTATAGGCGATTTCCTCTACAGCCAAGATGAATACCAGCCTCTGGCACTTGGTCTGGTTGTACTCTGATGCTTGTAATTAATTAAACTAATTTATTCACAGTAAGCCTCCAGTCCTGCCCCAGTAAAGTGAACAGGAAGTATGAGACACAATGAGATGCCTCCTGTTTTCACAGGACAGGGCTCAGATGAGACATTCCTTCCTAACGACAGAACCCAAGGTTAGTTACTTCTTTCCTCCCCTTTCTTGTGAAAGATGCTTCATTTTTTCTAAAACATCCTAGGTGAAAATCATCTCCAATTTAAAGAACTATTTCACTCTTTCTTCAGAGCATCTTCTCAGGAAGGAGAAAAACATAAGAGAGACTGCAAGCAAAAGTAAGGATAACATTATTCACTTGGAACACCAAGTGAACCAAGCACCAAGTTGGAGCATGAATGCTCAAAACCAGCAGGGAAGATACCAGTTGAACAAAAGAAAGAAGTCAGTTGGCCCTCAGGTGGCACTCAAGAATAGTTTTTCCTATGAGTCTGCGTTCCATTAGCACTTAGAATTCTTTGTTGGGGGCCATAATATACGTGTCAGTTCACTGAATATTTTCCAGGACAGTCTTAGCAAAGAGATGGACTGCACACAAAAATTGCCGCAGATATCACAAAGCACAGAAATCAAGTAATACAAAGATGTTTCCAATAATTTTTAAATATATATATATATATATATAAACATACATGAATATCAAAGCTGGGAAGCTTGGACAGATTGAAGAAAGAACTATAGTTATCATATAAGTCATTCAGCAATGCCATGATCAGTCATTCTTGCTGTCAGCTTTGACAAAACTCACACTACAGATTAAGACCAGGCAATTTATCAAAGAAATGCCTATCAGAAAATCATTATGATGGGGTCAGAAATTTCTCTGCAAACCATCATTATCACTTAGTACATCAGTCAGCAACTTGAATGCTACCTGAAGAATCAGACACTATGATAGCATGGTATGGCAGGGCCTTCAACCAACTGGGGGTAGCTCTGAGTCATCAACTATATCATATTTCCTTCTCGTCCCCAAATATTTATGTACCTTTACATTCCCAAGTACTCAAAAGAACCATTGCTCATAGGAGATAAACTGCATCATTTATGTAAATGTGATGCAACAACACAGAAAATGGAAATAGGAGCTAAAATAATCAGGATCAACATTTATATGCATAATTAGAAACAAATTGTGGAATTAATGTTTAATCCCATATTCTTCTATTGTGGCATTAATCAGTGAATGGATGGCAGTTATTAAGAAATTGCTTCTGCCCATCACTCACTGCTGCTGCTTTTGAAGCAAAAATTGAACTTTTGCTTTTCTGGCAACACTTGTAAACTATGTCACACCAATAATTGCTCCTACTGTTTGCTTAGACATCTGATGCGGCAATTCCTACTGTTGACCAGATACAAAGAGATTTAATTACCATAGTGGGTGCAAGTAAAAGCTCCCCTGTTTCTCGATGTAAAGCTTCTGTGTTACCATAGTCAGATTGTTTCAAGAAACAGGAATTCATGACACTTTACCTAAAGATATATAAGAATTTCACAGAACAACGGAAAAAAGTTGTTCACATGAGAGACCACAGATACACAGCTCGGAATAAAGGAGAGGATGTAATCTTTACAGACATAAGGAATTCAAACACATGCACTTCATCCTTCAATTGGAAAAATACATAAAAGGTATTTTTGAAGGAACAAATGGTATCAAGTTAGCTTATCCAATTTTTTATATATAAATTTCTCAGCAATTAAAGAAGAAGGTAAATACCATTTTCTTCCTTTTTACAGATGGAGAAACAGGAGGCAGTATCACTTGCCAAATAACATGCAAGGTCTTAAAGAGAGCCTGGAAGAAAAATCAGTGGGACTTTCTTGTCTCCTTTGAATTAATAGGAATCTCATGAACTTAAACAGGTCCAGCATTTCCCTGAGAACATATGAATCTCATATTCAGGACACTATGATGTTGTAACATTACACAAAATAATCTTCCAGTGAGCTGCTAGCCATTTGTAACCAACCATGGAAAGAAGATTAAGACTTGAATTAATACTCAAGTTTTAATCATACCAGCAGTCACTACTGTCATGTAACAGCAGCATCATTAAGAGGGATAGGGAGCACAGCTGTAACTGGCAAACAAGAGGGGAAAACTGTCTTTCTTATTCATAAGAAGATTAGTGAAAAATAAACCACTTAAACACCCAAAGCCTACTTTATGAACTTGGGCATTTATTTACATAAATGCTAGATGCTTGTTGGGATGAATTCTTTTCATTTGGGTTGTTTAAATTTGAGGATCTCTAGCATGAAGGGCAAACTGCCAGGACAGATGCAGTATGAGGCTCTGCTTTTAAACCCATACATGACTTAGTGACTGGGGTCTCAATAAATGCTGAGGTAAATCTGACAAAAAGTCCTAAGAGAGAAGTGCCAAAGAGTTCAGTGTCACATTCTATTGGTGGTTTTTGACATACAAAGCCTCACAGTAGAACATTGCTTATCCCATTCAATAAAACAGTGGACACTGATTTATTCTACAAAGGAAATAAACTTTCCATTAAACAAAATGGGCTTTAATTTTATAGTCAGTTTAACACAGAACAATATCAGCCTTAATACTGCTCACAGTAAAAAAATATTAGATCTTAACTGAGGTGTTTTAGAATTGTCTTTTACATACATACAGAAAAGGTTATAACTTGATCACTTTAAATACTTCCTTCACTGGAAACACAATCAAGGACCTTTCTTTCAGGAAATGTCAGTAAATTTCACCTGAACCTCTGGGGTTAGTGCTTCTGAGGATGGGAAACAGAGCAAGAGTACATTCTTTACTGACTTGTGAAAAAAGGGATGAAATGAGAAATAGACCATAATTAGCTTTATTTCTGTAGATTATGTCAAAGAAGGGAAAAAAGAAATACTTTATCAGTATTTTCACCAGAGAAGAGAACTATTTCTTTGCATTAAATGAGTGATAACAAGCAGTCTCATGGAAGATGTTGGGGCAATCACATTCACTCTGAGCAGCAGCAAAAAGCCTGGAAGGCCTGTGTAAATTAAAAGGCAACAATGCCAGTCCCACCCAACACACACACCTGTCGATTCTCTTTCAATTGTTTTCACAGCTCCCTGTGTAATCACTGCCCTGGAACAGCCACACCAGCACCCCGGGAAGAAAGGATGGGACCCGACACACAATGCTTGGGGAGCTGGGAAAAAAAATCTTGGTGCCTCTGGCTCTAGATTCAGACTAAATATCCTACATTATCCCATCTTATGCTGCTACCTCAAGTGAGATGTGACACACAGCTGTAAAGAACAAGAAAATGCAACTCCAGTAGTGGGAGGTGGGAGTGTTTTAGTTTTCTTACCAGCTCCTTGATTTCAATTTCTCTTCCAAAGATTTATATTGCAAAAGAAGGTCCCCGTCAAAAGCCATTTCCAGTAGAAGAGTTTCAATCGTTCATGAAATCCCAATAAAACTAATTCTTACACACCTCCTTCCTCTTCTTCCAGAGCCACAAGAATTAATTTTTACAAATTTGGAGGGATTGCATTTATAAGGTTTTGAATTTGGATTTTCACCCCATCATATTATCATGTAGATCTTCTCCCTACTCCAGTCATTCCAGATATACGATACCCATCATGCCTTATATAGCAGCATGTGCATCTTTCTTTACTGAAAACTAATTTTGGAGTTAATTTTAATACAAGTTCCCCTCACAAAAACACAGTGCAAAGTGAGAGCAAACCACACACACTAAGTCAGAATTCTGACCCTCTGCATTCAGAAACTCAAAGAGTGTTAAAATAATTTTGACAAATGTAAATTACCTGTAAATAAGAATGATGTGTTAGGAATTGGTGATGATTTTCATTAGAGGTAAAGGTACAAGGATCAAGAGCAGATGTTATCCTCACTCGGGAATTGAAATGAATGATCATGCATAACAAAGATTCATTTATGATTTTATGGAGCTTGACTGATGTGAACATACAGTGATCACTGTTACAATTAACTGAACCCAAACTCAAAGTTTGGGAGAACTTGGTGGAAGGAAGACAGGTACTGCTCTAACATATGGGAAAGCACACAAGGTGTTGTTTGCTTATAAAAAGACTGCAGATGAGGCAAAACTTCATAAGCTCTATTGTCTAAATACTATATTTTTTATTCAAAAAAACCCCCACGATGCCATTATTTTGACTGCCCAATTGACTTTCTCTTTTGTATTCATTCACACTCTATGATCCTTTTGAGGTGACAAGGAAAACATTAAATTGATGATAAATTTCAGTAATCAGATGAAATTAAAAAAAATTTAGATACATTAATGTTAGTTTTTTCAAATCACTGTTTCCTATTGTGTAAAGACATTTCACAGAAATAATTAAATTCTTAGTACTTCTCTTTGAGGAAATGAAGTCTCCAAAAAATAGGCATTAAATCATTACCTATGCTTAAGAGATACAATAAGTCAATTTAATGAAACATTAGACATAAAATTCTCACATCTCTAGAAGCCTCAATCCACACAGTATCCATTAGCTTTGTTCAGGAGACTGTCTGCCACTGACAATGGAAATATTCCCAGGTATTTAGTGACTCAGACTGGGAAGCGTTTGTTAGGTCAAACTCTCCTGTTAATTTCATGCCAGAAACACATGTTCAACAATACATGAGTTCTGTCAAAATTAGTTGTTATCAAAGATGAGAAGTAAAAGAGACTCAGGAGAATCTGTCCTTAAGATGGGGCAGGATTACCGAGGTGTTCTGATGTTTCATTCACTATGCCAGCACTCTCATTTCCAGGGCCAACTACAGCCTGATCAAAGGCACACAGAGGCTCCCACGATCTCATTCAGTCTTTTTAAATCAGGGTTCAGACAAGCACCTATTAACACACAGGGGGGAGGGGGGAAAGGAGAAAAAAAAAAAGGAGCAGTCACCTCCTTTTCACTTAATTAGGTCATGATTATTCAGCCTTCACACAAGAAAAATCTTATTGCGGCAAAGAGAGTTTTCCTTCTATTAACCTCCTCCATTCCTTTCTAGCTGTGCATTCAAGTTGTATGTAAATTGCTTGTATTTCTCAATGTCACAAGCTATTACAGAGACAGCAAAGCAGGCAGGATTAAAAGATGTCTGTGATTAGGCTATCTAGAAGAATAATTTATAGCACTACTACATCAGCGTTCATACTTAGAAGGGGAATGCCTGCCACTGTATGCCTAAGGTTAGGAAATCGTGTTACTCAATGCTTGCCCATTATACAGTTTTATGCTTTTCCTGAGGCATCAGGAGATAAACCGGCTAGACCATTGCTGGAATGTTTTCTTCTGGAATGGGGAGAAATTATTTTGTTCTTCATCTGACTATTTCAGAGTCAAAAAACCAACTCTCACTTCCCTTTATAGTTACATCTATAAATTCTACTCTTAGCTTTTGGGATTGAAAATGAGAAAACTTTCAAGCAGTGTTTTCAAATGCTTTGGAGTGGGAGGCTAATCTAACCTTAGAAATGAACAAAGGAGCTCTGCAACTGGTCCCTTCCAGCAGAAAAGTAACTTTGGCAATTTTGAAAATAAAGGATTATCAGAGAGCATGCTGAAAATCTGTCTATGAATACAGTCTGAAAAAGAACTTTTTGTATTACCACATTTTTTAAGATTATTCAAAGCCCACTAAAGTCAATAGAAAGATCCACATTGATTTTAGGAGGCTTTGAATCATGCCTGAAATTGCTCTTTCATTACACTTTCATCCAATACAGTAAAACAAATCCTACAAATCAATATATTTCTATAAACACAGCAGTACAAGAAGGAATTATAAAAAGTCATAACACGGATAACCAGGATTTGTACACATAAGCAACAAAAACATTACTTCTTCCTGGGGTTAATTATCTTTGCACAGTTCAAAAAGGTAATCACCTTAAATTACATTGGTCCCACTAATGCTTTCTTGAGTAATTCTGACATTTTAAGGTCAGAGGTTTATGGTTAACAATTAATGTATGAAACAGTTGCAGCAAAATTAAATCTACTCAACATTTTCCACTTCCTCCAAAACACAACACTTCACACAAAATTTATTACATGAATAAATATGTTGTCAAAATTGGGAAGATGTTTTCCCCATTATCTTTGCAGGAATTTTGCATTTCTGTATAGAACTATTTGCAAAGAGAAATTATCTGTCTTTGGGCTTCAGCAAGCTTTGGTGGTACTTGTTATATGCCTCAGGTCAGGTGAGTTTGGATTAAGCTGCCTGTGGGCTGAGTTCACTCAAACTGATCATGAAGATAAGTAGATGCACCCTCCTGCTTCCTTTTTCCGAGGGAAGGCTATATGTAGCCACTTCTTGTGATCCACAACCTAGACACCTTTGTCTGGGCCAGTTTTTTTCATAGTTTTGTTTCTTTAAACGTTAAAGTTATTTGTTGAAAATTGAATGTTTTGCTAATGAGGAATAATAAACAAACTTGAGGGTCTAAATGTAAAACATCAGTAGGAAGGGCAAGCAGGCTTCCACACCATTTTGAAAATAGAGGCTACTTTTAATTTGCAAGTGAAATATCCTTAGGAATTTCTGCAATCGATTACATCAAAGCAGTGCATTGCATCTCCTTTACAAATACCTGTCCCTCTCCTTGCAAGCCCACTTCCAGTTAAACAGCATCTCTAGTGCTTGGCTTTTCTACCAAACTCTGGCTCTGCCTACAGGACAAAAATCAAACTGACAACTCAGGTCATCCAAGAGAGAAACCACTGGCAGGAGGTTTAATGACCTTGAACTACTGAAATAGTGTAGAAATAAACACTATCCAAATTGCAGATTACACTAAAACTTGTTATTATAAGAAACTGTCCTCTTGAACCAAGCCTAAGTATGTTCTTGATTCGTGGGCTACAAGACCTATTCTGAAAAGTAATCAAAATCACAGTACACAAAATAAAATTTTAAAAAGTGTAGAAAATCACAACAGGCTGAACTTGAGAAACATTAATAAAATATCACTTTGTTAATAAACATGTCATGCAGAGCTTTGATGATCATGCTGCACTGGCCTTTTTCTAACAGCTCCTTCATTAATATCAATGTTAATGACAGAAAGAAGAAAGAGTTTTGTTTACACTGACTTTTAAAATGGCATCTGAAAAGTGTTTTACATTTCCAGTACATAGATGGGGCTCCAAGAGAGCTGGAGAGGGATTTTTGACAAAAGGCATCTGGTAATAGGACAAGGGGGAATGGCTTTAAACTGAAAGACAGTAGGTTTAGATTAGATATAAGGAAGAAGTTCTTCACTGTGAGGGTGGTGAGCCACTGGCACAGGTTGCCGGGAGAAGTTGTGGCTGCCTCATCCCTGGAAATGTTTTCAGGCCAGGCTGGATGAGGCTCTGAGCAACTTGATCTAGTGTGAGGTGTCCCTGCAGGCAGAGGGTTGGAATAAGACCTTTAAGGCCCATACCAACCCAAACCATTCTGGGACTAAGAAAATTCATTTTGACTGTCTCAGTAGGTACATATGGATTCTCAAACCATGCCTAAACTCCACATCCAAAATCCAGCAATGGATTTCCCCAACCCAGTTTCAATACTAACTATTAACAAGGGTCCACTCAGTAGCCAGAGTTAGCTGTACATTTTACTTAATTAGCCAGACAATGACCCAGCCTGGTCTTTTCCACAATGATTGGTCAAATATATTCACAATCCTTTCAGCTAGCACTCAGGTGCATGTTTTCCTAACTTGATATCAATCCACATGGAAAGACAAAATGTCTTACCCTGGTCAACTACAGTGTCATAATAATTTGTCATACCTAAGACACATTTTTGTACTGTACTGACATTGAGAGCACTGGGATAGGGAAAGTCTGAAGGGTTTATCATTCAGGTAATATTTATTTCATCCCATCTTAGTCACCCAGAGGTAAGATCAAGTGCAACAAGAAGAATTCCTGATATAATTTGATGCATATTGTGATGGTAACTTTTTAGTATGACATTTTTGTAATGAGACACCATTAGTTTAGTTGCGGATTCTTGGAGGAATAAATGGAACCAATTTCTAGGTGTCTCTGCTCCTATATTGTGCAGGAAGATTCTTGTTGGGACTGTAAATGCCACAGATACCCATGTGCTCTAACACTCTAACCTACATTTGGGAGCTTCTCTGTTGGAGAACCCCTTTCCAGATAAGCTCTGAAAGCAGAAACTCCCGAGGTTTTGGCACTGTTAGACCAAGTCCAGCTTCAGTAATGCTATTTCTTCTGCAATGTCTACAACACTTCAAAATTAATTTAGAAATTCACCCTGTGGGAGCTCTCAGTGTTCAAATATTTAAAGTGCCACAAAGCAGCACGCTCAAAAGAAATGAAACACAGTGTTTAAAGTCAATAATATAGAACAGGAAAACAAAACCTACATCCATACATACAACCAGCAAGTTCCCCCGCTAGACAGCAGGGAAAATCTTAACCAGCACCAGGCAACACAAGTTCATTACCATCTGTTGGTCTTTGTTTCTGTCTCAAGGCCCAACCGCACCATTCCCATGGATACCCCCCAATCCAGTCTGCACTGCACACCCTTCCCAGTTCTCCGCATTGATTCATTCCAAACGCCTCACACACAAATGCGTTTCACCACATTCAGTAATGTCATTACTCATCACGCTCTGATAAGAAAGAAACACTTAGTTATTTCTTCGTAACTCAAAAAGCAGTTATCTTTAATTACACAGATCTCAGGGATGACTTTTTGATCAATGTGACGTTTTAAAGTTGGAAATTTGTGGATAAAAATTAATGCTGGACAAAACAGTTGCAACCAAACTTAGCCCTTTCCTATCTGCTAAATAATAATACGAAAATGACAGTGGGGAAGTGAGTCACATAACATTTCTTTCAAATAGCCACCTTCTCTTTCTCCACACACACCATCTTGTTATTCTCTAACCACTCTCTCCCTCTGCGTGATGCAGTTTCCTAAGGACTGTATTATGGTATCTGCTCTTGGAAAAGCCTACTAAAAGAAATGAGAAGTTTATCAGGTATTTATTACTCCCATAAATGTATACAAAATAGATAATATATTTATTTGTGCTGTCTCCCAAAGTGCAAGATAGAGTCTGCACAAGCTCTTGTGACTCCTTGCCATTAAAATCTTTTACTTCGTAAATTAACAGTGAGGACATTTCAGCATGCCTCCTTTATGTGACAAAATTTAATTCCTTTACACATTTATATCCTAGTTTAAAAAGGATTTCTTGATATATAGCCCTGACATAAACTGTAGTCATTCAACTTTATAGCTAAACCATGAGATTGGTATGCAGGAAATTATTCTTAAACTGGCTTATTTTTGGACTATGCTTGCATTTAAACAAATTTAACTGCATATAATAGTAAGGAGATAAATGTTGAGAGTGAGGGGAAAAAAGAAAAAGGAAAAGAATTAAAAATCCAGTAAACACTGGTAATTGCACATGTGTTCAGAAATTATCTCTGTAAGGATGAATTATGAAGTTGACTGTGAAAAATGAAGACTCATAAATGCAGCAACTGAGCAGGTGTTGCAAGTTTATTAGGAAATCTCCTAAATGCTTCCATAAAATTTCAGTAGTCCATTGTATCTAAGACAGAAAAATTATATGTCATAGAGAGCTATAATCTTGCCATTTAATTACTGGACAGTAGTGCAGCCTTCTCAGGCCAGTTTTCAGACCTTAAGTTTTAATGACCAGCAAGAGTGAGGAGTTCTTTCTCCGCTGTATTTAAGAGATTTCACATGACAGCCAAAAGAAATTAGAAAGCATGGTATTTTCAAGAAAAACAGTTTTCAATTACCTCTGTAGCCAAATAGCATTGCAAGCCTAGCCACAGTACTGCAAAGTTATTACCTAGATGAACTAAAATGAACACAGTATCAGAACTTAATTGGACAGAGAAAATTGGAAAGATCCACACCACACTTGCTGAATAAGTAGAAATACACAAAATGAAGGGCACAGCTGTTTTCTGAAAGCCAGTGTAATAACAGACAGTGCTTGGAAAATATATGGAAGATTCACTGACCTCAGAACAAGGTGAGACCAGTGCCATGTACACTTGAGAACCCCACCCAAATGTAACCGAGCCATTGGCACCAGCTCACAATGACAGTCAAGTAAAGCAGCTTCCTTAGGCCTTGCTAAAGCAGAGTTCAAGCAAAGGACTATTTTTATATGATTTGATTGAAGACAACCACTAAAAACAAGAGTTAAAAGATGCTCTTTACCTAAGGTTAAGGTGAAAGTTTAAGCACCTTTTGATTGTACAAGTTGCTCTTTAAGCTGTTGACATGTCTCAGTTTAGACAGGTTTAAAAAACTCATAAACCTTGTTCTGTGTGTTCTGCTTCATACTTTAGGGCAGTTACACACCAGGATCCCCCTGTGCACCATGCACGCCGCATTCCAGATTCTGCACACAAAGTGGACACAACAAAAAGAAACCAATGTCTGGCTTATTTGGTGACATAACAAGGTAAAAGAAAAGGACAAGAGAACAGTTAGAGTCAAGAGCTGCTTAGTCTATGCATTGATGTGGGCTAAGGTCCGAACTTTGGCAAGACTCTGTGGTTCAAAAGAACCTTAGGACTCTCATGTTGGCTGTGTCAGAAGCCCTCCACCTTTTTATTAAAGTTACAGAACCAGAAAGACTTTTGAGCTTTGAAAGTGAAACTTTCCGGAACATAAGTTAGAACAAAATTTATAGAGAAAATAGAAATGTTTTAAAAGGCTCTACTCCTGGATTAATATGTCCCTTTCCTTTCAGGGACTTCTAGGGTGACAACAGCCTCTGCACAACCCACACTAAAATCCTCTAAGTCCAAGACTATCAGAATTGTGGGACTATCTCATGGATGTTCTCAGCAAAGCCCTGGTCTTCCTGTTGGCTCTTTTCCTCACTCCTCTATTATTCATGGGAAAAACAAACTCCTTATCCCTTCCTAGTGGTCCACTTGATCCAGCTTACAGTAACCAGCACAAGGCAAAGAGCCAGCCCACCCTTTACTGCTCATCTACATCCCAGTAAGGGAACATGATACAACTGACTCTTACATGTGTGGAAATCCAAGAAAATACAAATACAGCAAGAGTTCACTGGAGTGAACACATTGGGTACTTGGCTCTGTCTTTATAAAAGGATTTGTTATGAAATGGAGGTCATGATACAGTTTTACAGAGAGAATTTGCTGATACAGCCTGAGTTAGTGGCAACCTTAAGAATTCTGGTGGTTCAGGATATACTCTCTAGTTTCATATTTAAGAAACCATTCTGACAACTTTCAAAGCTACCTGCAAAACCTGAGTACCCTGCCCACATTCCCCAGAATCACAGAATACTGGAGTTTGGAAAGGACTTCCAGAAACCATCTAGTACAACCCTCCTGCTCAAGCAGAGTCAGCTGCAGCAAGTTTCTTAGCACCTTGTCCAGCTCTGTTTTGAATATCCCCACGCATGGAGTCTCCACAGCCTCTCTGGGCAACCTATCACATGTTCAATCACCACTGCAGTAAAAATGTGGCTTTTCTATATTCAAGCAGAGTTTCCTGTGTTTCAGTTGTGCCCATTGACTCTGACCTTGTCATTGGGAACATTGAGAACAGTTTAGCTCCATCTTCTATACAACTTTCCATCAGATACATGTAAAAATGATGAGATTCCCCTCTAAGCCTTTTCTTTTCCAGGCTAAACCACACCAGCTATCTCAGCTTCTTCTCATATGAGAAGTTTTCTAGCCACTTGAATTTACAAAAGGACATTTGGAAAAAGAGGTTAAAAAAAAAATTAATCTGGTCTAGAGATGATTCATTTTGGTGCAAGCTGGATGAGAACATTTAGCGCTTTTCATCACAAGAACAGCTGTACAATATTTGCTGCCTCAATTCCTTCAGTGCTCCAATTAAAGACTGCATAGATCCTGAGCTGGAATGTGTGGAAATGGGAAATGCTTGGGATATAAAAGATTACCAATCCCCTTTAATTTATGCTTTCAAATGCTTAACACAGAGCTATAATTGCAATTTTAATCACATGTGTTCTCTGTGTGTATTGAATACCGAGGTCTCCATGTGTCAACTAGCACCCAGTAAAGCTGCAGGGATTTTTTCCACTTTAATGTATTCATGTTAACATGTAAAAAGATCCATTTTAAAGGCTCTGAAAAAAAAAAAATAGTAAGTGACAGCTTCAACTATAACTGTCAAAAAGAAGTGGATATAAAATTCCAGCTTGCCACTAATGGCAGGGTACTTTTTTGTTTTGCCTTCAAACACTTCAAAAACAACCTGCTCAAGGTGGGTGGCAAACTGCTATTTTATGCCCTATGGATAAGTGTCACCAGCGATGCCACCAGATTAGCTAAGCAGGTCTGCTGAGAAGAGCTGAAAGTGAATGCAAATAACACTAGGGTTTTGAGGTAGCTTTATTCTGCATTTTATGTCCTTTTACGTTGTCACTTTTAGTAGGAACAAGACTTACTTTATACAGAAATTTTTCTGTTTTGTGAAATCTTATTTTGAATGTTTAAAACCTTCAAATACATGAGGTGCTCTGCATTTCCTGTTTCAATATCAAACATGTTTTCTTTTATTGTAGCGTGGTGGCAATTTTGTCACCATTATTTAAACAAAATGGAAGAAATCACAGGGTATAACACTGCTTTCTAGGACTGAGGGCTGCAGAGCCTGATCCTAAGCTGTTTCAAAACTGACACTTTCACACTTGCTGTGGAAACATGGAGTTGAATACATCCATAACCTTGAAAGGGTCTCATCTACCTTTAGGCTTAAAATACCAACATCAAAAATTGATACAAGTATTGCCAGGACTTAAAATGTGTTTAGTTGTAAACGATCAATAGCATTGCACCATTAAACTCCCCCTTTCTTAAAATATACACAACAGCCTCAGATATGACATAAACCAGTCTTAAAGAAAAGGATATAATCTGAAGGTAAGATTCAACCCCACCATAGCAACAAAATTTCACTAAAGGTAATGAAACTTGATGATTGTAAATCCCTTTGGGAGATCAGAATCTCATCCAGTATTTCCTGACAAGTCTTATGTTGCAGCCCAAAATGAATAAAGAATTAAGAATCAAATCAGGAGTGTAAAAAAAAACCATCCAAAAATAAATCACATATTGAGAAAATTTAATCGTTAAAATGGGAAGAAAAACCATTTTATTTAAAGACATCAATAATTTATCTAGCAATATTTTCCAGCAAGTATTAACCATGAATATTTAATATGTACATGTGAACAATTTATAAACAGAAACAAATATGAAAATGTTTAAATGATCCTGGATATGCTTCTATAAAGATTCAAATTTATTCAAACCAATAGTAAAGTCAAGAGCTAGAAGCCTACTCTTTATGAAATTGCACTCCAACTAGTAATGCTTTTAAGTATACTTTTATTCAAGTGCATAGTTTTATCTATGCAAAATATTTTCCAGTCGTATCAATTTCATTTTAATTTCTCCAGGAAATATTTTGAGATCTGGGCCTCTCTTCTCCCAGTACAAGAGGGAGAGACAGAAACGTATAGCTCATATTTGTGATCCAAAATAAACTACTTCAAGAAAATTCTGTTTTACAAAAGCATTCCAGAGGCCTTTTTTCCATCCCAATTGGCAATGTCATTATCTGTCTCCTAGGGCAATACCACCAGGCAGCAATGAAAATATAAGTCAATCAGCTAACCTGACATTTTGTTTAAAATTATTTGGAAGTGCCTGCACAAGGTGCTTCTTACACAGGTCATCTTCGGAGGAGCTGATCTCCAGCTGTGAGCAGTGTCAGAGATGAACTCAGCATCTGCCTGTCTGCGCCTGGAAAAGCTACACTGGAATAAACTCAGAACTAGTCAACTGTGATTAACTCTATCCAGCCCATTTCATCTCACAATAGCAGTCACATCTAGTTTTTCACTAAAACCTGCTTTCAGCATCTCTGTGACCTGAAGCTCCATTACCCCTGCCTACTGTTGCCTCTCTACTGTTCACACTCAGCTCCTTCTCTACTGCTCTGTGCAAGAGGGACTGATCATGAGCCTTGCCTCACTTGGCTTCAACTCATAATCCTTGTGTGTTTCTCCTTTTCCTCCCCTCAAGGGAACAGAAAATCTCCCCCCCAACTCAGTGTAAATTATTATTTACAGCTAAGCCTGTGCTGCTGAACTTGATGACATTTCTGTCATTGGCTTTACCTGAATTTTATAGTAAATCAGTCTTTACATTTCTTTAACTGTAACCATAGAACTAAAGAGACAAGTTTATGCAACTGCACAGCCCTCAACTGTCTGTTCCTTGTAGCTCATGGCTAATCAATAGCAGTGCCTCATTCCCCAGCCATGGCAATGCCAGGACACTCTCCACAGCTGAGAGCTGAGGGTTATCATGAACTTTACTGCTCTGACAAGCTCATACGCTCACACTTCACTGTTCGGACTTTGAGATGAATCCTGAACTGAAGTGCTGTCAGCAGAGAAACCAGTGCCAAAAATCATTTGGCCCAGAAAACCTCTCTCAGGCATGAGGAGCAGGAAGCAAGTATTCTGTAGAGGATGGCTTCCCAAGATATAAAGTAGAAGTTATCTATGTCATTACTCTCTACATCACTCCTAAGTGCCCTCCCTGAAACACAGCTGCAAATACCACAGTTTAGGAAAGAAAGGATGTCTCAGCCAGTGCTGGCAGAGGACTAGCAGACCAAGAAACAACAGTGTAGAAACCAGGAGGATTAGCTGCTGTCTTTGCAGAGAGAATGGGTAAAGGGGAGATGTTGAGCTTCCCACCACCTCTGTGTCATGTTGGGGGATGTGATTGGGAGATTGTATTTCAAATGTTCAGACAGATCTGCTAGAAAAGAAATTTCTTTTATATTGCTGTTTTATTGCCAGAAAGATCAAAGTATTTCTTCTTTGTTCCTTTCCCTGTTCCGGAGTTTAATTTCGTTTCTGCTTTCAGGTAAAAAAGACTCGTGATCACAGTATGTGCATAAATGTGTCTCTGTGCCTGTCTTTTGGTAGGTGCGTTCAAGCCTTCTATCTCCTCTGTAAGTTTTGAGCACACTGTTTCATTTCAACAAACACTAGAAGCATCCACTGTGAGGTACAAATATACAATGAATCAGGCTTCATGAACCTTTCTGCTCTGAGGATGACTGATTTCTCTTTGTTTTGGGGTGAATGGTAGGTAGTATTTCATTTCATCTGTACTGTTTTCCCTCACCTTGTCATACCCATCAGATTTTCTTTCGAATTCTGAGTACACCTACCAAGCCAGGCAGGGTAGCTTACTCTGAAGAAAACATGCTTACTGAAGTAGAGAGGAGAACAGGGAAACTCCCTGACAAAGAGGGAACTTGCCTGGGTTTCACAGATTGTGGTCAGGAGCAATGGTGCTGAGCAGGTCACTGCCAACACTGCTAGAGTCACTTGGGAGGTAGAGCAGGGGGGCACAGCTGGCAGTGCTGACTAACACTTCACGAGTTTCCCAGAGAAAGATTGAGAACCCCAAGACAATTTCTCAAAGGAAACTTAAATTGTATTATTTACAATGATAGTCAGGCTGCTTTTCTACCATGGAGCCTTGGAGAGCTCCAGAATTAATCCTGCCTGAATTCCCAGTTCTGTCTCAAATTTCTTATTCTGATTCCTTATTCTATGTCCTTATGCCAACATCACTGGCCAGAAAGGTCACAATTCACTCACAAATATTTCCCTATTCTTTTCCCCTTCCAGCTCTGAACTCTAGTTAGGAAACAGGCCTGATACTGGTAGTGACCTCACAGCAGTAAGTCTAACAACTTCTGTCACCATCACACCTTTGGGAGGGAATCAAGATTCACACCGAGATGATGTAGAACAAAAACCAGGCAGAAGATTTTAGTAGCACTAGTTCCCAGCTGCTGTTTCCTTGAGCAAGGTTTTCTCAAGCCCAGCCCTGCCCACCTTCCCTCTGCCCCCCTGAGTCTGCCAACACTGCAGCCCCAGTGGGGAGCAGGACTGGCCCCAACCTTTGGCTTTCCCTCTGCAGTGAGTCAGACATGCTGCAATAAAACAACCATCACTTCTGCAGGTGTAAAGGAATTCACTGATACAACAAAAAGTGTTTTACAGAAATACTCCCCTTTTTCTGTTCAACAAACGTCTTTTCCTATCTTGTGCAATGCTCTTCTAGGAAATCTCCCCATTGGGGCCACTTTCTGCCACTTTTAGGCCTTGGGCACTCTATTTCATCCTATTGACTTCAATGGAACTTCAAACTGTATTAAGAACTATCCAATATAAGTGTGAGGAGACATCAAGTCACAAGCTCTTTCATACTCACATCACTCCTAACCAAAAGGGGATTGGTTTCACCAAAAATAAGTTGAAAGAGGAGAGATATTCTCTGTTTCCTTCCGGTTGTCATAAGTACCAAATGGGTTCAGGTACCTGACATGGAATGCAAGAAAAGATGGTGCCACAGTTCTTGAGAGCAGACATGGGAGAGAGAAAGAGAGCTCTCAGCTCCTCTTGTTATTGAAAGTTCAGATGTGGCAAAAATATCCAGAGGAACACATGTGGAAGGTGAAATTAATTGGGACACATTACCAATTTATCACATGGGTTTAGACTGACTTTCTTAGAAAGTCTGTTTTCATCCTGCTAATAACTAAAAATGTACAATAGCCCTGTTAGATTCTAGGATAGACTTTTAAATAAGAGTGTAGTGGCTGGCCAGTGCATTTTGTTACTCAAGAAAACCCATGAGACAGTGACCCACAGTCCTCCTTTCATAAATAGAATGCTTAACCTGGGAAAATATTTTTCCTTGGAATATTGATCACATGCACGCAGAGACTATGAGGACAGAAGAGACCATTAAACTCATCATGCCCAACCACTTGTAACAAAGAACAGGCACCTTAAGTTTATGTCCTTATTTCTGTACCAACCCTCAAAAACTGACTACAACACTGCTCAAAAAGACAGTCTCTCTTGATGTCAAAACACTATTTCTATTCAAACTATTAGCTTGGAAGGCAGTCTAATTATAGGAGTCTAAGAGAGAGATTTCAACACCACAAAATAAACCACACAGTGTTTTCGCAGAACACTTAAGACAGAGGGTGCCCAATTTTCATCTGACTCACAGTGAATATCATATACCTCGATGCTGCATTCCACAGGACTGAAATCACAAATTTTAACTTTATTGCATACAAAGGAACTCCCCAGTTTTAACACAGAGTTCTGCAAACACTGTCAAATATAAGTAATCAGCTAGTCTATTCACTTGTTCTTTTCCATTCTATTGTCTATTCCAAGTTCTATTCACTTGGAATTCTGCAGCAGACAACAAGTACTAAACAGGCAAAGAAAAACCAATGAGCAAGTGCATTGGCAAAACGATTTTCCTGTAGCAAAGCAGAGTAGCAGAACAAAGCTTGGGTTTTTACCTTGTGCAATAAACCATTCTGTCTAGCTCTGGTTAAAAACAAAACAAACCAAACAAACCTTCCCGTTGCCATATAAAGTACAAATCAAGAAATTAAATTACAATTTCTGACTGTTTTGGATACAATAATTTTCAGAGCTGATCTCAGCAGAGCAGTAGGGAGACAGCTAAAACCAACCATGCAACAAATGCAAGGCTGCACACAACAAAGATAATGCACCACCCACTGCATTGCTTTCTCTATCTAATATTTCTTTTTCTTGATTTTTTGTATTTCTGCTTTCTGCCTATGTTTATAATTGCAGCATATATTTTTGCCTTTCCTGTTTCATATATCTCTTCATTCACAGTTCATCCATATATTTAGGCTACTTTACTTTTCAGACTGTTCCAAAATTATCTCCCTATCTCATGGTGACACCCTCCTTACAAAATTAATTTCATTTGAAATGGTACATCAAAGGAAAATTAGAAGAGAAAAATTACGTTTTACAAAAGTTGCAGAGGTCCCTTTCAGCCCTAAAAATTCTGTGATTCCATTTCATAAATTTAACACTGGATGTTATTTTATTAATGCATCCCATAAACACTACTGAATACTTACCTTACTTCAGTAGAAGTTCAGTTTATCAGACAATACCCACTCACAACTGCAACAGAGTTTAAGAAAAATTTTCAGCATGTGATTTACTGGCTTGAGAGGCTCACACATACCTTATAACTGGTTGTAACTGGAAAAATATGCTCTGTTTTTAAAAATAAAATCCAATAGATTTTTCAGCATTAGGCACAGTTTATTAAATTCTATGATCCAACTGTCAGCTGATGTAGATCATTGCAGCTGTAGTCATGTCAATGAAGCTGTGTTAAAATTATTCAGATCAATACATCACATGTATTTTAATGTACTTATTATTGGTTAATTATAACAATTGAAGATAGCAAAATCTCCTTAGTTTTGTTGGGGTTTTAACTTTGCAATAGTAATATTACTGAGCAAAAATCAGAGTAATTATTAACAGGAATGTTAAAGTTTCATTCTGGTTTTGAAGAAGTTACAATACTTTTAATGGTTGAATAACTTTTGCCTAAACTAGAACTATTCTAGTTTGTTATCACTTTCTAAATTTTCTTTAGTCTTGCAGTGGCAAAGCAATTAAATTCATGTAATGTTTAAATGCAATTCAAACAAACTGACAAAGCTGCATATTTGTCTTCTAACAGAGAAAAACTGTATTTGTTTTTTTCATATTTTTTATGATGCAAGTCTCTGCTGCATGACAGTGACAAAGGTCATGCACATGTCTATGAAATGGGAGTAATCAGAATTGCATTCCCTCCTACACTGCTTTAAGACACATGTATGAAGAAATTTATTATTTTTTTTCCTGGTTTTCAGTTTTTTTACTAAAATCTGTAACTCCCTAAGGTAAGGGAAAATATTTTCCAAAGAACAGTTAATTTCAGTTTGAAACAAGTGCAGAAATTAATTAAGGGAGGTGAAAAAAGTGCTTCATCTTCCATCTTCCTCATCACTGGGGGCTGCAGTGCTCACATGGATCTCCTGTGGTTGGGCCAGTCTGCTCATCTCTCTCTCCATGCTGGGCTAAACCCTCACCAGGATGGCTTCTCACCTCATCGCTGAACTCCTGGAGGGTCCTCCACACTGCCAGTCCTCAACCACAACAGCCTTGAACAGTCTCCCTGCTACTGCCTTCCCTCCACTCCCAGTTCTCATTCACTGTTTGTTTCCAACTCCTTTGGCTTTTCCCAAGGTGAAACTCACACAAGGCTTTAGACAGAAACTACATCCCCTTTGTCCACCTTCAAGAAAACTCTTCAGAAACAAAGATCACTGTATGCCACAGGTTATCCTGACGCTGCACTTGTCTCCTGCCTGGATGGGTGTATCATATAGAGGCAAACACCACTGAAAAACACTTTCAGTTCAGTGATTTAATACTTTCCCACTGCTAATAATAATCACCCAGGAGGTCAACAGCCGAAACAGTGGCAAAATGACTGGACAGCTGCATAAAGAAATCTATGGCGGAGTGAAAAACAACGTCAAGACAACCTGACTTGTGGAAAGCCCTTAAATGGCAGTGCCAGAACCTCGCAGTGCATTGGAATCCCAGTTCCATACAGAGACAACCAGGCTGGCTGTGCTAGCCATGGGCTCCTGACAGGAAGAGTTACTGCTGCATAGTGACCAAGTTGGCAGCTGGGGAAACCTGGGGGCAACAGACCAATGAGCTGCAGTAAATCAGATTTACTGAAGACACACAGCAACACAAAGGTAGTGGCACAGTCCTGAACACACTGGTTTTGCACACCATGCTCATTTAGACATTTCTGTGGGATTTTCTGCATCCCCCATGGTCAGATGTTCTCATACATTGGTCAGAATCGTGACACATCTGACAGCTCAAAGTCTAGTGCTGATGTTCTGCACCATAATCCAATCAAACTTCCTCCCCAGTTTACTGCAAATACAATGTTTTGTCCTACATGAAAGAATAACTCTCTACATAATGTACTGTAGATCTACAGCACAGAACTGTAAAAATGTATTTCCTTTGCTGTTTGATTGTTCCCTAGATCTTATTATTAGCTTGTGCCAGGGAACCTTTCTCCTGCTTTAAAATCACTGCAAAATGGCCTCTGTTGCTATTTCAGCAGAGTGCCCTCAGGTAAAGGTACTGTCTGCCAGCACAGTTGCATCTCTCTCCTGACCAAAAACTTTGATCTAACAAGATGAGAACAGAATAAAGGTTTCCCTCCCCTGGCATAGCTGTATCCCCACGAGGGAGTTTGCAACACTTCTCTGAAGGGTCTGAACACTTCCTCTTCTCAGCCATCACACAGAGGTATTCTACAGCATAAACCAAGCTTCAAAGTTGGGATCTTGTTTGTAGCGAGAAAAGTTCCTCAATCTAGCTGTAAATATTTATTGTTAATTCCTTATAATAAACTGATAAAGCTGAGTAAACCTTTAGTAAATGCACTTATGATCTCTGTACAAATTCCTGTTCCTCTGCTCTGTTTTCTCTCATTAATAATTTCTCATGTTGTTGCTTCTCCTTGCCTCTGTTCCCAAGTGCTCTTTTACAGACTGTTCTGTTGTTTTACAAGACTTATCCATCTTTCCCAAGACCCAATCCATTTTCACATCAGCTACACTAATTGGCAACAGACCTGACACATTTCTTGATTACAAGTTAAAACACTCAGAACAAAGCTCCAAACTTTTAAAAAAGAAAAGCAAAAAATGCAATAAAGAAAATGTCCTCAATTAAATACTCTTTAAATGGAATTCTCTGGGAAGCAAAAAATGAGGGAGACCAAACTGTGAAAGACCACCCTGTTGTAGTATTATTTAAATCCCTAGAGGTTTTATTTGAGAAGCTGAGTGTTCTGGACTATAGTCAAAAAAGTACTTCAAGCATTTAAAGATATATAATATTTGTTCTATTGCCATGTAAATAGTTTCTCTCTCCAGGTAACTTTAAACAAGCACAATATTAGGTCTGTCAGTAAAGATGCTTACATTTAAATACTTTCATGAGTTATGATAAAATCTGTATGACACAAGGTAGATGTAATTTCTTTGTTGATTTGTAACTCAAAAGTTAACAGAGAAAAATACATAAGGAATCACAGTTTTGGAAGTTTGCTATTTCATACATGGGCTATCTATAAATATAGCAGTGCTTCATAAATTAAGGCTAGTTCTCTCTGTAGTTGAGAGACAGTAGTATTACTTTAGGAATGGTATCTAGATGGGCCATCATTTCTAATTTTATTATTTTATTATCAGATTCTCCAAAATTACAAAGACTTTCTATTCTGTAAAGTGAAACCACTTTTTAAAAGTGGTTTAAAAGTAAAACTACTTTTTTCGTGGGGTGGGGAGTAAGGTGTGAAAAACAAAACAAAAAAAATCAACAGAGGAAACAGATGAATTGATTCACCTAGGAAACCTTATTTTTGGTGAGTTTGACATCAGGTTTCTTCAAGCTGTAAATGAGTCTGAACCCTGTCTATTATATCATATTCTCATCACTGGTAGAAGGGCTAGGGGGGTGGTACTGAAGCAGCAAGGGCTTAATACTGTCAAGAAAAGAGAAGAGTAAATAGGAAGCAACACTTCTGATTCCAGGCCTTGCAGCAAAGAGCATTTCCTGAACTGTTCCCATGGAAGGTTATGATGTTCCTTAAAAGAAAATCCAAGAAAGTCTCCAGCACTACATATTAATAGAACTGTAAGATTTCTCCTTGAAGAGAATTTACTGCCTAGAGGACCTACATCAATACAGGTATCTTGGACTATTGCAAAAAAAAAATAAAGACAACGTGCTTTTTTTTTTTTTTTTTTTAATTGGAGGATACCACACATACATAAGGACTGGAAATATGTTCTAATATTGTAAAGTAAATTGTGAGAACAAAGAATTCAACTTGCATGAGCAAATACACAGAAATAACACACAGAACATGTCTTCGTTAACACCTCACCTTCTTGTTTAACTGCTTCAAACCCCAAACCTGTCCTCAGTACTGCAGGAAAAACAGCACCAGTTTAGACAATGCTGAAAGGACTCTCTTGGAAAGATTTTCAGAAGTAATGCAGAAATAAATATAGTAAAGAGGAAGCTTCTTAAGTAGAATATTCTCATTAATTCTATCTAGCAATTACAGGGTGAGGTTTTCAACAATACACTAAAGTGTATTGAAAAATAGATATTTCTCTGGTAATATTCTTTAATGTGCAGGTTTTTACTCTAACTTAAACCTGAATACATTCCTCTCACGAAATAAAGGGACATGAGTTGGGTGACAGTATATAGATCTGGCCATAAAGGAGTTACTTGATCTCTTGTTTCTGGGGACCAGTGGCAGAGTCCAAGGGCTGAAATTGTGTCAAAGGAGGTTTAGGTTGGATATTAGAAACAGATTCTTCCCCCAGAGGGTGGTTTAGCACTAGAACAGGCTCCTCAGAGACATGTCACAGCACCAGGCCTGGCAGAGCTCAAGAAGCATTTCTTCTCAGGCACAGGATGGGATTCTTGGGGTGTCCTGCACAGGGTCAGGAGTTGGATTTCAGTGATCCTTCTGGATCCCTTCCAACTCAGGTTATTCCATGATTCTATGATCTGTTTCCCATATATAGGTAGCAGAAAAGTAAAAGGTAGAGATCAACCAAGGGGTAAAAAAGAAGCCAAATCATGGCTGAAACGTGCATTCTCTGTGTAGAATTACTGTGACTCTCAAGTTAAAGATATATAACCCCACGGAGAGTGAGGGATATAACAGCATGGGGAGTTTGACTTCTATGATGAGGACCTGCCTGTTGATACAGAGCAGGTGGTTTGTGTGTTCACAGGGACACATTCCCATTGTTCACACCTCCAGCAGAGATAGGCTGCCACAGCCCCAGTTTGTTAGGAACTTGATTTGATGGAATATTCTCAGTTTTCTTTTGATAATCTGCTCCCTGCAGAACAGAATAGTGGATTGGGGAAAGTGTCCCTTATTATTGTTATGTATAATTTCTGTGACTATCATACATGGAGGCCCTTCAAAGCAAAACTCTTGCCTCACTTAGAGGTGCAAATAGCAAAACAAAAAGGAACNGAACTGGACTAGGAGAGTCATCTCGTAAGTGCTGAGTATAAATAAGAACTCCACCATTTGGATGCAGTTCTAAATTTCCTAAATCTTCAAAACTGAATTTCATGAGACTGTCTGGTTTTGGGAGATTGCCAAGGGCAGCAGAAATCATGCAATACAGTATCACTAGCCCATTTTATGGTGTTCTGGTTTAGGGCTGTTGGGTTNTTAAACCTGAATACATTCCTCTCACGAAATAAAGGGACATGAGTTGGGTGACAGTATATAGATCTGGCCATAAAGGAGTTACTTGATCTCTTGTTTCTGGGGACCAGTGGCAGAGTCCAAGGGCTGAAATTGTGTCAAAGGAGGTTTAGGTTGGATATTAGAAACAGATTCTTCCCCCAGAGGGTGGTTTAGCACTAGAACAGGCTCCTCAGAGACATGTCACAGCACCAGGCCTGGCAGAGCTCAAGAAGCATTTCTTCTCAGGCACAGGATGGGATTCTTGGGGTGTCCTGCACAGGGTCAGGAGTTGGATTTCAGTGATCCTTCTGGATCCCTTCCAACTCAGGTTATTCCATGATTCTATGATCTGTTTCCCATATATAGGTAGCAGAAAAGTAAAAGGTAGAGATCAACCAAGGGGTAAAAAAGAAGCCAAATCATGGCTGAAACGTGCATTCTCTGTGTAGAATTACTGTGACTCTCAAGTTAAAGATATATAACCCCACGGAGAGTGAGGGATATAACAGCATGGGGAGTTTGACTTCTATGATGAGGACCTGCCTGTTGATACAGAGCAGGTGGTTTGTGTGTTCACAGGGACACATTCCCATTGTTCACACCTCCAGCAGAGATAGGCTGCCACAGCCCCAGTTTGTTAGGAACTTGATTTGATGGAATATTCTCAGTTTTCTTTTGATAATCTGCTCCCTGCAGAACAGAATAGTGGATTGGGGAAAGTGTCCCTTATTATTGTTATGTATAATTTCTGTGACTATCATACATGGAGGCCCTTCAAAGCAAAACTCTTGCCTCACTTAGAGGTGCAAATAGCAAAACAAAAAGGAACTTTTCTCCAAAGCATCTAAATTCAAGTACAATTCATGCACATTTCCTCTTTTCCATCATTTTAATACATATTTAATTTTCTTCTACTGAGCAGGGAAGTTAGAGGCAGGTGTGCAGACATGAAAGCCACAGTGCTACCATGTAGTTAATACAAAGCACTACTAGCAGGTTTTGGGACCATCAGATCCAGCAGGTCCCAAAACACATCATGGCATGAAATCTGGCAACGTGGAAGAACAACCACTTAAGAAACCCTAAAATACTACAACAGAAAAAGCACCAAATCCTTTAATAAAATCTTCCCTTTATTTTAGAATACCACATTTTTAGGTAAGAAGCCAAATAAGTATTTGAACACAGAAATGCTTGAACTGGGTTCTGTTGCTCTTTTTGCCTACTTNCAAAACAGGAAAAAAATAAAAGGTGAGGAAATTGAACACTTCTTTTGAACCTCAGATGTTGGTTCACATTAGGTTTAACTTGGGGCATGAGGGACTGGGTATGATATTTTATCCAAGTCACTGAATTTTATTTTACATAGGAATGAAAGAAATGCTTGAAACAGAAATTATCAATGTTTTCTTTTTCATACCTGCTCAGATTGTTAATAAGAAATCATATCCTGAGGATTTTCTAGTTCTTGCTCCAGTGAAAACTCAGTCATGAGTGTTTTTTCCTCATAAATTTAGTAACAAGATATTGTAGAGAACTTGGTTTCGGCTTAGGTTTGCTCAACTTGCAGTTGGTTGAGCAATTCTTACCGATTTCTACTGAGATAAATAATTATTCCAGTGTTGGACACCACAGAAGACTTTATCACTCATACATGAATTTAAAACATTGGGGTTTATCAACATTGCTTTACAAATTACACAATTTCATTAAGTGGTATATTCTCTAGTTTCTTCTTTTTAAAAACCTCCATGTATAATTCCACAACAGAATTAGAGAAAACGATGGGCTTTTGTCAGAATTATACCAGATGGTTGATGTAAACCTGGAGATACATTCTCCTTTGCCACAAAAACCTTTAAGACACTTCCATTTGAAGCAAATGGCACTAATCCATCCAGCACAGCGCTCTGCATGGATGCCAAACAGCATCCAAACAGTAGTTCAAGGAATGTGCCAATTTACTCAAACAAGGAAAGAGAATTTCTTATGGAACTAGAGCCTGAACCAGGCAAGACAAAGGAGAAAGGGTGACCTCTCCTGGCACCATGTAAAATCTAAAGCTGCTTCCTATCAGAAACAAAGGGGCTGGAGGGAAGGAGCGAGTTGGATTTGAACAAGTAAATGTTTTTTCAAATGTAAACACTGTTCATCTCATAGGGAAATTCAAATCCTCACCTGATTTTAGGAGTTCAATAACATTGAGCAGGCAATGAGATGACAGTTTGGTAAAGTTTAATGAGGATAATTATTAATAAAAAGCAGCTAACATGACCTGAAAAGGCTTTCTGTTGGGCTTTGTGTGCTCATTTGGCCTAATTATTTTTGATGTTTTGCCCATCAAATAACGAAAGTGCAGCTTGTGAAATGTCAGATATAATTAGAACAAATAAAGCTGTATCATGAACATCCAAAAAGCCTCCAATACCCATTAGCAAAAATTCTCTTTAGGATCATCTTACAGAGCAGCAGAGGCAGGTATTTCACAGGTAGAAAAGCTGGCACACAGGTAACAAAGTTTTGAAGTCAAACAAAAGTCCTTGAGAGATTTCTGGCAAGTATTAATGCTCTGTGCTTTGTTAAGGGTATCCATTTACAGATCTTAGAAAAGAGCCTTAATTTCCCTGTGAGTCAGTGAAAAAACGGGGCCATACAAAAAATGTTTTCATATTTCTCTTATGTCCCACAGAGTAACATATGTGGCATCTCTGCTAAGTTACATAATGGTTTCCTGAATCACTATTGGAGTCAATTAAAGGCATAGAATATATGTGTGCAATGTAGGATACTGAACTTGTATCATTCATCCTTGCTCTGTGTTCAGCATTGCAATTGTGTTGCTATTCCAAGGCTCCCAGGTTGCTTAGAGGACTCTGTTTACTCCACTTCATTGCTCTCTACAAGAATGCTCAAGACAGCATCCCTTTTCATCAAAGCACAAATTATTTGATCCTTTGCACCACCACCTAACTGGCATTGCTTTCAAGTAACTGATTACTCCACTTGTATTCCTGGCATGTAACCAGTATTTGTTTGTAAGAGCACAGAAGGGCCAGGTTCAAGAAATAAGCATTGCTGTCATGTAACTCTGTTTTTAACATACAATGGAAACCTTTGGGAGTTCAGATCAAACACAAAATACCCAAGATACTTTTGATCTAGCCAAACAAGAGGAAGCGTTCTTCACCTATCTCCTATGATGACAAAAAGTACTGGATCTGTTTAAGAAAATAAGATACATGAGGTTTAACCACAGAACTTTCCAACAAGTACCAGGCTGAGATCTAGACAATTATGTGACAGAACCTAACAATGGAAAGCGCAGGAGAGCTTGGATTTGAAACCTTTCCACTACAAATCACAGTGCTTACAGCGAGATGATGTTTGATTCAGTTCAGAAAGCTCTGTTTTCTTTCTTTTTTCTAATGCTAGGCAAACATACATGGACATATATTATTAGGAAGATGAGGTAATGTAACTTTTGAAGAAGCCATGACTACACTTCAACCTCCACAGTTTCAATTCGCCTCTTACCCATCTTACTTTGTTCTTTCACACTTATTTCATTGAGTTTTGGGTATTCCTACAGTGATCCCTCAGTAATCAGGGGAAAATTCTCTACCCATCAGCAGCCTGGTCAGGAAGTTCAGAACTCTGTTTTCAGGTACCTCCTGTTGATGAATCCCTGCAGCACCACCTCGCACTGATGTGCAGAATTTCTGCAGTTCCAAAATCCAACTCATGCCTGGGACCCCAGGATAAAACTACCAATACAATCAAAAAGCTATTCAGGAGAATATCTTTAGACTCTTCAAGCACCAGGGGGAAAAAAAAAAAAAAAGGCTCCTATTCTGAGCAGACAGGAAGTCACAGTATTGCCAAAAAAAGTAAGAAATCAGGCTGTTTAAAATACTAATGGAGGCACTCAGATTCCTGCCATTACAGACAGGAATCTCACAGTCAGAATTACATGAGGGACCAGTGACCCTGATTCTTAACAGAAATGGGGAAGGGAGGCCAAGAGGAAACAAGAAAATGGGTATGAAGATACAAATTTTCCATTAGAGAATAATATTAAACACTTGCTACTGGAAAAAAACATTATGAAACAAAAATGCCAGAAAAGTTTCCAACATCATCTCTCACATCATAAAGCTTGGTGTAGATCAGAAACTGCCTTCACAGAACTTCAAAGTTCCAATTGGAAAAACTCCCTTAATGCAAATTAATTAGGTGTTCCTCTGCCTAGAGCCAACAACCCAGCATTCAAAACAACACAAGATGTTGTGCTTCCAAAGTCCCGTACCCAACACTGTGAAGTCTTCTGTCTGCAACAGTACCCTGAACCAGCTACAATATTTTATCATATTCTACTTGAAACTAAAAATTAATATACCATCCAACCTAAACAAGATGGACCCAGCAATCCCCATTCATTCAAAAATTATTTTAAAAATTATATAAACCAGTCATAGATGACAAGAGGTACAGATTGATATTGCTTCCATCAAGAAGAACTACAGCACAACCACAAGAAAGAAAATAAATTGCATTAAAAACAATTAATCACATGCAAAATTAAATAAAGAAACCATATTAGTATCGTGCTGCAAAATACAGCCTGTGAAGCACAGAAAGTTCTAATGTAGCGCTCGGTCTGTGCTGAAACCAGCTGTGGTTCATACAGCACAGGTCCAGGGGGATGGGGAAGATCATCCCTGTCAGTTGTAGTTGCCAGAACACACATTAAGCCAAGAGGAATCAGGGAGGTCCAAAAACCAGGGCTTATCCAATTTTCCCATTTCTGGAATTTGAAGATAGCATTCTGGTGACATTTTATTCAGCTTTGTCTCTTCTCCATAACTAAAGAGAGATATTCAAAGTCAAAGTGACTATTCAGCAGTTGGTTTTCACTGCCAATTTAGTGTTCTGCATCTCTTTAGTTACACAAAATCAAGGTATCAATATAAAATTAAGGTCTTGTTCCTATGTTATTCTTGCCATTCTGTATTAAATATTTGGAATATCAGGGGTTAAAGTCAACTGCTATTTAGCAACTGTGTGATTGCATAGGAGATTTCTCTTCAGTTCAAAATAAATGCTTCTCCCAAATAATGATGCTAGTCAATGTTCCCATGAAAGTTGCTGTAGGAAATTATCTGAATGAGCAGATCCACCTTACAGAATAGCCTGCATTTTGAGTCCACGTCAGAGAGAAGCAGCTGCTTTCCCAAAATAGCTAAAATCATGCTCTGGCACTGCTGCCTCTTCCAAATGTTTCTGTGATTTTTGTCTGCTTTTGATCTGAGTGATGGAATCATTTTCAGTGAAACTGTTGTAGTAAATTTCAGCCCTCCCTTGTTTTTCCTTAAAATGTGACATCTTTAAAACATACACAGGCTTTCCAATAAGATCTTTCAAAGCATACTATTTTGTTTGTTTCTTTGTGGGATTTTTTTTAATCCCAGCAAAGAATAAAATAGGCAACAGATTTTCAGTAGGTTTTATCAAAGTAGGAATGAAAGAGCTGGAGAATTATCTGTGATATATCATAATTCATTTCTGAGATAATTACAATAAAATTGCCAGGCATTCAGGTAATTTCAGATTCCCTAAATGCATACAGATGGTTGTCTCTGAGCTACTGCACTTTGAATTTCAAGGAAAACTGCCTCTGTTTGCCCCCAACTGCTGCTCCGCTCACAGAATATATTAGATATCAGATTTCAGATGCCTTTTCTTTAATAAAATGACACAGACAATCCAATCCAGCAAAATACTGCACTTAATGGCCTCTTAAGGCATTCAGTGCTTCACACAAAGTGATCAGGTGCATGTGAGATGATTACCACAGCAAAAATCATCTCTGCAATTTGGAAAATGTACAGAGATGAGGAACTTTTCACTCAGTAGCCAAGAGAAGACCATTTTATCACCAGCCATATCAGTCCCTGCAGCACCCAAGAGCAAAGAAAGGTAGACCAATCACATCTTTATTGGGCTACAAATGAGGAACAAAACCCAGAACTGGGATAACACTTTCCCAAATACCAATATCCCTTCAGGATTTGGAGGGCACCCATCACACACTGTGGCTGGGAAAGCAAGAACCACCACCCAAAAGGAAATGTGGGTGCAGGGCGAGGCCGTTGGCCCAGCACAGTTCAGAGGAGCATAGTCAAAGGTGTCAAAATGCCACAGAGTTCAGGCTTATGATCCTCATGCTGGAGGAACAGTTACAAAGAGATGGGTTAAATTTAGAAATCAGTAGTCCTCAGACAAGAGGGGAGCACCTAGTTCAGTAAGAAACTCATCTCCACTGCAGTACTTCACAAAATTTTGTTAAGAATGCAAAGTAGTTATGCAGAGCACACTCAGCATGAGGACATCTGATCACACCAACTGTTGAGAGGAACAGGAGTACCATAACGAAATTTAAACAGTCAAGATAATTGGGCCTTTTGCCATGACTGACTCCTTCCCTTGACCTGCCACAAAATCAGAAGGGAGCTCCCAAAGTTGAAAACACAGTCCCAAAATATTAATCTGTTTTGTTAATGCAACACCCTGTGTACATACACATTTTCTGTGAGAAAAGTTTCAATCCAGCTTTTCTTTGTCTCCTGTTGGAGCAGGATATCATGGACCAGGCAGAGCAACTCCAGCCTTTGTGGAGTTGTCTGGGTTGCCACATCAAGATCTCTCAAATCATACAGGAAAACCCACTACTCCTGAGTGCTGCATTCTGGTATCTTCCATCAGTGATAACTTACACCAGCCCCTGGAAAGGGTGGTTCATGCCCTACTTCAGTAACTTTCTCATCCCTAAGGTGTGAATATAAAAGTTTGATGGGGGGTAAAGTGGCTAAATTCTTTAGTGGTTACAAAATATGTTGTGATCCTCAGCTGGAAGATGTGTAACTGCAAAATAATGTATTGTTTGCTTTGGCAATAGTACTTCTATTTTTAATCTGGCAGTGAATAATTGGCAATTGCCAAAGATAGGCAGCCAAAAATAATAGTCATCAATGCCAAAAGAAAACTAGAGCAGAAGAAGCCATTATTTAATCACAGAAACTATTTTCATATAAAGAATAAAATATTTAAATAAAGTATACGATGGAAGAGATACACATTTGAAGGCATCCATGATATGAGTTTTACTCATAATGAAATAGCTGTGAGAAATTACAAGTATTCTACTGTATTTGTTCAGCTACAATTCCCTTTGTTTTGCTCTGTTCATGTTTACCACTCCTTGCACTGCGGCACATGCCCTCTAAACAAGGTCAGGCACTGCAGATAGTGGAGGATGCCCATCACAGCCTCAGCCCAGGTTCTCAGCTTAGTTCAGACAGATGAAACATGGAGCCACCTCACTCTGGCATGAATTTATGCCTAAATCATTCGTTTGTCATCTAATTTAACTTTTATGAGGAATCACTTTAAAAACTGAAATAATTCACTTGTACCTTGAATTTCTATGAAAGATTAATGCTGTTAAGGAACAAAAAGTTCAAAAGATAGACTGATTCAGAACTGTCTGCTTAAGATTATACAAAAATCCAATAGTTGCATTCTCTGCTCAGACTGAACCTGCACCAAGTTTCCCAATAACTTCCTAAGAAGGTTTTATTTAATCAAGAACAAGTTCCATGGAGCCCCAAAGGTCACAGTTTAGAAGGATTATCTGACCTAGACTTTGTATAAAGCAGATGGCTCTGCTTTATGGCAATTAGTAAGCAGGAACTGTGGTATCTGGTTATATCTTCTGATTCTCTGTTTATATGAAGTTATGTGAAACTGGAACCTCTTTGAAAGTCAAGCTGTGTGGAAACCATTTCAGACTATTTCATTTCTAATTATAGGCTTGATAAAGCCATTTTCATGCAAGAGTAGGATCAATGCAGAGACTGTCAAACTTGTGAACAAGAGGTCTGACTCTTTCAAAGGCTATCATGAAGATAACCTTGACATGGGGAATGGAAATCTCACTTTAAAGAAAAGGCAAACCGTCTCTACAAACTTTAAGTCAGCCTTTCCATGCATCTTCAGGGCAGCAGCAGTGGTTCTTAACTGATGCCATTCTCTTTAAACTTGCATATTTATTATAAAGAACAGAGCCTGAAAGTATTAATTTTTTACTCCCTTTCGTTCCCATGCATCCACAAATACATACATTTCCCATCACCTATCAGGACATTTGAAATGGAAAACTGAACGGAATTCTTAAGCCAACTCTTGCCAGATTCCCACACAGATGTAAGGCAGACTGGTTTGCCAGGGCAGCCCCATACAAAAATGGACATTTTTCTCCCCCTGACCTCAGGGCATGTGTGGTCAGCTCTGTCACAACTGGCATAAGCCACCTCTCCTCCCAAGCAATGAAGCCACTCTGGAATAACACTAGGCCTGAACTAATGCTATTTGGACCTTCAGTGAGTTTCATTAGTTCAGGCTCGGCAAGAAGCTACTCTAACAGTTCTGTGCCAATGTAGCTGCCCAGCTTCCACACTGGCTGGTTTTGACTCTAGGGCTTCAGACATCAGTGGAAGGAGAGCCCAAGTGTTTTCAGCTGAGGATGCAAGTCCATCCTGAACAAACTGTCAGCACTCTGAGCGCAAGACCTTCCACTCCTCTTCTCTTTGCTTCTCACAGCCTGCTACTCTCTGACAAACCTTTGGAATCAGTAAGACAGCAATACCACTGCTGTGCACAGTGAGAAGTCTTCCTTGCAATAGGAATAAGAAAAAAATAATCTGTATTTTCTTATCTCAGCTTTTCCCTCCAGAACAAAAAAAAAAAAATTAAAAAAAAAAAATAAATAAAAAAAAAAGTATGAACTGCAATTTAGTGAGACTTATGTATGAAGCTTTACAAACCCAAATTGCCTTTACTCACAGATACAGAATATGCTTTGTGTAGAATTCGGATATTTTCAAGCAATCAGTTATGTTTCAAAGTCTAAAGAGAAAAATATTTGTGAACTCAATCACTGATTTAAAATATGTTCTTGCATCATTGTACGCTTTAAAATCAATTTCAGAAAAGAAGATGTAATTCAGGCGATCAGTTGACTCCTATAAAAAATCACACAGACATCTGAAAAACTATGAAACACATGTTTTATGTCTGAAAATATTACGAGAAAAGGCAGCTGCAGAACTGCTACTGTCATACAGGAAAACTATTCAATGATTGTATCCCAGCGGTAGCTGAAATAATTTTTTTAAAAATATGTTCAAAATTCAACCCTAAAAATATTTCCACTGGAATACACTGTCCAGTATTGTGAGGAGTTTGCACAGCTCCAGACAAAGTGGGCTCCTCATTTAAGCATTGAGATGTACCAACCAAAAATATGAGAGGCCAAGAGCTACTTTTACTACTGGTGCAGTAGAACTGCAGACATCTTTCTGCCAATTGATGTGACTGGCCTAAAATTCAAAAATTTTTACTAAAAAAAAACACTGACAAACCTCACTTCACAAACAACTAGAGATTAACATTCTTATTTTCCTTTGGGGTCAGTTTCTGTTACCCTCACAGACCTGCAGAAATATTTTCCCGTTTGTGGAGTTTCATTCGCTTTGCTGTATCTGATTCTGAGCCCACTGAGAGCCAGTGGGAAACTTCCTCCGCAAAAGCAACAAGGAACTTTCTGTCAGGTCTTGTGAGACAAGTCCACCACCAAGGGAGCCCTACCAACACCATCAGAGAATGCTAATTAGAGATGTCGTTAGGATGCACAGGTGAAGGGTAGAGCATCCTGAATGAATGGTTTCATGATACACTGTGACAAAGATACCAATAGTAAATGATGAGCAGAACAGGTCCAAGACAATTTGTGGCATAGGTAGAATGCAAACACTTCTATAATATAACAAGTAAAATACATTTCTAACAAATATTCATGACAGGAAAAAGCTTGGAATTGGGTGGATGGAATAAAAAAAGATAAATGCAGAAACTCTGTAATCAGAATCCATATAATCAATATCACTGAAATGGCTGCTGCTGATTATGACTTTCATCTAAGTTTCTCACAAAGTACATCAAAATTCCAAACTAAACCTAGAAATTTAGTTCTGATCTTCCTGTATTTCCCTGTGTTATTATTTCCACGTCATCACAGAAGATTTGGGCATACAGGCACAACAGAAATTGATTGAGTCTCTAGTTTAACAAGTTACCATCCATAGTTAAGCCATAGCAGTGAGACAAGTGGGATCTTAAATCACAACCTTTGCAGAGAAAAACAACTTTTGAGAGTAAATTTTACCATTATTTAATCTAACATGGCCTGTTTCACAACTGAAAGTTGGCTAAGAGCATGTGTAGAGGAATTATTTGGACTAACCTGTAAGCAGCACCTTTTTAAAGCACAGTAACTTAAATACTTTTCACCTTGTGACCAAAAGTTGAATCAATGTGAATCTTGCTTAGTTTTCTTCCAAATCAAATAATTTCACTTATAATTGGTTAGATTATGGGTTTCATCATTTGTTTCACATATGGAACTCTCTCATTTAAAGTTGTTTCTCCTCTATTAGCATATATAGGCTTTCCTGATGACCTGTGTCTAATGGAGTCTATCACATTCTGCTGGCTTGAGTTCTCTCCAATTACTCTGAACAGGAGAAAAGGTGAGATTTCCTTTGTTCAGTGGGTAGCAAATGAAAATGCAAACAAACTCCTCTCTATCACAACATTCCCAACTATCAGAAAACTGTATCAATGTTAAACAGAACACAAAACCATACTCCTCCAATTTAAGTGCAGAACTAGACAGTGGAGTAAATTTCAGTTGTGGGATGAGAGAAAAAGAGAGAGAAGGACATAACACCTAGTTGGTTCAGAGAGGAAGGAAGGTGGCTGCAGCAGCACCCTGATGTCAAGTCTGAACATCTGCAGTTCCTCACCCTTATACAGTCACACACATGCACTCTGTCCCATTGCCTCACTCAGCCTCTCACTTCCCAGCTCTCTTTGGCATTATGAGCTCTTTCGTGAAAAGAGACTTTGTCAGATTTTCAAATGTGCCTGAAGATGGAAAGTGCTTTTGTAAGTAAGTCCTCTCTGACTGCACACCCACTACAACCTGTAGGTACCTAAAGGGCTTCACATGCATGTCATCTGGGCCTTCTACAATATGCACTGCAAAGGCTGACTCCAGAAATTACAACCTGCCAGCAGTTGAACACATGGGGCCCCTTCTTCCTCTCTGAGCACTCCCACTTCAGTCACGTTGATCTGAGTCAGCAGTGCTAGTTGTATGATAACCATACTCAGGTGTTCAAGCACTTACAGACTCAGGAACAAGTTTGGAAAGAGACTAAACCTCTTCCACAAGGCATTTTTTAAAAAGACAGAGGTTTAAATCAGAAATTGCAATCAGGACACAGTTCTAAGCTGGTTACTCTCCTTCTTCCAGCACTGCCTTGCTGGATGTTGAGACAAGGCATGTGGATTATTTGGGCAGCAGGTGAGATGACAACACCCATCCTGGCACCCCCAAACACAACTTGGATTGGGGGAAGTCACGTTGCTGACAGTCAAAGCATCTTGACTGAAGAAGGGATGAAAATGACAGTATGCTCAAGAACAGAAAGAGAACAAAAAAGACACATGATTTCCAAAGCTTGCTAATGGGTATATTTAATTCTACCTCTTTGAAACTAACTAAATATGTATCTTTAAGTCTTAAGGTGAGGACATAGATCAAGATGAACAGCTGCTGAAAATGATTAGTCAGCTTCAGTGGTAATTCCATGACATACAGCAGGTCACTATCTTGCCTTTATATCTCTTAAAGTAAGTAAATNCAGACTAAATGTTTTTCAAGGATAAGTTTTCATTTCTAAAAAGGACAGCTACTTTTTGCAGGATTCTGTTAAGAAATGGAGTCATTCAAACAGCATTTTAATTTTCCTTCACAAAGATTGTGCACGTGCTTTAAATAAAGTTCTGTGAAAAATTACACTGTAAAGTTGGAACAGATAAGAAGATTTAAAAACCATTTTAAAATAGACTGCATTCTGTTTTACATGGCACAGCCAGAATGGAGAGGTCTTCCAGCATACCTGTCCACCTAAGCATTCTTTAATTCTGATGTTAAAATTGAGCTTTCAGTAGTGTTTTCAAGTGTTGTCTTTGAGTTCAAATTGCCAGTGTGATAGAGTCTAGTAAGAAAAGAAAGTCCCTTTCTGCTGGCATGTGCCTCTTTCCATGTAATGAAAAATAAAAGATCCAGAATCCTCAATATAGTTTTGGTAATAATTAATTCTGGATTACTGAATCAAGTTAATAGCTTTAAACTATTTCCCACAGACATGTTAAAACACATATTGTATTATTTTACAAAGAAAAAATTCATCTAAATGCTACAATTTACACCCCATTAAAGCAAAATGTTCCTTAATTTCAGCTTTCCTGTGCATGATTAAAATATCCACAACTACTATGTAAGAATAAGTAACAGCTTGCTCATAGTTTCTGTTTTTTCCAAGATATTTTTTCATCATCTCCTGAGCCAAATTTTTATTGGCTAAAATTAATGGACCCCAAAATGAACCCATCTCAGTTAGGGAGATATACTTCATAGCCATTTCGGAAACAAGATACTCCTAACTTTCCAGCACAGTTTATGCAGAAATATAGATTTTTACCTTTTCTGTTTCAGCTTCACATTCTTGCTCAGTATCAATTTCCTTGTTCCTTTAGTATTTTATTATTGGAACTGTACACTAAAAACTCTGTATGTACAGAATTCTTTCTTTGTGTTTCTGAACTGACACTAAATAAGATGTAACATCAAACCTTACATAGTTTCTCTTTCCATGTTGAATGTAGTCACAAAAATGCACTTAAAGTAGAATAAGCTCTAAGGGAAATGTCAGCCAAGACTCTGTATCGAGACTTCAGCCATCTCCCTTCATGCCTAAAACGTGGATGCTAGTGGGTCAAGAAGCAAGAAGTCATTATTCAAACAATCCTATGACCATTAGTCATCACTCAATATATCTGGAAGTGCCACCTACCTTTTTCGCACTGAAAGATGGCCCCAATCATTTTGATGAACATTAGGGAGCTCATCCATCAAAATATGTGGCAACTGAATCAACATCACTCTGTTATCTAGAATTTAAAAAAAAAAAAAAAAAATCTATGTCTGTAAATAAATCTTTAAAAAAGGAGGAGAAACCACAAAACAGAGCAGGGAAACCCTAGAAATAAAAATGAATTATTTTTCCGAGCTATAAATCAAATTTGAAAACTGTCATTTATCCAATTAACACAGTTTACTTTTGTTATTCATTTTCATGCTCTTCTGGGCTCTGGCAAGGATCAGGAAACCAAGCACCAAAATACTTGGAAAAGACTGTATGTACCTCTTGATTGGGAAAAAGAACTGAAAGAAAGATCTCAGAGAAGCTTCCTCTCGAGATTTCTCAACCTACTTCTGTAATTTAATAATAAGATTTTTCCACAGTGTAAAAATTCAGTTGGCCACAAGAATCTCAGCCAAGTTAGGTAAGGTTTAGAAGACTTTTCCAAGTCTTTTGGTGCTTCTCCTAGCCAAAGTTACTTGTTCTGAATTTCCACAAGTATTCATGCAATAGAAATATCAGAGTAATATTTCATGCTTTGCAAAACCACATGCAATCAGGATTTAATAGACAGTTCATGATAAATGCTCAGAAAAAATGGATGAGAGCAACTAAAATAAATTATTTGGAAATCAAAGAAAATAATAATTGAAAACTATTACAATATTCTATATTGATTTAATGCTATATTAAAATTTTAACTGCAAAGCGCTAGTTAGCATCAGCATAAGGAGGAGTGAATCAGAACTGATTCAGAGAAAAGGCCTCAAAATCACCTATATTTTTTCCCATATGAATTTAATTTTACCATCTCATATCATAACACTGACTGCACCCAAATTTCTGTAGGCTTACTAATATCTGACAAAATATAGCCTGAGATGATACAAGAGCAGAGAGCAAAACTGTGTAAGTCTATCCACACAAGAACATTTTTAAAAGGCAAACAATATTTTCCATGTTTCAATGAACCTATTCATTTCGCAGAGATGCAGAGTGATCCCTGAGAGAATGACATACAGCCACTTTGCACTCCTACATGTATTCTACACTCTGGGAGTGAGACCTGTACTGCTGGGCATTTCTACAGAAAGATGGGAAGGATGGAAAGAATAGGGGAAGCCAAAATACAAAAGGAATCTAGTTTCCCATTGGCCTTGGGGCTGTTTACCAAGTAACTGTGCACATAACATTCACCTGTTATCACCTGTCTAAGGCTAGAACAGTCTTTCCAGGAGTAACCCGGTGATCTTTCAGGAAGTGCACAGAAGTCAGCTCCTAACACACAACCTGCCAGGGCCGAAGCCCAGCCATGAGCAATGCCCATGAGCACAGCTGCTTCCTCAGCACCACTGTCACACTGCCTTGGGCTTATTTCAAGTACAGCGTCTTTAGCAGAGGGAGAATGGAAAAACTGCAAGGACATCATTGATCTGACAACACTCCTGCTACTTAAGTTACTTTCCACCCCATCAGCAGAATCTGTACCAGTTCTCCTTCATGGCTTTACCCTTTGCCTTTCTAAACCCAGGATCCCTTGTTCTCTGCCTACAGCATTAACACCAGTCACACGAGCCAGTCACCAGGATGACAGCGACAGCGGCTCACAAACACTGATTGATGATGCACTTCCTAAGGAAGCAGAAGCAAGTAATAAAGATAACCTTAAGACATGATTTATGTGTGTTTGGTAATTTAGACACATACTCATGCTATAGACTAGCTAGAGACATAGGCAGGGAAAGGGCATGCTGGTGATCTATCAGAAAAACTGGGGCTCAAAGCAAAGAACTGGTTAGTCAGCTCAAGTCAGAGAGAGTAGAATATGGAGTAAGTGCAACATCAGAAATAAATGCAGAGATGTATTTAATTTTATTTTGTACTTGTTTAAACTAAAAATTAAAAGTGTTTCCCACTAACTTGGGGGGGGAAGGGGGGAAACAATAAATAAAAGCAAAAATAATTCACAAGAGAAAAAAATATTGCTTTTGAAGAACTTTTAAGGAAATGAACTTTTAAAACGTGGGATTAAAGCATTAACATGATTCTGATCTCACCAACAAGACAGAAGAGTCCAAAGTCTCTGTCTTTCCACCATAAAGGAAGGAGGAACCTGAACCTCACACAGACAAAACTAAAGTTTCCAAGACTCAGGTAAGTTAAAAATAGGGTACTATCTGTCACTCCTTGATTTGAGTACAGAATCCTCTAGGCTCCTGTGAAACACAGCCCAAACCCCAGAAGTTCTGCTGCTGCTTTCCTCTTGGTTTTCTAGATAAAAATCATTTAAGAATCTGGTAAAGAGCTCCAGCATGTTTAAACTTTAGGGGTTTTTTTGAGTAACCAGTCACAGAAAATATGTCATCTTTTTTATGCAAGGCTTTCCACCAATAAAAACTGGTCAAGTGCTGAAATAACTTCTTCAATTTATTTATTCCCGTTTTGAACATACCCCTTTGTTCATTTTCCTTGGCCCTCGCAGTAAAGGGGTTTTCCCAGCAACAACAGAATTGAAAAGATTCATCAATACTGCAAAATACCTGCAATATCTTAACTTGTTCTTGTAAAAATAAGAATTCTGCCCTGGATGTGGCTCAGGAAGCATCACCATGATGCTGCCCAGAAGGAGATTTGCACTGTCTGTGCAGGGTGTCCAATCAAATGAGCGAGAAACAGCAAACATGCAGCTCACAACTGAGCCCCTGATTCTGTGAGCAGAACTCCACCAAAGGAATGAAGTCATTTTAGCCACTTCACAGATACAACTCCTCTTTTCCCCCCACAGCAACTGAGCTTTCTTTAGTACTCTTTGGATACATTAAGAGATTTTTTCAGAGCACCAAGGAAGCCAGAACATAGTATCCATAGTAAGACACAAAACCACAAAAATGGGGGGCAAAAATATCTCTGCTCATCATTCTTTTTACTTCTAAAACATGACCAGACCACTGCAAAGGTTTGTGCAGAATGCTCAGCACAAAAACTCTATTCAGTGTCCAGTGGATGAGGCTCTACCCATTTCATCAGCAGCAAAATATCCAATGGACACTTT
>VXBX01005246.1:1178-11682 GCA_013400415.1 Scytalopus superciliaris | reverse complement strand
TATGCTGAGTTATATCTGCAATTCTTAAATTGACCGGAATCCAAAAAGGAATNCTGCAATTCTTAAATTGACCGGAATCCAAAAAGGAATTGAAAAATCAGAAACTTACTGGAGATAGTTCACTGATAATAGTGTTACAGGGAAATGAAAGAGGTCAGTGTAAAAAAGATCATTCCGTTAGCCAGCTCCAAGTTGAGGAGTGCGGGGATTCAGATTTGTTTAACGCTCCTGGTATGCATGGAATGTCTAGGCAGGCAGCACAGGCTGAAGCTGCTGGTTCTGTGGCTGGAGCTGCAGCAGTGGGGGCTCCTCCCCCCTTGCAAGCTGCAAGAGCAGCTCTGGACAATAAGGTTATTAAGGGGGGGAGCAGCAGGTGCTGTGGCAGCTGCGAGAGACACAAACCCTGGAGCTGCGGAGGGAGGGGCTCAGGCAGCATTTACAACTGAGGTGCCTGCCCCTTTCCCTGCCCCTTTGCCAGCCCTTGTCCCTGCTTCTGTCCCAGCCAGCATGGGAGGCAGGNCTGCTTCCGTCCCAGCCAGCACGGGAGGCAGGGCTGCCCCATCCTCCCTAATACCCACCACCCCTTATGGCTCATATCTTCCCCATACTGAGTATGTAGGGAGTGCGGTCACCCCCAACTGCCCTGCCTTGGGATGCAGGATTTCCCACGGCTCAGGCTGAGAGTCAGCCTGTCCCTCCCGGGGGAATCCCAGCTTTTGCCCCATGTCACCAAGGAACCGAAAAAGTTGTAGTGGAAGCTTGGTCTGGAATCGAACTGCTGAGAGCAGCTGGAAACATGACAGGAGAATTTGAAGATATATTTCCTGCAAAGGATCCCAATTTACCAGAGAAAAGGGAAGCATTGAATCGCTACCAAGAGTGGGTAGTATATAGTTACAAGCTAAAAGAAGCAGCACAACAGTACACAGGTCTGAATAGGCCTGAGTTTTTCCTTTTACAGGTGGCTCATGAGAAAGATGATGAGGCAATGGAATTGCAAACCCATATTGTTTCTGTTACATCAATTGTTCTGCAATGCTCATATTTATATGTGTTTTCCACAGTAGTTTGAATATGTTTCCTAGGTAGGATAATTAAATAGGGTTATGAATCTGTATGCTGCGCATGCATCATTGCTATCCTGATTGCTAAAAGCTTTTAGCTGAACTTTAGTAAAGGAACATTTTTGCCTTCACCCTGTCTTGGAAGTTTTTCCTTGGATTTCAGGCAACAGTGTGGTCCACAACATGTTTAGAGTGAAGAAAGAGATTTCTAGGGAGGTTATATCTGCCCTGAGGGTAGATAGTCATGAGCAGCTGTAATGGTTTAACTTTAGGCCTTACTTGGAGACCAGGTCACATGATTTATATGAACTGGGGAAGTATTCCATCCTATTTTTACTTCAGCTTAGATATAAAAGGGGGGAGTCAGAAGTCAGAGGTCAGTCCTTCTTCTGGTGGTGTCAGAGAGTGGATGAGCCCTGTGGTCGCCCCTTGGAGTGGGAGTAAGCCACAGGTGTGGGCAGATATTGGCCCGGTCTGGCCGGGGAGGAGGCATCTTGAGGAGATGGCAGCTGTCTTGGTGAGAGGGAAGTGAAAACTTGTGGGAGACTGCTGGGCTATGGACAGCTTTGGCTTTGAGAGGATGCATGCTGCTGTAGGCCTGGGAAAAAAGTAGAAAACACCACCTGTGTCCTTGGGCCAGGCCTGGGAAAGCTGAAGAGAAAAACAACTGTGGAAAACAAGAGTGTGTTTTGGGACTTGCCAGCATGAGGAGAGATGTTGACTACCTATCAGAAGATGGTTTGGGACTGATGGACAAGTGTGCTTGGCAAATGACATGTAGTTTGTGTGTGTGTGTGTGTGTGTGCAGTAGAAAAATAGTATAAAAAGATAAGCTTGTAGTTAATAAAATGGCTTTTGCTCTTGCTTGTAACAAGCCTGACTCTGCACCATTTTTAGACCATCGCAAAAACTTGTTTTCTTGTCCTTATTGTGTGTATGCATGTAGAGATATTAGATTTTCTCTTTTCTTCTCTGTATATATGTGTAAATATATATAAACTGCTTAAGTTCTGCTGAAATTTGGTTTTGGGTTTTTTTTTTCTCTTCCCCTCCTTTTCCCTGTGCCTGCAGTTTTTTTGGGGGGGCCTCTATCACAGGCCTCTGGACACCTGGCATTCGGCCTGGGTCGACCGGCCACAGCAGCATGGAATGTAGGAGAAAATGGGCCAGTTTTGGGGAAAATTCTGTGCTCCAGTGGTTTGGAAGTTCATCCCTAAACAACTACAGGACCCTGTTAAAGTGACAGAATATTCACAAGGAGAATGCTGTGGCAACTCCAGAGAGGAACAACTTATTGCAGTGTGCTGGGCCCTGGCTACTATTTATCAAATACTGCTTGTCACTAGACAGCACCCTCAAGGGGAGGAGGAAAGCAGACCAACAGGAACTGTGGCCATTCAAACTGCAGTTGAACCAGAAGAACAACCCGTGCTGGTAGCAGATGCCCCTATACAGAAGAAGAAATGCAAGACAAAATCAGTTTGCATAGTGAGGGATGAAGAGGAAGCAGGGCCCTCAGAACAGGAGGAAGAGGCAGGGCCAGAGATAATCACCCGATCCCTATCCCCACGTGAGCTGAAAGATACATGAAAAGATTTTAGNAGCCCCTCGTTAGCGGAAAGATCCATGAAAACATTTTAGCTGCCAGTCGGGTGAGCCCCTGGTGACCTGGCTGCTCCCATGCCAGGATATCACGTGCCACAATATGAAACTAGATGGTAGCAAAGCCAAGCAACTGGCATCCCTGTCTTGGGATGTAGGCATTGACAGGGTGATTGGGAAGAGGACAGAAACTATCAGTTTCCTCTTGAAGGGACCTCCAGTTCATATTTAGAAGAAGTGAACAACGAGTACTATGAGCAGAACTAGAGGGGCCCTGCCTCCAGCCAGGTGGAGGAAAGGGATAATTGGATCTATTGGACTGTGTGGATCCAATGGCCTGGCACATCAGACCCACAAGAGTATAAGGCTTTAGTTGACACTGATGCACAATGTACCCTGATGCCATCAAGATATGTAGGGGCAGAATCCATCTCTATAGCTGAATACCTTGCCTAAACCATTCCTAAACCACAATAGCAGGTTTAAGAGGATTAAGGTCAAGACAAATTTAATGAGACAGATGTAAGATGCAAAAACAGGCAAGGAATCTGATCATTTGGACAGAGAAAGCTGGATCTTGTCAGGAAGTCAGAGGAAACTTGCACAATTGTGCAACTAAAAGCAACCCTTAAAGCTTTAACACTATGCAGTATTGCCTGCCAGTACCAAGAAACAAACTGAGGGAAAATTAAAACTAATTTTTTTTCTGTATTTAAGCATGTCATAGATTATGTTCTTCATGTGAAGTGTCAGATCTGATTGAACTTCAGCAGAAATTTGTGTGACTGATAAGCGATCACTCATAAGTGGCATACCAGGGAAGAGAAGACAAGATCTATGGTAGATAGACAGTCTGCTTTTAGTGACAGCAGATAAAGATACCTGAAGAAAAAGGAAGTAGAGAACTTCAAGACAGAGCCATTTTCCTACTATGAGACATCACTTTCTACTTAGACTCTTCTAGTATCTACCTTCTGGTGCATTTTGAATAACTTATTTTTCAGCTTCATCAATCCTTTTTAAGGTCTTGAAGTTTAAGAATACTAACTGAATAGAGAAATGGATAGTAAAAATAATCTTCCAATAGGTCCTCATGTGTATGCCAGTAGTCACATAACACCTTCTTATTTTGAAGCTTTCACAAAAACAAGTCACGCTGCTTTTCTGCAAAGACTCATCTAAAAGCTCCTCCACTTTCTAAAGAATAGGATCATCACATGTAAGTATCTGTGACTGAAGAGATCATTGATGTTTAATCCACAAAAAAGCATGCTGTGTCTCCAGTAGTTTCAGTACAGTCCTCCAGTATTCTGCTACACTCAAAAAATTTTAGCATCCACATGGTCAGTTTGAGAACTGGATTATCTCTTACTCCATTCAGAGAAAAATTATACCCATACATCTGCAAAAACCTGAGCATGGAACTTGCTTGTATATGGAGTAAGCTGAGGCTCCCATAACCCAGGAATGGCAGAGAACAGAAAATTTATCCTTATTTGTATGCTAGCCATGATCCCATGATGAGATTCTTTCTTGTCTTATAAGACTAACTCTTGAAAACTTAGTCTTAATGTTGTTTAGGCCATTTGATCAGAGTCTGTATCTTGGACACACTGCACTGGATGAAAGATGCCTACACTCTATCAAATTACAATGCAGTAATAATTGGTTTGCGGCAAGTTGACAGTGTTTTGAAAATAAAAGCATAAGTACAGCCCTGTCATGGGAAACTTACCCCAGACATACATGGAAGTGTCTGATCCCTAAAATAATCTGTGTTGGTAAATATAGCTTTATCTATGCTGGGATAAAATATGTTGATGTTAAAAGAAAATTATTTACCCACACTCATAATTACAAATATTTTCATGCTTGTTTTTTTCAGTTACTAGCAAGCAACACTACAAGCTTCTACTCTACATTGCTTTAAAGTTCATCGGTCATTAATGATCAGTAATTATTTCAAATTGATTATTCAAGTTCAATCATACTATCAAGAGGATGACTGATTATTTTGATTTAAAAATTCGCTGCTTGTAAAGAGGTGTTACACTGAAAGATTCAGACATCTGCATGCTACTTAAAACATGATCTGCTTCCTGATACAGAAACATATCCAAAGCATGACTTTGGAGGAGCCTCTAGGTGGTGATAAAGTAAAGGAACATCTGTTAATTCGTAATCAGAAGTATAAGCTAACAGCCTTGCTGGTATTCACATTAGCTTACAGATATATTACTCCTAGTCAGGTTACCAGCAATCCACATCTGAAAGCCACATACACTTGGTAACAAGTAGAATGATTTAAATACTGACCTACCCAGAAGTTTTACCTTGCCTTGATTCAAATAAGGGAACAAATCAACTTGCTTCTTGACCTTTTCTGCCTGCAGGTAACATTTAGTACATAAACCAAATAAAGAGCTCTGAAAGCCTCCTAGAACAGGGAATGGTGTTCATACCCAATTTAGTTACATACTGACACAGATAGATTGCTTTTTTTTTTTTTAATTGTGTCTATGTGTTGTCCCAAATATGGGTTCTTTCACCCAGTATGCAAGAAGCTGATCCACACACAGAGTGGAGATATTTGTTTGTTTCATGTCTGCACAGAGATGGGTTCTGGGTGGTGAATCCACAAAGATAGCACACCCTCAGTATGTCAGCTATCCATATTTATACACTTTGAACAATAAAAAAAAATCAGTATTTCCAGTATAAGTAACAATATAAAACTATAGTCATTGGCTTTTCATTCTCTCCTTTTTAAAGATACAGTGCACACTTATTTTACCACACATGCTCTATGAGGAAGGGGCTTATGTGAGGAAGGAGTGATCATAGCTTATGGGCAAGTATTTTGTTAATGAGCATAAAAGTTCAAAGTAAAGTTGTTCTTTGACTTTGTAGTTTGATTTATAGTGTCCTCCTGTTCTTACTTCTTGGATCATGGCTCTTGGTTCCTGCAGGTTTGGTTGTTCTCTCATTTTTCATAAGTTATTTTATTTGTCCTGTACTATACTTCAGTGAAATTTTAACCTTTTTTTCAACATAAGCAAACAGAAAGTAAGGATGTTTGAGATTTGCACTGCAGAAACACATCCTTTGAACAATTTTACACAGACATTATAGCAGCATCTTCCATAGATACCAAGACTGGAGAACATTTTGCTCCTGAAAAAGGACTTTCCCTGAGCATAAACTTTGTTTGACAGTACCAACTGGAAGCAGTTTTGTTTGCACTCCATTTAGCATGCCTGAGAGCAGGTATCATTAACTATGCAGTTTCTCCAGTCTTGCAACCTGTTGCTGCCACGCTGATGTAGCACGTTTAAACTGGGAAGCTAGTTTCATTCTTTCAGGAAGCCCTGAAACATTACACTTTTGATAAGCATTAATAGTGATGTAACACTTTAACCTAACACAAAAGAATAGCAAAAAACCTCACATTTGGTGATTTGCCTGCATCCACTCACATACCATTTAGGTTCCAGTAAGAGCCCTTAAAGAACTGGAGGACTCAAAGGCTTATCTGGCATCAGGTACTGAACAAAACAGCCAACTTTTGTTGGTAGTTAAAAGAATCAAAGAATATCCTGAGGTGGAAGTGACCCACAAGGATCAAGTCCAACTCCTGACCCTACACAGGACAACCCCAAGAATCACACCATATGCCTGAGAGTGTTATCCAAACACTTCAATTGGGACAATGTTTGCCATCTCCCAGTCAACTGGGACATCTCTGGATTCCCAAAACCATTCAAAAATCATGGAGAGGTCTTGCAATGACAGTCAGCTCTTTGAGGATTCTTGGATGAATTCCATCAGGCCCCATAGACTTATTGGGATCCAGCTGGAGCAGCAAAACTCACACAAGTTCAGGGTTGACTGGTAGTTTATAATTCTCACAGGCATGGTCCTCCAGCTCAGGGCACTGAGACCCCCTAAACCCATCATCAGTGTTGAAGACCAAAGCAAAGAAAGCATTAAACATTTGCCTTGCCTCTGTCCCTGTTTATGAAGTGACCATCCTCATCAAGTCATGGGCCAACATTATTTCTGGACTGCCTTTTCTATTAATGTATTCAGAAAAACTCTCTTTATTGTCCCCCACATTTCTGGCAGCTTCAACTCCAATTGAGCTTTGACCTCATGAATTTTCTCCCTACAGTGACAAGCAGCATCTCTGTATTCCCCCCATGTCACCTGACCTTACTTCCACTGGCCATACACTTTCTTTTTTTGCCTTAGCTCCAGATCATCCCTGCTCAGCCAAGCCAACCTTCTGCCTCATCTGCTTGACTTCTGACATTTGGGAATTGCCTGCTCCCGTGCCCTTAGGAGGTGGTGCTTGAAAAGTGACCAGCACTGATAGACCACAGGACCTTCTAAAGTGGTTTCCCAGGGGAATCTTACTCAGCAGCCTGAAGTCTACTCTCATGTCCAGGGTTGAAGTTTTGCTGGCACTTTTCCTCCTGTCACCAGAGATTTTAAACTCAATTGCTTCGTGGTCTCTGTGGCCAAGATGGCCACCAATCACTACTTCACTCAACAGACCCTCTCTGTTCACAAGCAACAAATCACAGAGGGCACCTTTCCCAGTCAACTCCCTTAGTATCTGTACCATGAAGTTCTCATCCAGGTGTTTTAGAAATCTTCTGGACCTGTTTCTACCAGCTGTGTGGTGTTCCAGTTAACATCTGGCAAGTTGAAGTCCCCCTTAAGGACAAGGGTGGTTGATTTAGAGGTGTCCCTTAGTTCAGACACTGAAAAAGTTAATGCTGTTTCAGCACTTTGCAATTATAATTGCAGACTAGACACCATCAAAGTACTTCAGAGGTTTGTTTTTTAGCAGCTGAAACATTTTTCTGACAACTATAGGCCTCTACCTTCCTTATGACTCCATCTGATACGCAAAGTAAAATTTCCCCAAAACCAAAAAACAGGACTGACATTGGTAAAAAAATAAACAACACACCACAAAGTTCCCTTTGTTCTTTTTGAACATTTTTGAATTTTTGAACATTCAGCATTATTCACTAAAGCCACTGCTCAGTCCCTCCCACCCCACCTTGTCCCAGTTTTCATTGCCTCTAAGGAAAAGCATTTTCAGTCAAGCAAAATGGTTTCCATCAAAGACTGCAACAGCAATAATCTTCAGTGTCACTGAAGGCAGTCTGGGAAGTTGAGTATCAGATCCAGGAGTCTCCCTTGTTGTACCAAAAGGGTTACAAATTTCCAGATCAGTACAATTTGCCTCCACATCCCTCCAATCCTGAACTGTCCACTGTGAAACAAAGGTTATGCACCTCTTAGGAACACCCCCATCTGTGGGGATTGTTTAGCCAAGAGACAGTGTTTACTTAAGCTGGCTGAGAAAAGACCAAAGAAGCCATGAGAACTGAGATAAGCTTGTAGTGAGAAAAAGAGAGATAACGAGTTCTAACAGCTAACAACAAAGACGCAGTGAGCTAATTGTTAACCAATGACCTCCCGAATTAAGGTTGACAGGCTGTAACTTAGAGCCAATGGTTTTGCATATAGAAATGTGTGTTCTGTAGAAAAAAGGTATATATACCTGTAGAGTTTTCAAATAAACTTGGGATTGGATCTGCATCATGTTGATGTGTTATGTCCATCCACGCTCGTGGAAAAATTACCCCGGCACCCATCGATGCATATAAAGTACACCAAGGCAAGATTTTGGGTGATAAGTGCAAAATACAATTACACATCCATTACAAAAAAAGGATCAACAGCCGGGGACCTTGGCCATGCTACCACAATAGTTTTCTGCATTGGACATGTGAACAGTTCAACCAATAGCAGTTCAACTCTCTAGAGACCTCTGCATCTCTGACCCTTAAAATTACTCTTGCCTGCTCAACATTATACTGATTTATATCCAACATTGTTAGTTCTGATGCAATACAAAATTATCCTGCATATATCCAAAACTACTTGGCCTTTAACTGTCACATTGGAAACAGTTTACACTATGCTACTCAAAGAACAAGGCCAATAGCCAATAGGCTTTCTTTTTTTTTTTTTAATGCCAAACACCTCAAACTCAACAACTTTATCAGATTTTAAAGGACAAGTGGTTCAGTGAAATGGCAGCATGTTTTCCTATGCACCAAACCCATGGACAAGGAACATCACTAATATTCATTTTAATGTGCACACAAGCACTACCATCTTAAAGTTGTTAATTTTAAAGAAAATCTTCACAATGCTCTTATAAATGGACACTTTTTTCTGAAGTACAAAAATAAAAATGCAATCTCCCACTTTTTTAAAACACTTTACTGCACTTGAACACACCCAGACACAATGCTTATATTTGAATATAAACATCACCTTACAACAAAGATGCTTTACAGTAACAGAAGAGGTCTCCTCCCTTGCATAGAAATAGCTAAGCAATCATACAAAAATAAGAGAATTCCTTTTAACACCCACTTTGCACCTACTACATGTACAGTCATGAACCCCTACTCACCTTCTGAGCTTTTTAGAAACTTAATTATCAACTTTGGCATCAATTAAGTCAGCAGAAGTTGGTGCTTTCTGAAACCTGCTGGAAAGGAAGACAGTACATTTACCACTGTCATGTGAATTTAGGAAGGGAAAAGTTAAAGCTATTACTATCCCAGGAAGTAGCAGAATCCACATATCTACAACATTAATTATATGTGCTTTTGTTTCAAGTCAAATTTAGAATTGGAGGAAGTGAAAAAACATTGCTTAACAAGGATTTCCACATCCCAAACAACGTGGTCCTCAAAGTAGAGAATCATAGCAAGATAAAAGGAAAGGTCCCAGTCGACTGGAAGCTGTCTAATGTCCCAGTTTTCAAGAAGGATGACCCTGGAAACTATAGGGCTGTCAGCCTGTATCCATGCTGGTGTAAATACTGGTATTTTTGGTCTGTGTTTTGCCCAGCCACCCGTGGGAAATTATGTTTTCCTTGCCAAGTTATGGGAGAAACACACTGATAAAGGGAGAAACTTTGTCCTTGAGGGAGATTCCAATGCTGCCGCTCACGCATAGGGGAAGACCACTTGCATGGCAGGGGGAGAAGCCAGGGACGTCTGCTTGGAGGGTGATGGCCACACCCACTGAGGTAGATGCCCCTTTGGCAAAGTTATAAAGGGTGGGCGGCTTGTTCGGTGGGGGGGCTCGCTATTCATGAAGGGACCACGTTGTCACAGCGGGGACGCCTGCCAGCGGGCCGGCCTCTGAGGGTGCTGCCTCTGCCTTGGGGGGATTGGGCATTCTAAAGCTGGTAAGACAAGTCCCTGTAAGTAACACCTGGACGGGTCCTTACACGGGGCATTGGGGTTTCTCTCTCTCTCTCCCTTGCTCTCCCTCTCCCTTGTTCGAGGTTTCCATCTTACTTGGCCACCTCTTGTAATAAAATACTGCTTAAGTTACTCTCACAATGGTGTTTGGGTTTCAGTTCTCACGTGCTTTCGAACCCTCCCTGTAACACAGCCTCACTTCAGTTCCTGGTAAAATTAATGGAGAAGATTATTCTGGGAGTTATTGAAAAACACCTGAAGGGCAACACAGTTATCAGTCACAACCAGAATGGCTTCATGAGGGGACAGTCCTGCTTGACAAATTTAATTTCCTTTTATGACAAGGTAACCCACCTAAGGAAGCCAGTTGATGCAATCTTTTTGGATTTCAGTAAAGCTTTTGATACTCTCCCTCACAGGATCCTTCTGGACAAAATGACATGTTTATGCAGCTGTGTGCTGCACAAATGCACCATGTGATGCGTGAGCAACTGTCTGACAGGTCAGGCACAAAGGGTTATAGTGAATGGGTTT
>VXBX01005245.1:1026069-1091485 GCA_013400415.1 Scytalopus superciliaris | reverse complement strand
TCGCGAAGCCTAGCCATGAATTAATTTTATTATTTTTTTGCCACAAGCTTGTAATTTTCACTATTAAACACCTAGATAAGTATCAAGAAATCACTATTCACTGGCCAAATGTATCCCCATTAAGCAGAGTTTATGTGAATACTGCCTCAGTTAAGTAACAGTTATTCATTATCCTCAGGCTAAATTGTTTCACTGGCAGATGTCTCATTAAAACAGCTGTTCTGAGCAACCACAACCACACAGACCCGGGAATTTTCTATTGTCATTATTGTTGTTGTTATTATTAACAATAAGGATTTACATAAACACTTCAGATGTACACAACTCAACAATTACTCTCTGTGTGTTCCTTACTCTGTAAGTATGGTGATTGAAAGACCATTTGTAACAGTGGAAGCAATTGCTAACTGGTTGGCTAACACAACACAGCATATGTTTTTTGATTTTACTGTTATCCTGGAGCAAGTTTTTGACCTTACCTTATGCTTTTTTGGAACTTTTCCTCCACAACCCAGAGAAAAGGGAATTTGAAGAGAGAGCAGCATTTTCAGCAGCTAGAACAGGGCCAGGGAGGTTTTTCTCCTTTCCTTTTCTTTCTCCACTTCCTTCCCCTCTTTGGCTTTCAGACTGCTCTGTCTGTGCGTTAATTTCCCCAAGAGCCTCATAAACTCCTCTCCCACCAGAAAAATGTGCTGTACTGCTCTCCCTTTCTTCTTGCTGGAGGAATTTCCATGCTGGGAAAGGCAAGGAAACCAGATTTCCATCCCTTTGGAGTACTGCTCAGCCTTTCCTGCCCTGGAGGGAGTCCACCCAGGTCCTCCCCAAGAACAGGGCTGGCCACATAACCATCTCAAACATTTAGCAGCCAGGCAATAACAAGTCTGTGATGAGCACAAATCAAATGTTTCAAATGCTCAACCTTGCAAAGTAAAAGCAGTTTTCCATAGCAACAGTAGAAGGGGGAAAGACTATCTCTACCAGGTACTGTGTCCATCCTCCAAAGAATGGGGCCATTACCGTTGCTAAAATAGAGTTTTGCCTACTTGCTGTCATGGCAAAATAGTGCTATGTCTCCCCTTAGTCTCATTTCAGGTGTTTTCAAGCATTTTTGTTAAAAGTTTAAAATGCATATGCTTATTCTGAGTTAAAAATCCCATGTGGGAAACGTGCAGTTGAAGCAAGTAAAAGCTGAAAGTAAAGACTTATAAAAGGAAGGGTCAGGAAACCCTAGTAAGTGATATTTCTATAGCTGCTTGCAAAATACTGGTAATTGGGAAAGAAACAGGAATGTGAGCCTGACCTTCCAGCTTCCGTAATGGATTAGAGTGCTTAAGCAGCTCAGATGCTCTGTGACAGGTGTCAGGAGCAGGAGAAGCAGCACAACACCCGATTGTTCGGAACAACTGTGCAATTGTGCACGCAGCCCTTGCAAGGTACCATGGATGGGCCCAGGAGGATGTGGACACTGCAATTTGAGTTAGGATAGCAACAGGGGAGCTGGATAACTCAACATGGCCATGTCAGCTGTGCAGGGGAGAATCAGGATGGCAAAGGGAGACAACCTGCAGGGAGGCTCAGCATTCTGGAATGGAGCAGAGCTAGCCTGCTTTGTGTAAATAGATGCGCAGTCTCAGAGTAGGGTGCGAATAATGCCAAGGTCATGAGTTCAATCCCTGTATCGGCCATTCACTTAAGAGTTGGACATGGTGATTCTTGAGGGTCCCTTCCAGCTCAGACTATTCTGTGATCCTGCAAAATGCCATCATGTCCTCTTCATTGGTGAAGAGGCAGACGAGTGAGTAATTGCCTGGTATCTGTGGAGGCTGTGGGGCATGATTCAGCTCTGTGTGGCAGCAGCACTGCCACCTCACCTCTAATGAACTAACATGGTAATGAACAAAGCTCCCTTTGCAGAGCACTTGTTTTATCTGTACATTAAGCTTGTTAGATAAACCCCAGAGAGGTTTTTATTTTTTTTCCATTTTCATAACCTGTGAAAGTTAAAAGCTTGTTGCTCTTTCACAGAGTCACAGATTTGTCTTCTTACTGTTTCATAAAGGCATATTTTGACTGCCTGAAATCATTGGTAGTTCCTATGTGAATGCAAGGAACTCTCAGAGGGCGGTTAATAAAGACCATTAGCAAGGTCCCACGTAGAGTGTTAAACACCAGTTTTAGTAAATTTAACTGTCTGATTATAAATAGAAGAGATAGAATCACTGCGTTCGTAGTCTGTTCAGGGCAGACAGAGGTATCTGAAGTTTATGTTGCTCAAAATACTCATGTAAGTAAATCAGTTCTACTTTTTTGTCTTAAATGATGAGTGGGAGACATTTCAAGTCCCACAATGTTTTTTTAAATTTCGAATTTATTTCTAACCTGGGCAAAAATAGACTAATCAATCTCTAGAAAATGGCCACAGGGAGAAACTCTCCCCAGACACAAAAATTAGTTCAAGTAAGAGAGAAATATTTCACTGTAATAACTTTAAAATACTTTGATTTTGACTGCCTGTCTCTAAAGTAGCTGTGATATTGTGACCCTTCTCCTTCACTGAAGGCGTCTTAAATTTATTTTCAACTTGCACCTTTTGTTACAAAAAAAAAAAAAATCAAAAAAATAATCAGTTCTATATATTCAAAAGTAACACCATCCACCCCTCATTACAGCCATTAAGAATTTGCAATCTTAAAATAGGACAGGGAGCCCTGGAGTCAGATCCCATCTCCTTTGTCAGGAACTGTGAATCTTATCTACATCCATGGTGAGCTAGATGCAGCTGACAAGATCTAAAGAAGCTTTTAAGCTAATAATTCCTTGGGTAGCTTGGAATCTGGGTGAGAGCCAGTGGGAGTCTGGCATGAAGTCTGATAAATTTTGCTAGCAATATAGTGGCTTTTCAAGCTTTGATGAACCTTGTGTCAGAGTATCTCTAAGAGATAACATCTCCATCTTTATACACAGATTTCTTCCAGAAAATCAGTGTCCATAGCACAATGAGCACGCAGGAATTTCCTGTGCCCAATTCTAATTATTTCCCTTTTTACTGAGTTATTTCATTTTTGTCCACAGTATACTCTAGTTATTTTGCAAAAGGATGATTTCACAAGCAGATAGAGAGACTGGAAGGAGAGAGAATGTGTTGTGATGAGCATGGCACAAGTGATGTCCACCTGTGACTACTGGGAACAGAAGGTGCCCATGAAGGTGATGTTAAACATTTTCTTGAATCTTCTGATGACCAAAAATATTTGCAAATCTATTCCAAGTTATTTCCTTAAAAAAATGAAAGATGATTTTAACTTTTATGTTTAGGGTACTCCAAAACTGAGGCATCATGACTCATGATGAATCATGAGTACACTAGATCTCAGAAGTTTCTTCATCTTTTTCACTGGCTGAAAAGGAGAAAGCTTTGTAGGAAGAAGTGGGATTTGGGAGTTGTCATGTGGTGTGTAAAAACACACCAGGAGACCAGGAGGCAATATTCAAAGGTTTGGGAATTTTTGTCCTTGCAAATCAAGAGGGTCACATAGAGGTTAAATCCCTGGATAAACATCTATTTATTTTCTTCTTCACTGAGGAGTAAAAATAGGCAAAATGAGAACTTCTGCCTTTGCCAGAATGGGTCAGACAGCTCTGGCACAGTTCAGCACATAGTTGTATACATACCTATGTATTACATTAAACCAGCTCAACAAATAGCCTGAATTTTTTCTACTTTTTGCAATTATTTTCTGTAAAATAATTTTCCACAGTCTTACAGTAAATAATTCATGAGAGTATTAATCTTAAACTCCTTGCCCCTTGGCCCCATAACTACTTGCTCTTTAAACAATTCCCATGGTTTGTGTACAAGTAACTGACTGTGTCTCAATCGCCTCTGACAGTATAATACAGGTAATTTTCTTTGGCTGCATTACTCTATCATTATTTTGGCTCTCTGCTTAATTTGTCACAGTAATGAATATATAACAATGCCTGGTAACTTTTCCCCTGCTTGTCTACGAGTTATTTAAAGTGAAGGGAGGGGAGGCAGAGACTGATGTCTAATTAATAATTTGTTCATTTCATCTTTGCAATGAGAAAGGAAAGAGAAAAATATGAAGATGGCTGCTTATTTCTTAAGCCAATATAACTTCAATCCATGATTGTGGCTGGCAATGTGACTCCATGTGGCTATTTCATTGTGGGCACATAAAAAACCTGCAAAGAAAATGAAATGTAAAAAAACCAGACAAGCAGCAGGAGGAAAACATTTCATCTTGTACACAACTAAATGGGAAAAGAGACAAGCAGGGAACAGATGACAGATGAATGGGCCTATGATGGACTGCATTTTTGTGTCAAAACAGAGCCAACTGTCTAACAGTCATTCAGATGGTAGGAGAGGCACCACACAGCATGATTCCCAGTTCAGCTGGCACTTAGGGGTTTAATTATGTACATGGTAAATATTCTGCAACGACAATATCCTGGCTACAGATATGGGCACCCAAAGCCAAGGCTTCTTTCTAGCTCTGCCTCTCCTACTGTTCTTAGTTTTCACTTTGAACTGATTTAAAACTGCGCTGTGAATTCCCAGGGATGAGGGAAGCTGTCACAAATGCCACATCACCCTTTCCATCCCTGCCTCACAGAGAACATTAATTCCCCTGTTGGTTCATTGCAGGGGTCCTGTGCTCTGACACAACTCCTGTTCTCTGACATGAAGTGGTTTGAAAAGACAAATAAGGCTGGCTCAGGGTTAGTTTTTACATTGGCAGGCAGATATAACTTACAGAGTCCACTTATTTTCTGCTCTTCCCTCTGACTATCCTGTAGCTTCAGCACTGTAGCTCAGCACAGGTGCTGTGCTTAAAACTGAAGTGACACCAAGGATATCAGAGCTTAATGATGGGAAACAAGGAATTCTGAGCAGTCAGCTTTCCAGAACTGACCAGAAACTTTCATCCTGGAAGGAACGGCAAGAAGCTTTTTGCAAAGTCCAGCAAGAAATAATTGCTTATTTATGAATACTTAAATAATACAGCATAACTACTACTGTATGATTAGTAGTAAATGGTTTTGTTAACCATATTAGAGCATTCCTTTGCACACCATTGTCACTGGTGGGTAGAAGCCCACTGAACGGCAGACTGGGTAGTCACTTCTCATTGCTGATTTCTTTTCCTCTGCTTTTACTGGTGTAAAACCAGCAGTAACTTCACTTGAGTCACAGAACCACAGAATGGGTAAGTTTGGGAGGGACTACAGTGGGGCCCTGCTCAAGCAGAGTTGTGCTGGAGCACATTGCATGGGATTGTGTCGAGATGGTTCTTGAATATCTCCAGGGAGGGACACTCTAAATCTTTGGGCAACCTGTTCCAGGGTGTGGTCACCTGCACAGTAAAGTTCTTCCTCACATTCAGGTGGACTTTCTGTGCATCAGTTTTAGCCTGTTGCCTCTTGTCCTATTGCTTGACACAGAGAAGAGCCTGTTCTATCCTTTTGGCACCCTCACTTCAGATACTGATAGATACTGATGAGGTTCCCTCTCAGCCATCTCTTCTGGAGGATGAACAGGCCNGGTCACCTGCACAGTAAAGTTCTTCCTCACATTCAGGTGGAACTTCCTGTGCATCAGTTTTAGCCTGTTGCCTCTTGTCCTATTGCTTGACACAGAGAAGAGCCTGTTCTATCCTTTTGGCACCCTCACTTCAGATACTGATAGATACTGATGAGGTTCCCTCTCAGCCATCTCTTCTGGAGGATGAACAGGCCCACCTCCCACAGTCTCTCCTCATAAGAGAGATGCTCCAGTCCCTTGATCTTCTTTGTTGCCTTCCCCTGGACCTGCTCCAGGAGCTTCATGTGTCTCTTGTACTGAGAAGCCCAGAACTGGACACAGCACTCCAGATGTGCCTCACCAGGGCTGAGTAGAGGGGATCACCTCCCTCAGCCTGCTGGCAGTGCTCATCCTAAGGCATCCCAGGAGACCAGTGGCCTTCTTGGCCACAATGCCACACTGCTGGCTCACAGACAGCTTGTCCTCCACCAAGACACCCAAGTCCTTGTCCACAGAGCTATTTTTCCAGCAGGTTGGCCCCCAGCCTATGCTGGTGTCTGGGGTTGTTCCTCCTGATGGTCTGCACAGACGTCTGGGATATCAGCCTCTCCTCACAGCTTTGTGCCATCAGCAAACTTACTGAGGAGCCATATGGCTCTTCTTCCAAATCATTGATGTACAAGTTAAACAATACTGCATCCAGTATTGATGCTAGTGGGAGACACCACTGGTGACAGGCCCCCACCTACACCCTGTGCCATTGATTATGGTTGCCTGCTAACTGTTGTGGTTGTCAGAGGAAATGGAAAGCCCCTTCTGTGCTTGTGCAGTTTTGTCATAGCTGTTAGAAACACTCTGAGAAGTTGTCTCTGATTTACAAAGCCCTTCCAGCTGTGTGCTGTGGTTTCCTTTGCTAAGGCTGCTTTTGTTCATTACAGCAATTGAAAAAAAGCTGGGCCTTTTCTCCATGTAATCTCTAGTTGGAGATCTGGTTGTTCTGGCTGAATGTTACTTTTCCTTGGTGGTCTTACACCTCAGAAGTTGCTTCTCTACTACTCTAATGAAAGCAAAATATATTGACTCTCACAGCATGTGGCAATCCCTGAGAGTCACAGGTAAATGAACTTTTAATTGCCCTTCTGTTTGTGTGTGTGGTTGGGGATGCAGGGACAGGAATACATGCAAAGTACTTGCCAAATAAGTGGTTAATTATTCAGCAATAGCAGAGATGAGATAAACCAGGAGAAATTGATCCTGGAAGACCTAATTGGAGTTGATTTTTCCAAGTGGAGCAAGGACCTGTTTGTGGCCCTAGGTTATGCAGAAGTCTAGAGTTCTAATATATGTGCAAGTCTTCCAATGTTTGGAGAGAGTAAAGCAGAGAGGCCCAGCTGTGCTGTCATTTACCCTGGGCTTCCTACTAGGACCTTTGCTCGTTCTGTATCTAGAAACACTGATGCCAGTTTCCCCTATGGCAAGGCAGCTGGGTAGGATTTAATGACATATTCCCCTAGTTACAGATTCTTCCTTCTATATATAGTATGAGACACGGACAGAAAGCAAAAGACCTGTATACCTTCAGTGGACTCTGCTTTATTACTAAACTGCATTATCCAAGCTTCCCAGATGGAATATGCAATTTCAGTGAGTTCACAACCAATGATCTCTCTTTATTTGTCAGTTGTTTTCCTTCTATATGATACTAAGAAAGTATGAAGTTTGCTGAGGTATCTGCAGCCAAGGAAATAAATATGCTGATAAAATGACTTATTAGTGTGCAGTATCAGAAACTGTCTAAATTCCTTGCTAACAAAACCTAGTCATGATAAATTACATCCCTGCACTTGAAAGCACCCTCAGTTCCCTAATAATAACCTCTCCAGAAGAATCTGTGCAGCACCAGCTATATTTCTGCTTATGGGATACTCACACTATGTCCATTTGAAGAATTGATGACCCTCTGTAGCTGTTTCAAATCCAATTTGTCTGTGAGATACAGATTTTCACTTGTGTTGAGTGTTAACTCAGAGAGTACTGAACTTCTGCAGCCCTCTCACACAATGAGAGCTGAAGAGGAAAGGGGTGTAGAGCTCTGTCTGATGGGAACATAGCGGAGATGCAGAAACATGGACTCTGTAGAAAGTGCTGAGTACACATTTTGACCATGTCCTTATAAATTCCATGTTAAAAGGAAATCATAAGTGTACGTACTGTTCTACAGGAAATGCTAATGGTTTAGAATATCAGGAAATCCTGAGCCAGAACACATTACTAGGATTATAGGGAGTATTACATGTGCAAGGGAGTTCCCAATATACTATTACCAGAGCTTTCCAAAGTATAAAGGGAATCTGCTAGTACATGAAAACTTCTTTAGAAGGCTTTTAACCCCCTCTTTTGTCAGCTTAAACAGAAGAGTCTAGGCTAAGACATGAAATTGAGCCTGGGACTTTTGGTTAGCAGAGTCACAGAATGGGTGAGATTGGGGGTGGCCTCTGGAAGTCATCTTGTCCAACAGTCCAGTTCAAGCATGCTCACTACAGCAGGTTATTGGGACCCTATGCAGATGATTTTTGAGTATCTCCAATGACAGACACTCCACAATCTCCCTGGGCAACCTGTTTCAGTGCTCGGTCACCCTCATCGCAAAAACGTGTTTTCTGATGTTAGAGAGAACTTTCCGTGTTTCAGTTCGTGGCCACTGTCCCTTGTTCTGCCACTGGATATCACTGAAGAGTGCCCGTCTGTACCTTCTTTGCACCCTCCCTTCAGGTATTTATTTACATTGCTAAGATTCCCCTCCAAGACTAGTCTTCTCTGTGAGAAACAGTCGCAGCTCTCTTAGCCTTTCCTCATATATGAGGTGCTTCAGTCCCTTCACCGTCTTAGTGGACTTTGCTGGACTCTCTCTAGTATTGAGAAGCCCAGAACTGGACCAGGAATCTTTCCCTCTACCAGCACTGGGGAAACAACATCTGGGGTACTTTGCTATTTACTTCCCTCCAGGTAGACTTTGTGCCACTGATCACTGTGCTTCAACAGCTTGTCTATGAGGATCTTATGGGAGATAGCCTTGAAAGCCGTAATGAAGTCCAGGTAGACAATACCCACTGTTCTCCCCTCATCTACCAAACCAATTGTATCATAGGAGAAGTTTATCAGGTTGGTCAGGCACCAGGCTGGGAACACTGAACTAGAAACTACTTAAATAGAACAGATTTGCAGAAAGCATCTGCTTAACACTTCCTGCAAGTCAGTCTTTTATAGGTATATAAGGTTGTGCATTTAAATTAAGCAGTTTAAATTTTGTCTTAAATGAAGCTGGAAGCAAATAGCAATTGAAGATGTATGCCTGACTACAGCAGACAACATCTTTACTTTTATGTTTAACAATCAGGGGAAGAAAAGAGCTGTTTAAGAAAAATCCTTCAATTTATGATTTTCCTTATTAGCACAGATCTGAAAATTATGCCTTTCTGTGTGCTATTAAGTGCTGATTCTTAAGTGTTAGAGGTCTATTTTGCCTCTACATGAGGTCTGATTTAATTATTTAGTATTGCATAAAGGCCTAGTTCCAGCTCCTCCATAAGTCATTGCAAATGTTCTCTTGATCTCAGCATGCAGGTTCCTATGAGTGCTGCTCAAGCTGAACATTCAGCCTCTGGAAGGAAGAATTACTGCCTGCTGCGCATCACTGAAGCTCTCCCAGCCACCCCCAGTGAGTTGCCACAGCCTCTCCAAAAGGAGCAATTGGTCCATTGAGGAAAACAGGGGAGACATGCCACAGGTGAGGAACCTCTTGCACTGTTATGGCCATGTTTTTAGTAGCCTTTTCACTGAGTAAACCTACAGGCTTCAAGAAGCTGGGATTTTGGTAACATCTGTCTTTCAGCCACATCAGTTGCCCCAGTCTCCTTTATCTGTCAAATCTGTGCCAGCAACGTTAGAGAAGAACTGCAAATAACACTCAAGCTTCCATTTATATTTCTGTGTGACCTCCTCCAGATTAAACCCCTTTCCACATCGGGCGTATCTACTGTGTCCTGACCATAGAGAGGTCAGATCAGCACTGTATTTCCTCTCTACTCAGGACCCTGCTTGCTACTGATCCTGAAAGACTGTCAGGGTTGAATGATATCTCCTCTAAGAAGAAAAAAGGATAAAAAGAGATGGGCTTTAAAGTTCAAATGGAAATGTAAATCTTCAATGAGATCTTCCATGCCCAGCTGACACCTTACCTAGAACTGCAAGACAAACCAGTAGGACACAAACAGGAGGGAGGAGACCACAGAAGATGACAATGTTAATTTTATTCCTACCAAAGTAAACCCAAAGATGAAGACACAGACTATTTTAGACCAATGTGATCATGACTGTATATATATTGGGTTACCTGTATAAATGAAATGTAGAGCTGTAGGCACAAATTCATGAGTTTTTGAGATGAAAGGTTGAAATTTTTCAGAGCTGATATCATGTTGTCGTATGGACTTTCTACAGAGTCAGTTGATAATACACACCAAACAGTAAGTTCTACTGTTTTTCCATCTGTGATTTGGACACTGAAACAGCGGTCCAGAACTGAAAAATACTTCAATACTCCTAAAAATTTAAGTAGTTCCTTAATATATCTATTCTGGAAAGTACGTAATTGGGCACTTACATTTATGCACATTTAAGTCCTATTGATTTCAAAATGGAATTTAAGCACACACCTAAATGCTTCACTGATTTGTGTTATGGAGGAACAAAAGAATTACATAGTGGAACAGATTAAAGGACCATCTAATAAGGTATCCAATACCCATCAATGACCAATAATGCATTTTATTTTTTAGTGCTATACCACGAAGAAATTTCTTCCTGACCTCAGCAGGTAACCATGCCCTGAAGCATGAGGATTGATAGCCCTTGTAATTGTATTTAGCTAGTGTCCTTGCAGATGTTCTTTTTATTTATATAAATGCTGATTCACTGGAATATGGGGAGTGATCCCTCTCAATATCTAAACCAGTGAATATCATGGTTTAATTATACCTTTTATAGACAACATCACCTTTCATCCACTCGTAATGTGTTGCTTTGTAATTCATTCAATGGCCACCGATTTATTTTTTATTATCAAAAAGGCCAACTAGTAGTGCTTTCTTGGCCTTCCTTTTGTCATTTATAATTCTCTATACCTTTATTGTAGCTGTCTTTAGCTCTCAAATTATTATTTTCCTTTTTCTGTAGTGTCCTAAACTGAACTACCTCACAGTCACAGCTTTGGCATAAGCTTCAACTCAGGAACAAAGAATGCAGGTGCAGACCAAGAGCTTGGCAACATCCCAGGGTATGTACATGCCATCAGGTAATCTGTCACCAGGTAATCTTTTTCCAGGTCAGTGTTGCTGATCACCCACACCTACAGACCTGCATGAGGAGGCTTACACCCTGGTTTACAGAGAAGCCTCAGTGTGCTCTGTCCTCATTGTGTGCCCAAGCTCTTTTTCAGCAGATTTGCATACATGAAGTATGATCCAGGCCCATCAACACAGAGTTGATCCTTTGAGTACCTATGAAACCTCAGTTAAAATCTATTATCCTATGCAGAAATCAAATGGCTCAAAGGAGTCAGTGCATTCCTGGCTCCTCCTTTGTCTTGCTACGCAGACACAACCTCAGAAAGTGGCAGCCTGATGGGTGCTTCTAGCAAGGGAGTAACCAGAAACAACCATTTCCTCATAATAGCATCTTCTGCATGAGGCTCACAAAGCTTAGAGATTTTATTACTTCCTGCCACAAAATTTCTGTCTATACTTCCATCTGGCTTGAATGAAGAGAGAAGTAGCAGCCCTTTGTTTTCAGTTATTCTTCACTGTGTTGTGTGAGCAGGTAACACAAAGTATAAGAAATGGTGTTTCCATTTTTCTTTCCTATATAATTACTTTGTAACTGTGGAGAATGGCCATGTCTTCTTCACCTGAGGCTAATTTTTGACATTCTCTCATATGTGTTATTACACATAGAGGTTCACCGAAGTCAGTGGAGACCTCATTTTGTGGAGACATCTATAATTCTCCATGAGAGGTTTTCTGGATCATCATACAAGGAAGGTGCAAGAAGGCAGGAAAGGAGAAGATCAGGTGATCAGATCAGATCCCACAGAAACTTTTGTAATCATAAAAGGCAACATGAGGCATTTCCAATTCTTTACTCGCTTCCGTCAGATTTTAAAACAGTAGATTATCTGTAAAATGAGACTGTTCTGCTTGATACTGTTATTGTGATACCTGTGGGTCTTACTGGAAAGACTGGGATACAGAAATACCAACTGTGATGGGTTTGATAAACCCCCAAAACTTAGATTAAGGCCTTAGTTTAGTTAGGCCTGAAACCAAATTTAGCAGGCCTCAGTTTTTTGTGCCATGGGGCTCTCTGTGGATTTAGAGGGGCAAGTATCACCTGACATAAGCAACCAAAGAGGTATTTCATATCATCTGATGTCAAGTCAAGTATAAATCTAGTGGGGGAGGTATCTTTTGCTGTCTGGCCCTCCCTCTCCGTGCAGTGTGGTGGGGAGGACTCCCTGTTGCTGCTCCCAGAGCCATAGGCCTTGCCGCTTCCCTGCCGAGATGCCCACAGCAGTTCTGGGCTCTGGGAAGTAAATACTCTTCTGTTTGATGTTGCTTTGCTGGGTTCTCTTTCAGGGGAACCTGTTTAGTTTTGTTTCCTGTGGATTTTAGGTGGTGGAATCTGTGTGTTATTGGGGAGGCTAGCTTTGAATAAAGTTAATGTTAGTTCTTTTTATATTTGTATGTATATATATTGTAACTTTCTTGTAAATATACGTATATAGTTTTTTCCAGTTTCAGTTTTTTTTCCTTCCCTTCTTTCACTGGGACCTCGTGGGTCTTGGGGGGGGGGCTGGGGGGGTGGAAGTTTGGCATTTTGCCAAGGTCGAACCCACAACACCAACAGTCTGGATAACTTTGTTGGAAACTGCTCCTGTGATGGAGAGAGCAGGCAAAGAGAAGACACAGCCTGATGCCACTTGGGGAGCAGCAAAGTCAGAGCAGGGATTGCTGATGAAGTCTGGTCAAGGACAGTGGGTGCAAGAATAGCCTCTTCACACTGGAGGGGCATTATCTAGTGAGCATGATGAGCACAAGAGAGGATGGGCTGAGGCACTGGATAAGAGCTCTGGGGGAAAACAGCAAGATCCAGGCACAAAACAGATGAGAAGGGAAAAGTGCATCCCATGTTGCAGCCCATGGAGGACCATGGGGGTGCAGAGATCCACCTGCAGCCCATGGAGGAGACCCATCTGGAACAGGTGGATGCCCAAAGGAGGCTGTGACCCCATGGGAGGCCCATGCTGGAGCAGGGTCCTGACAGGGACCTGTTGACCCATGGGGAGAGGAGACCACAGTGGAGCAGGTTTTCCTGGTAGGACTTGTGGCCTGTGGAGGACCCACGCTGGAGGAGGCTGTGCCTGAAGGACTGTACCCCATGGAAAAGTGATCTACATGGCAGCAGTTCATGGAGAACTGTTGCCCATGGAATGGACTCATGCTGCAGAAGTTTGTGAAGGACTGCCCCCTGTGGGAGGGATCCCACATGGAGTAGGGGGAAGACTCGTCTCCCTGAGCAGCAGCAGAAACAACCTGTGATGGACTGACTGTAAGCCCCAGTCCCCTTCTCCCTGCACCTCTTTAGGGGAGAAGGTAGAAGTTGGAAAGAGGGAGGGCTGGGGGGAAGATGTTTTTAAGATTTGCTTTACTTCTCATCCTTCTGCTCTGGTTCTGTTAGCAATGAATTTAATTAATATCCCCATTTTGTGTCTGTTTTGCCTGTGGTGGTGATCAATAAGTGATCTCTCCCAGTCTTTATCTCAACTCATAAACCGTTTGTTGTATTTTCTCTCCTCTGCCCAGTTGCAGAGGAGAATGAGAAAGTGGCATCCAGCCAGGGTCAACCCACTACAGTCTTTTTGGTGCCAAAACCCAGAACCTTGAGGATTTTAAGATAAGGATTGCAACTGGGAGAAGTAACAGGCAAAACCAGTACTGAACACTCACTGTTGGAGAATGAAATGACCATAGGGAATTTTTGCTGTAATTGTGGTGAAGGGTCAAGGGCTGGATTTTGTGTAAGTTGCCACTTTTGTTTGGTATTGTGANGGGTTTTTGTTTGTTTGTTGGGTTTGTGTGTTGTTTTTTTTTTTGTTTGTTTGGGGGCTTTTTACTTTTTTTTTTTTTTTTTTTTTTTTTTTGTGGAGCACTTTTGTTATGTTTTGTTTTGGTTGGTTGTCTTTGTTGATGTATGTGAAGGTTGTGTGGTGAATGTGGATTTTAATGATAATTCTTATGTATGTAATTCACAGAGGTGAGGGGTGGAAGCCAGACCCAAATAAGTATCTTCTTTCTGCTATGTCCAAATTAAATAATCTTAAGCATTTCTAATCTTCCTTTCAATTGAAACTCTCCAAGGCTTCCCTGGCCTCTGTAGGCAATCACTTTAGGCTCTGAAGCATGAGATATGATTACCATTATAATTATCTTAGCTTGTATAGATACAAATGTTACTAATGGTCATAAAATTATCCAGTGTGGGCTCTTTTTTCTCTTTCTTTTAGCCAGCCTCTGCATTAGTGTCCTTAACTTCCTAGAACTGTGAATTTCTGAAGAGGCGTACAAGCTGCACCAGTCCACTCCTCGGATTTGTTCTAAATATACAGCCTTTTACAATGCCCAGCCAACAGCTTCCCTTGGGCTTCTAAAGGATTTTGAATAATGAAAAGTGAATTGGGAAATGAACTATTGTTATGGGTGAATTTTATCAGATAGTTTTATGGAAATTGGTGGATTATTTATATATACTATAATTGTAACACGATTCACTAAATACACTTGAACACTAAATGTACTGCTTATTAATTTACATTTTAAGAGTTGCCTTGTTCTTGCATTATGTGACAATATAAAAAGGACAGACTGATTAGTCTTCACTTTTTCTCATATAATTATGAATACCTCAATCAAATCTCTGCTAGCTTCTTTTTTCTATCAGGCAAAATAGAATAGGGTCCTTTAAATTTTCAGGTTTTAGTTTTGACAAGTAGATAAGACTGCCTCATTATCTGAAATATTGCCCTGTATGTTCCTAAGTTTTTTACTGGAACTTTCAACATGCTATTTAACTGCTCAGACTTGCTTTGCTACTCAAGGCATCCAGACAGGATCAATAGCCACTTAGGCTGTGTGGGGTAATTACCACGATGCCACCTCACTCCTCACTTCACTCTGCAAGTCTTTGATAGTACAAGATACACAACCTTGTGCCTGCAGGGTCAACCCACTCAGCTGAAGCCAATGGTTTTCTTTAAATGATTTTGATGAGTGGTAAGCTTAAATGCTGCATTGAAAGAAGGCCTAAATGACTGCATAAAAATGGCCAGCAAACTTTCAGTGGACAGTCCCTTGGGCAAGGGTCTGTCTTTCAGTCAGTGCTCCCATGGTTGGGATGTAGCTAATGCTGCTGATACCACCACAAATACCATGCTCTGATAGTAGCAAGGTTAGTAAAGCCCCATGTCACCTGCCTTACTACCCTGCTCCTATGCAACCCCCCAACTCTCTGTCTTCCAAATCCTTATACACTGTCATTGCTTACAGGACTTTCCATAGGCTGCCTACTGCCTTGGCTGCATCACGGCACTTGCATAATTCTCCCCTGCCCCTGATTCAGTAAGGAAGATTGTTCTGCAGCAGACCTGCTTGGGCAGGCTGAGCAAAGCAGAGAACTGTAAAGCTCACTCTGAAACCTTTCCTTCTATGGAGACATTGATTTGGACCTCTTTCCTCTATCCAGACCCAAATCTTACAAGGCACCAGTGTTTCAAATCTCTGAAACCTCCTTAAAGGTTGATTGATACTAGACAATGACCTTAGGAGATGGGAAAGCAGCAGGCAGAAGAACAATTTCATAAGGCTTGTTTCCTCAAGAAAGGAGGATAATAAATAAATAATAAAGAATCAGGCTACAGGTCTTCGTGATTATATGAGCAAGATTAGTTTGTTTCTCCCGCTCCCCTCCCAACCCTACCATAGTAACACTCCTTGTAAGAGCCTTGCTTTGGCCTTCTTCGATGGCTGGAAGCATTTCATAAACCTGTCTCTCAGAAGAACACAAAAGGTAGTTAACCTGGCAACTCCTCGACTTGTTTGCTGCTTCCATGCTATTTCCCTCCTTCTGTAGCAGGGAAGCTTAGTTCTCGATGTTATGTATAGTCAGCAGGCAGGAGAGATCAATGGTCTTTCACACCTGTGATTCACACTGCAGGCTATGAATACCACATGCTGGATCAACAATCTTTCTTTCTCAGCACAGTCTTATTTCCCTTGGTCCATGAGACCCTCTTGGGTGGTAATGAGAAAATAATATTCCTGCCATGATATAGCAGATTACTGCTGAGGGAACTAAACCATCAGGTTAGAGAAAGTGCTGCAGGTGAGAATCGGCCCAGCTGAGGAGCCAGCTCTGATGTCTCGCTGGGCAGATGGAGACTCAGCTTTTGGCTCCTTCTGCTTTTAGCTTTGCCTTGATTTCAGCCACCCCTGCAAAAGCATGTGTGTACAGAGGTCAGTTTCCACTGTGATGCTGGTTAAAGCTGACACTCCAATTGTAGCAAATAGGCTATGATGGGCTAAAGTTACAGCCACCTGTGCCTGTTAAGTAGGTCTTTGCTGCTTTCATCCTCCCTTCTGCTAATGCTTTCAGAAGACAGGCTCTGTGTGTGTGTGCATGTATATGTACAGGAGAGATGGACACCTTGAGCTGGACTCTTCCCTGCTGCTGACACCACACTTCTACCTCAGCAAGATGCTGCCCTGGCAGGAGCTGCCACCCTTCCAGCAAAGCATCATCCATCAGGTGGAGCATTAAGCTGCTCACTATGGAAGCCAAGCCTATTAAAATACAATCCATCTCAGGAATATAGTGAGGAATGCATTGACCAGTCTCAACATTAAGAGCTGCAGCAGACTTCTTGCACTCAGCATTTCCATCTGAAAGGAAGCTTGCTAAATGATTGCTTTGCATGCTCCTTACCTTGCATCTTCAGGCCTCCCAGGCTGGTATGTTTACTGTATCTCCTGGCTGCATCCTTAGTCAATTTTTACACTTGTTATAAAAGAAATAAAAGTTTACCAAACAGATGAATAATTCTGATTAACTATAAATGGCTGTATCCCAGAGGTGTCCCTATGGTGCAATTATCCACTCCCTCTTTGCTGTAGCAGAAGAGCATCTCTTTATAATTTCTGTCAGATGATGCTGCTGCAGTAATTTAGTGCTCTGCAGGCAAAAACAATGGCTCTGCCTCACCCACCTCCATCCACCCTACTGTGGTGGTCCATCTCACAGCTGGGATTTCAGAGCAAAGCATTATAAGGAATTTCCCCACACTGTTTGGTGGACAAACCAGCAACCTCTACCCTAAACTAACCCAGGGAACAAGTCACTGAGGCTATGGAGTCTCTTAAAGCCCAGGATATGTACCTACAGCCACAGTAGCTGTGTTTCAGCACTTGGATTTTTAATGATGCTGCTCTGCTGGAGTGGTGCTACTCACAGCTCTCACTGTGCCCCTGGTCAACAGTTCTCCTGCAAGTCAAAGGTTTTATGATCACTAGATAACCACAACCTGGCTTCCAGTTTCCATTCCCCCATCAGATGTTGGTTTTTTAACCAACTGTGCGGGCTCTTCCATCCTCTCTTATTAGCTGTTACCAAATCTACAGGCGAAAACTGTTACTGATGTCTCTGCTGCAGCAAAAGCTTCACTTGAGAAAGTGCATGCTCAGATCCTTTTTTTCCTTTTCTTATCTTTCATAGGAGGTGTGTGCACAGACAGCAGAGCACAGGACAAGCATTTTCCAAGCCAGTATCAGGTTTGGAAGTGGAGGAAGAGAGCTGGGGCCGGCTGAGTAGCTGGCCACTTAGTTGGGAGTGGTACTTGGCACATCTGACTGTCCTGTTGCAGGTCTCTGTGCGACATGGGAACAATTTGGGCAGAACACAGATAGGGTGTTGTAGATCCATACCTCAAGATGATTTTTTTATTTGTATAGCATGTAGTTATGCAAAGACATTGATATCATTGATACAGAGGTTATCTTTTGTTGGTGATGTTAGGTAGAGTTATTAGTGACCATTACTAGGGAAACTAGCTTGGGCATGAGAAAAGTCTAGCCACAGAAAACAGAGTTGAGAGCATACTTATTTACCCTCTTTCTTGCAGCAGAGATCTCAGAACCTCACCTGGCACATGCCAGGGCTCTGTGTCCTCAAACACAGGGAACTGAGTAACTGCATTGGCACATATGTCTCTCGAAGGTTCATCAGGAGTGCTACCCACGGTCATTGCTCACCCTGCCTTTAGCTCCAAGCTTTGGTAATAGGAGTTTGATTTGCTATCAAGCCAGACATGCAGTTCAGCTAATTTCAGCTATAAGGCTAGGCTATATCTTCCTTCCACTGGGCCTGAATGTGCTCTCTGCATCTCTGTTTATTAACACCATTTATTACAAAATGGAATAGACCTAACAGGGTTCCTGGAGGGACATTCACCACTGTGCTTCAGAGAAAATGGCATTTCTAAAGAAAACTAGTTTCAGGAACCTCCTCCACCCCCTCCTCAAATTAGAATGTTCAGCCCAGCCCTTACCCCTGGGCTATAGGATACTCAGGAATTACAGTCCTTCTGGATGTACTGCCTTAATAAGGTCAAACATTTAAATATTCATCAGAAAAGGATGACTTTCTGTTGTGGAAGCCAGGAGTAATGGAGTTTAAGTTTCTGCTTCAGTGAGTTTTTACACAAAGCTCAGGTGAGAAAGAGAAAAGCCAAAACACAGTATAAGCCTAAAAAGCATGAAAACAGCCTATATATAGGAACAGTAAGTAAGACCCTCACAGGAGTCATTGCATCAGTCCCATGCTCTACTGTATAAGCCCATGTGGCATTGTTTACTCTTCCCCACCTCTCTGCTAAACCTCATTCAGGCAGAGGACAAAACTTGGAGCTCTCCTTTGGCAAGTACTGTCTTGTCTCACCAGCATCCTCCTGAGATCCCCTTCATGCCCAGTGGTGCCTGATGATTGAGCAGGTCCCATGCACAAGGATGGAGGAGCTCCTTCTCATTCCAGTTTTAGTTAGGGTGGCTCCCAAAAAACTGGCTCAGGGATGTTCACTCTCAAGTACTTCACAGATGAAGCTCTCTTTCTCAGACCTGCACAGGGAGAAGGAACAGTGAACTAAAAAAAGGACACAGGGTAAACCCAACTGTTCCTCTTTGCAGCAGGAAAAGCCTGTCAGGACACAAAAGATGAGTGAAAGGGCTGCCCTGGTGTCCAGTGCAGGGTAGGTATACCCCTGAAGTGCCCTCAGAGATGGCAGTCCCAATCTTTCTCACCTCTTTCAGATTTCCTTGTGCTTAGCCATGTAAGTGTGTGTGCTGTCTCTTGTCACAAAAAAAAAAACAGAGTTAATTTTGGTAAAGATGGTCAGAGAGCCAAAATTCAGCATTTATCTTTTTCCGTTCTCCCAAAAAAAAAAAAGTTTGCAGTTACCTTGGGGCTTTAAATAAAAACCTTAATTAAAAGGTTTTATGCAAATTTGGGAGGAGCAGAGGTTCTCTGTCTTCCCTCAAAATGCTTATTTAAGCTTTTAATTTTGGGAAATTTTAATCTACAGATTCTTTTTTTGTTGTTGTTCTTCATGCATGTTTAGTACATTTTAGCAAGACTCCTTTTGTCTAATTATTCAGAAAAGTAGGCTGTGTTTCTTCTTAAAAATCTCATGGACCCCAAATTAACTCTGGAATGTTGTAGGAGGTTAAGTTTAATGCCATCTTTCTGACTTGCATCGATTGGCAATGCAGCTATTTCTGCTGTAAATTTTCCTTCTTTTCAATGTCATTATTATTTGGGTTTTTTTGTAATGTGGGAGGATCTATCCATCCTACCTCATTCTGAACCAGGACTCTGCTGTGCTAAGTGTTGTGCAAACACAAAAGAAAGCCCCAGTTCTTTCCCTGAGCATGCAGGGTTGTAAGACAACAATGAGGAGCTTGGTGACAACAGCCAGAGCACACACAGCAGCTGCTGTGCCAGAGTCAAGGATTTTGGAGGGTGTCACAGCACTGATGGCCTGATTATGATTTTGGAGGAAAAGAATTTAAAAGTTACTGTGGATTTTAATGAGAAGGGGAAGGTGCCATGCAGGGAAAAGTGCAAAGATGTTTATCAGAAATGGTAACATAGGCAAAAAAACTCCAGTGTCACTGAAATAACAGAGACAGTTAAGGTGCTGCCCTTTTCACTTTAACTCTGCTACTGCTGAAGGAAATGTTCCTCAAATTAGCTCAGGCATGTTGCAATTATTTCAAGAGTCACCATGAGCATGCAACATCAGCACATTATGAATCTGACACATTATCTGAACCAGTATGGATAACATAAATCTCAATATCTAGAGGTCAAAATAACTACTAGCAGTAATAGCTAAAAGTTTCTCTATACTAGAGAGTCAGCACAGGCTCAGCAAAATCCCATTGAAACCCTTGGATTATACAGATTAAGTGCAACAAGGAAACAGGCCTTAAATTTTAGTCCTGCTCTAGGTAATTTTCATGCAAGTGTGTATAATTTTGAAGATATGAGATCTCTGGGCTCCCAGTGCCCCAACATGCACGTTGCTTCCCTTGCTGTTAGCTGAGAAGTGAGTCCTGACCGCAGACAGCAGAGAGAACGGCTGTATTTATATCCTGCTGGAGTAGTACTTCAGAGGTTGTGGGAACGCCTGCAAAATTTGCAGGTCAGCATTTCACAGTAATGAGTAGGTGAAAACTGTAAATCACTTCCCACACTCAAGTTATGAGATCTGCCCTCCACAAGAGTTAATAGTCAGTTTTGTTAAAAAAGCAAACAAACAACAACAAAACCCAAGCAACCAAAAAAACCCCCAACCCACCCCCGAAAACAAATAACTCACAACCAAAGAAAAACAACACTACAAGAGTTTTTTACTTCACAGCTGCTTTACTGCAATCCACTGATACTTTCACAGATTTGGAAAGGATGCTGAGGTTCAGTGGAGGAGATTGGAACAAATAGCTGCTGAGAAATAGCAGCAAGCCTCCATTTGAAGGAATATGGGGAATGAACAGTAAAATAATTATTCAATGAGTAAAACCAATCCTCATCTTTTTGAAATTGAGGCTATGGTAATTTATATCGTCATGCATGGAGATAGCACTGGACATCCTGTGCTGGCCATTGCTCTACAGCAGAAGACTTACAAGACCCTTTGCTCTTCTGCTCCTGCACCCGTGCTGAGGGTAATGGATACTCCCTAAGCTGGAGAATGAGCTGGCAGTGTAATGTCCTTGCTGAGGCTTAGAAGCCACTCTAAATGTTAGTGCTTCAAACTGATCCAGATAGGATGTTCCAAAGATATGAGAAGATCAGAACACCCACCCCCCAAAAAAACTATAATCCTTTGTACTCACTGTGAAGGGCAGAGTAAGTTGTTTCAAGTGATGGTCCCAAAAGATATGCTAAAACAAGAGGAAGCACTCGGGAGCTTCATATTCTGTCTTCATTCTGATGAATCAGGCCCAATCTGTTTATTTATTCCCCTGATTTATAGACCATCTTCTGCCATAGCAGCAGGGTGTTTATTTACACATAGAAAAACATAAATTCTGATAAATTCCATAAAACCTGCAGAATAAACAAAGCTTAAGAAAAAACCCCTCTAGCTAGTGCTAAATGCCTTGCGTTGTGTTCCGAGTTACTACAGAGGTTAGAGCAAGCTCAGGGATTTTTAATGCACCTGACTGATAAAAATAAAGCATTCAAGGATTTTTTGAAGGCATTGAAATAAAGGTCAATTGATAATTTCTTAAAAGCACATGCATGGTTTAGGAAACAAAGTCTTATTTTGAAAGATACCCAGGTACAGAATATTGTCAGCATTTAGCATCTCATTCCAGTGAAAACATTGGAGATTAAATGACACTCTTTTTGGAGGATTTGGGTCTCAAAAAAACTGGTGGCCTTTCAAAGTCCTTTAGTTTTAAGACTTTAGGTCTAAACTAGCTTTATAATTAAGTTTTAATGCCTCAGTCATTTGGATTGTGTAAAACTGTTGGAAAACCTAAATGCCTTTACAGTCTGAACATAGAGAGATGAATGTCTCTTGACACTGAATGAGACTGTGGGCCTTAAGGCCACATTCATTGATACTGACACAAGTTAAGCACTTCAGTTAAGGACCTCCGAACCATCTGTCCAAGGAAGAAATTTTCAAAGGCACAGAGAACTCTGAGGCCCTCAGAGTTGTTGGATATGGGTTAGGACATGCCTTTTCAAATAAAATATATCAGCATATCATTATATCAGTGAGAATCTCAGCTTTTACAAAGATGAGAGAGGCTCCTGAATCAGACACAACCACCTCTTCCAGCTTCAGTCTGCTGTTAATTGAGATTTTTCAACTATAAATTTTCTTAGCCCTCAGTAAAGTTACAGGAGAGTTCTCTCCAAATCTCTTGGAGAACAGAGTAGTTCTATGAAAACTTGCAGTGAAGAACTTGCAATGCTTTGCTATTCTTACTACTAGAAATTTCTCTGATGCTTAATCTGATGCTCTCTTGCTTTTGGTTTTTCCCCATTATTTTTCACCTTATCCACCAGGTACATGGCAAAAATTTGATTCTTTTCTTTGCAGCAGTTTTAGTTATATTTCTGGAAACATATATGTTTTTAATAATTTCTCTCTTCTTTGCAATATATAACTCCAATTGTTTTAATATATCCTTTAAAAAAAATTAACTTTTCTCCTCATCTGTGCCTCAGATGGTGGATACAAATCAGTTATAATGGGTGTTGAAGATAGATACCCTCTGCAGTCACTTGGGTTAACAACAATGTCCCTCAAAAAAATACAGTAGAAAACTGAACTGCAGACTAGAGTGAGACTCAATGGCAGACGTAAAGCAGCATTGATCTTTCAGGCTCACAGACACAGACCACTGGTTGGTCTGCATGCCCAGCCAGGCAGCAACACTTTTGGTACACTCACAAGTAGGGTAAACCTGCATGAACTAATATTTATATACAGGGAACAAAGATAAATAATGCATTTAATGTTTTTTGCTGAGACTTCAGAAGCATGCAAACTTGTTCCCAGTTTCTTCACAAGCAACAGGGAACCTTGATGACTTTGAAAACAAAGTGTCTGATTTCATGAGTATCATTACCAGACTTCTTATGTCAAAAAGAGTGCAAGTGACTCAAATCAGCCCTCATCATACAAGGCAAATGCAGTATGGGCTGTGTGCAAACCTTCAGGAAGTGTTTTGGTGGAATGGTTTTCTTTGGGAACTTGTGCTCAGTGTGTCAGGTTAGGGGTGAACAGCTGATATTAACGTAGTCTGGATGACTTGGTCACCAACAACCCTAGTAATTCTGGGGCTTAGGAAATGTGATCTAGTTCAGCCTTCTGGTAACTAGGGAAGTACACTTTAATGCAATGTCTGAGAGATGTGTTAGATTTAAACCTGTTCTAGTCAAACGACTAATGAAGAAGAGAAAAATATTCATCATAATTTCAGGAAAGTCATGGAGTAGGAAGAGGAGAACCAATGTATAGCTTGAAATATAGATTCAAAGGTTTTAAAGCATCTATATGCTTTAACTAACAGAAAATATTAGGTTATATGATTATGAGACTTTTGAACAGGGAACATAATTTGTTAGATGCCTTGTATTAAACTCTCATTTTAGCTAATAAATACATGATGCTTATGTAAAGTGTTATAATGCAAAAATATATTTATTGCCACTGGGGAGGCTGTTTGTGTTAGGAACAAAATTACTGCTTCTAAGGCACCATTCAGTGAAGGTTATCAAATCTAAACAAAGTCCATGGTCCTGGAGATTTTCTAAAAGCACTGTTGGAATTTGTCACCTGAGGTGGTACACATAACTGAGGCTCTTGAGGTTGGCTCACAGACACCTCTGAGCAAAGTGGAAGGATTATTTCATGGACTTGGCAAGCTATTCTTTTGTTTATACAGCTCAGCAGGATATCTGCTTTCTCCACCACAGCAGGACACTGTGGATTCATGTTCAGTTCGTGATCTACTGTAACTCCCACCTCCTTTCCAACAGAGATGTTGGATTTCTCTGTTCTGTATTCACTCATATTCCACACATGGCTGTTCACTTCCATGTGGTTTCCTCCCTCACATGCTGTTTTTGTGCATTTGTCATTTTGCCTCCCATTTTGTAATGTGTTCACAAATCTACTGGAAACTGTGCCTTCCTAGCAAAACCTGCACCATGATACTGAAAAGACCTGTGGAGCTCTCAAGTGTCCTCAGACTGCTGTCCTTCTCCTGCCCTAAAAAAATAGACTGGCTCACTTGGCAGGAGTGGGATCAGGAGAAAACAGATGTCTGTCTTTATTGACAGGACTGGACTACACCTGACCCTCAGGAAAGTCCACAGAAGAGGCTGGAAATAGGAAGAATCAGAAAAATATCTTTGCTCATGTTTGATGCAAGCAGAGTCAAGGCACAGAATGGTTTCCTGCCACAGAAAACAAAAGCTACTGCCTGTGGTCTCTGTTTTAGCAGGTCCAGAGTTCTGCAAAACTGATCTGGTCATTTCTGTTGCCACAAAGAAAAGTCTAAGGGTTTGTTGTAAGAAGAAGCAAGCTAATCTAGTGTCAGTAAGCCACTGTTCTTAACTTCTTCCAGCCAGAGAAACCAAGCATCTTTCTCCACGGCTTTCTGTCTCATCTCATTATCCTTTACCCCAGGCTCAATCCCTTTGCAGAACAGTCTAGTTTTGGCACAGATCACATCATCTATGGGCTGAAAATAAAATGCAATTTTGTCTCCCCTCTTTAGAATTCAGTGCCTGGGGTGAAGGTAGTACCAGCAGGGACAGGGTGAAGATGGGATGTAGTCTCATCTTGACAGCTGGGCTGCTGGGGTGGGAGAGCAACATACCTGAACCTGCCTCCTTCCCAGGAAGGAAGTTGTGCTTGGCATGCTCAGTGGGAGACACAGTGGTTCTCTGAATGCTGTATGATAGGAGAGAATGCAGGGACTTTGGAGAATTTTTTTTTTTTGTTTTTTGTCTAGATACACCTGACATCTGCATTTGTAGCCACTTAGTTTTTCAGAGCCTGTTTAACCTGTCCTGTTTAAATGTGTCCTGACAGCTTTGTAATTTACCTGCCTGATAGACTGAGCATCTGCCACCACAAGGGAAAGGAAAGCTCCAGGGTGAAAAAAACACAACCCCTTCCTTCACCTGAGGAACACTGAAAAGGCTTTGAAGCCTCTCACCCACTCTGACCATTTCACCCAAACTATTTCCTTGTCCATTTATCTACAGTTTTTTTCAGGCTCAGAAGAGGGATATTTGTAAGGGAAGTGTAGAAAGTTACACTGTCAAACTTGATGTCATGAAGAAAACACCCCCTGAGGACAAGCCTCTTGAGACAGTACTGAGATGGAAAGAGGTTATAAATAAGGAAGGCGGGACTAGATGGTGAGAGTGGCTTATTAAGAATTCTGTCTTGTGTTTTCATGTAGAGGGACCATATTCCTGGCACCGAGGAGATGGCTTGCCTGCTGCTGCTGTACCTCTTCACTAAATGTGCTCTTGCTTCTGAGAAGACATGCAGCCCTGCAAGCTCTCAGTGCCATGTTGCTATCCACACAGCACGTGGGTCTGAGGTGGTGCAAGCAGCAGATTATGGGCTCACCACTGGTGCCAAAAACACCTGCAAACATTTATTTTTTTTTAATAATGAAAGTTTTATCTCAGATCAAGCAGAATGTTACATTTGGAGCTAATCCTATCTCCCTTTTAGAAAAAATGTAAGGAGTTTTCCAAACAAGAGTATTTTTGAACAAAAAGGATCAAAGGTTTGGTTTCACAAAATGCCAAGACATGCTGTTTCAACTTTCTACTTCTGTGTTTATTTTCTCAAGTTATTTTGTCGGACTGTGAAGTGCAACTGAATCAACAGGGAAAAATAAAAGAAGGTACAAATGAAAAATATCTCTGCCCTATTCCCCATATAACAAGGTATTTTCTCCTTATAAACTGCTTACCTTAGGGGCAAACAACAGCCTTCCTGGCAAGCCCAGCTCACCCCAAGTGTTTTACTCCTAAGGCAGCATTTTGCATCTTCCCTGCTACTCTCAAATACCTTTTTCTTATGGCAAAATGTTAGAACAGAATGCAATCCTAAACCATCATAGGTCTTACTGTTTTCTTTCTATTTATCTGTCCCTTTTCACTGATTTTTCTTCCAGGGCGTCTATTTCCTACTTATATACTGTTTTTTCCCCCAGGTTTCAAAAATATCCTTTCTTCCTCTGTTCTGCTCCCTATCTGCTACTTCTGTGTTTTCTGGCCCTCTTTCCTACAGTCCTGGTGGTTTTTGTAACAAAAACTCAGTACTACATTGTTTTAATGGTGGAGCTCTTCTGCTCTCTCTGAAGTTCTTCCAGCAGCTCATTGCAAAACAGTGAAGGTAATAAATGGAATCTCACCACCTTTGCATACAATGGCAGAAGTATTTCTATCTCCTTACTGGAAACCTCTCCTGCAATTGCTGTATTGCAGAATCACATTTCTTAGGCATGGTTACCTTGTGACTGATTTGTCACATAAGCCTTCGTCATTCTCCATTTTCCCCAAGTGATGAATTTCTACTTCAGAGGAGAAATTTCTCAATGATACTAAGTTGGGAAATATTGTCAATATACAGGAGAAGGAAGCAATGCTACAGGGAGAAGTGACTAACCTTAAGGACTGAAATAACACAAACAGGATAACAGTCACTGCCTTAAACTAAACCATCATGTGCTTGGGGACTTATAAGAATTTCTGCTTCAGAGGGGAGTTTATCAACTGGAAACAAGAAATTAAAAACAACCTAAAATGAAAACTTTTTCACAAAAAATAAGCACATTTTTTTTCTTGAAAAGGTAATTTATATGAAAAAGATTAGCTTGTTGACTTGTATTTCTTGTTAAGAGGCTTTGATTAGCAGTGATTCTTTAGGCAAATATTCTGACTGCAGTAAAAACAGCACTTTCCATGCAAACTTTTCAATGACAAATTTATTCTTCTCTATACATACCTAGTACTTTGATGCTGTTTTTTACCAGACTGAAAGATGTCATTGCATCATTAAATCAACTATTTAACTCATTGTACCGGAGAAAGGGCAAAATATCTTTTCTAACTATGTGAGTAAGTTTCTGGCTACAAAGAACATGATGATGGGTCATGGGAGGTCCCCACGAAGGCTTCTCAGTCTCTTCATAACTTTAAGGCCAGAGAGGGGCTTTAACAAAACTGACCCCAAGCCCAGACAGCCACATCCCAAGCAGGGTTCAGAATGAGCTCTAGGCAATAGCAGCATCTTCCATTTTCACCACACAGATATCCAGTTCTTTCTTTGACTCTCAGAATCCTGTTTTTATCTTAACTTTTCAGTTTTTTCCATTTTTTTCCCCTGAAGTGGTGTCTACTTGTGTGCAGCTCACCCTTCTCTTTAAGTCCTCTCAATTTTCATTCCTTTTGCCAACTAAAAGAGCATTATGTCCAGGGGAACAGGAGGGGGTAATGTCTGAGTTCTGTGAGGCAGACCACAAGAGATGGGTCAACTTCACCGATCTTGCAAGCTGCACTGCAGAATTTTATTAAGTCCTGACACACATTACAGCTCACAGAGGGCTGAGGGGAGTAGAAGGGTACATCAAAAGCAGCTCAGAGGTGGGTGGTTCACAGGGCATCTCTCCATTTCTTTGCGGGTAGGGAGATGGATCCCAGGTATACCAGTGATACTGGTTTTAGTCCTCTATGCTCCTTTCGGAAAAGCCACAAGCCAGAGAGTCAACAGCTCTCCCTTCTACCTCTCCCTGTAAGTCATGTCATATAGCCCTGCCAAAGACCTGTTTGAACTATTTGTGAACAGCACATTGCTCAAGGTCAACCAATTCACCACACTTGACTGATACTGCCTAGAAGCTCTTTGAACTGTAAGGTTAGAAAAGGAAATTTTGGAGTGGAAATGTCTCAGATGGATGAGTCTCAGTACAGATGAAATCTGTCTTTGAGTAAAAGGTACTATTTGCATGCCCCTCTGAACTCTTCAGTCCTTATTGAATTACTGATCCTTTTCTCCCTCGAGGCTCTTTCACTTTGGTGCTGAATTCCAGAAATTCAATAGCCAAGCCATTCCCATTAATATACTGTCTCTCTCCTTAACTGTGTTTCCTACACATCTCTATAAATAGATTTAGTCACTACACTTTCACTGTGTTCTTTAAAGCTGTGAAATTCTGTTACCATAGAGATTTTTTCAAAAATATTTAGGCATGAAAGTACCAATATTAGACTGTAGGGTCTTTGGGGTAGGGAATTCCTTTCTGTCTGTGTATTGTTCTTAACCAGACATATTGTAAATAAGGGATATTCTACAGGTAGATCTGGTTTACAAACTTTTCCATGGATATGAATCTTTTCCATTCTCTTCTTCTTCTCTAGGGTAAATGAATCCTTTCTATGTGTAGCGGGTAAACCAATGAGTAAACAGGTGGTTATCTGTGCATCTTCACTTTTTCACCAGGCCCTTTTCTTATTAGAAGAACTGTACATTTTTCTAAATGAATCTTTTCTTTGCTTCTGTAAGAATTAGATCCAGAAGAACACATTTTGCTTCCTGTCAGCACTGGACTAATGAGAATGACATAGGGATTTGCATACATTTACCCTTGGTGCTGTAAAAACCACTGCTATCATCTGCCTTTAGTATGGCAGGTCTCAAGGGAACTGGAAGACATCTGCATTATTAAGACTAAACTGAATATTGACTTCAATTGGTCCATCTTAATAAACCCTCCACTAAGCACAAGGAGAGCCTTTATCGACTTGCATTTGTCCTTAACTTCTGGAACCAGAAAGAATAACTATGTTCACCCCCTTTTCAGCCTCCTCCCTTTGAGGGGATGCTGGAAGGGCATCTTCATAAGCTTTCAGAAGTCAAATGAATAATTCTGTGGGTGTAAAGTTGGAAATCATCCTGTATTTTAGAAGAAAACATAATCGACAGTGTTTTAAACAAAGGAGATGCCACAGAAGCAAAGCTTGTCACACCATGTCAGTATCTATCTGGTCTCACATGTTGTGACTTAAAATGCTATGAGGCTTGGACAGTGGATAGCAAAAGGACAAGTGAAAGAATAACTCTGATGCACTGCTAAGCTCAGTAACTCTAATGAAGCATTTTGTTGAAAAGGATGGAACTGTTGAGGGGGAAATGTGTAATATGTGCAATATCGAACTTACTTGGCTTGGTGGCAACTACATTTTCCCACAGCTGGAAAGTGCTTAAATCCTGACCAAGTTCAGAAAGCACAGGGGACTGACTTCTTTCTCCTAGTCCAAATTACAACCCTCCTGCCACAGCAGAGTTGGGTGTATTGGCTTTCTCTGGCTCTAGAGAAGCCTTGAGTTGGTCTAACTGTAGAGTCTCTTGAGGTTGTGTCATGAATCAGTGTTTTAGGTCCCTCACAGAGTCACTAGGAAAGGTTTAATATGAAACTTTAATATGACAAAGCTTTTTGACAAGGCTCATTCTACTACTTACTAGATTGTTAAAGCATAAAGGGAAAATCTAGAACTAAAATCAACAAAAAATGTTCTACATGAAGGTTGGGGATGGAAAAAGGGTAAGAATGGGAAATGGTAATGATAAAAAGGAATAAGAGAGAACCTCCCATTGAGTCACAAGGTTCAGAGAGGACTCCCTTGCGAAACTTAGCCCCAGATTTGATCAACAAGGCCAAAAGGTTTTAACAGCACTTAAAGTTAACAACACTGAATCAATAGCTTAATTTAAACAATTTAACAAAAAATTCTATAGAATTTACTACAAGCACAATAGCAATTCACTTATAGGCATAACTTACAAATCTAACATGCTTAAAAACCCAAGAGAGCAACATTCACAGTACATTTTCTATAGCATGTTCACACTCACATGCAGACAGACCTAAAGGAGTAGGTACAAAGTATATACCTATGAAAAATTCCCCTCAAATTCAGTGGAGTACTCACATTGGATGCCTTTGCATCTTCTCAGCATCTCAACAGGCAAAGGGTTGTGCCTTGAGGAGTTGAAGTATCAGCCTGGGCTCTGTCATCAGTGTTCGGCAGTGTTCCTCCAACTATAACAAATTTGAGAGTTCTCAAGCTCTGAGAGGCATGTTGCTAAGATGGAGATTGCTGGTCACAGCCCACTGTGGTTCAGGAGAGCTCAAAGAGTCTCACTCTGTTTATAGGTTTCCAAGGGAATTAGCTTTAGTTGTAGTAATTTCCCATCCTGGTCAAAATTTGGCTCAGCAACTTTCTTTGAAAGTTAAGTAACAAAAATGTGGTTCCACCTGGGGTGTTATTCAAGCAAAAAAAGTAAGTTTCCAAGGCTGTTTGTTAAAAACTAAGAGGAGCTCAGCTCAGGTGCTGTTGGTCAAGGCTGAAGCCAAATGAGCATTTCTGAGGTCACAGTGCATCCCAAAGGGCCAAAGGACGTTGCACCATCACAGGCTGTGACTGAGATCCACCTACTGAAACGTTATTTTTCTCCACAAAAAAGGTTCAACAGAGGCAGTAGCAGCATGAGCAGCTCCATTGTGCCCTGCCAAAGGACTCTGCAGCAACCTTTGTTCTGAGGATGAGAAATGGCTGTGACTGCAGACTGGGGCTCTATACACAAATAATCTGAGGGACACAAAGGTTAAGGCTTGTCTGGTAGTAAAGAAGATTGCTTGAGAGGTAGGCACACATCTGAGAACCTGGCTTCTCATCACCCTGGACTCCTTCCAGTCAAAAGCGAGTGAAAGATAATCTGAATTCCCTCTTGAAGGTACTGTCTCACTAGCCATTGATTACAGAGTGACTTTGAGGGAATAATATTCCAGGCTTTAGGGAGCACAGTCAGGCATCTAACTACCAGCAAGATGAATCTGAGAGTGGGAGAGAAGAAAACCATTGGTCCAATCTTACCCTTTTGTCTGCCTATTTGCCTGTTTTACAAGTAATTGACATTAGTTGTTGTGCACTGCAAAACAATCAAAAGTGACGTGCTTTTTCTGCCTCAGTTGCCATAGGTCTTCTTTTTCCTTCTCCTTTTCGTCCCTTCTGTATGTCTGTTCCGATTATACACTGTACTACTTCCATACTCTACTGTTTTCATATTTGAACTGATTTCCCTGTGATAGAAAACTGTTCGAACCTATTTCTCTCAACATCTTACCTCTAGCAACCTGTCTAGTTGGGCTGTTTTTTTATTGTCTTCTGTACTTTCTATTTCCAGTGCTCTTTTTCTGCTCTATTATCTTTGATTTTTCCTCTTCTGTCCTCAGTTGTTTTCTAACTTTTTTTAAACATGGAAAGTAGTCTTCATTGCCTCTTGCCACTCTTATATCATCTCTTTTTGCTCTCCTGCTCTCCTTTACTTCCTTACACCTCTATCTTTTCTCCTGCCTAACTCCCTGTCTGCACCCATGTCCAGATCCTAAGGGATCTGGATACCTTTTCTTTGGCTTAGTCTTAGAGTAAAAGAAAACCAGGTGTCAGTAAGACTGAAATTAGTACTCATTCTGGACATCATATTGTCCTAGATTATTGTATTAATGAACAGCAGTATGTATTTCTGTTTCCTTTGCACAATAATTTACTTTCCATCAATGGCAAAAGTATATGTGAAGAAATCCTCTCCCACCAGCATGGTCTTGCAGGGTGGTAAAGAGTGAGACAGGCTTTGTCATTCATATTTAAGGCCAATGCATGCTCTGTAAAGTCAAACTTTGGTAAAGAACTGTATAATGTGGTGTTTTTCTCTGATAACATCAGCTACACTATCTACCATGGTATGTGACAGGATGAAAAGTGGTCCCTCAAGTAGCCAAAAACAAGATGTAAAAGCTTTTGAAAACAAAGTCAAAGACTTGATCTGCAACTGGAGGCGAAAAGGAAGCTAACAACTACAAAACAGGACCATGAAGTGCTGGCCTCAAATATGTCCATGTATGGAAGAACAGTGTAATGCATGACCGAAGTGGCTGAAGTAATGCCACAGACTGCTCAGCATGTCCCACATCACCTGATGGTCTGGAAAGCAAGTGAGAGTAGACTGTCAAAGCAAAGACTGCTTTCAGAGGGAAAGGACACATTTCTTAGCCAGGTACAGAGTCGAAGTATGAGCTTCTGCAGGTTTCCCAACACTGCTAGCTGGATTTCTAGCAATAACCATAAATTGAAAAGTGCTCTCAAATTTTCCCAGAATTGTACAAAAACTGTGAACAAAAGTGATTAATGCTGATCCTGAAAAATCTTTTCCTTGAGCTACTAGCTGGAACCATAGTCTATCCACTGGCATTATTAAAGTGACCTTTATCCTACTATTGTCCTGGGTAGACACCTGAAAAGTACCACCTCATACCATTTGGATCTGATGGCATGAAATCCTACCTCAGCTGCACCCTGGTGGTTCCTCAGTAATAGCACATTACTAGTTTCTTTGGCGTTTTTACCTGCTCCTCTGTTCAGACCTACATCTCAAACAAAAAAAGCCAAAAACCAAAACATTTTCTTGATTGGGATCATACAGATTTACATATACATGCAGAAAGAGGGCAAGGGGTAATTTTACATAATTATGCACATAAGACCCTTCAGCTGAGATCACTGTCACCCTGCTTCCCAGCTCCAGAGAAAAGAATGTGATGAACCTTTTCATCACAACATTTTATTCCTTTTCCCCAGATCCAGAGAGCACCCAGGGAAATCTGACAAATTATGTTAATGTCTCCTAAGAGTTGTAAGCCATTCAATAGGCACAGATGGCATCTCCCACAGTCAAGAACCAGTATTACGGGGAGCAGAACAACCTCCCCTCCACAAACCTGCCATTCTGAGGTTACAATGTGACTACAGGGCCACTGGATATGGTTTGTCCCTGTGACTGAACCCAAGACTTAGCAGACAAATGGACAGGAGAGAGAAAAATGCGAGTGCTCGGTCCCAGGTGATATAGATTCTGGGCACCTTCTCCTCCTCGTTCTGGTTTCTTGAGGACAAGTGTGCCGCAGGCTCCATCTGGTTCTGTAATAAAGGATAAATTATTAAAATAAATAAAATATTGATGAGCTGTTCTATAAAACAGAGGGCCTCTAAAGTATTGATTAAGAATTGAGAAAGTCATAATGAGTTTTATCTGCAGAAATAATTAGGAAATATATTTTGTGTAATACTTCTCTTCATCAAGCAGGTAAAAGGCAGTATGACTTCACTGTCATCAGTATAGTTTATACATCATCAAAACAATAATTTTTACAAGGTCATTGTGACATCTCATAAGCAGTAAGAGTTTTACAACAGCATTAAGAAATAACTAATCACCACTACAGTAAAGGTAAGACCAAGTAGGAAGATTGGCTTCCCATATTCTGAAGTGTTATGTTTAACCTGATAGCTTTCCAAATAACATAGCATCAAGAGGAAAGATATGTAAAGGCAAAAATACCGATCTCCTAAATAGTTAAAAGCAACTAAATATTTCTTTCTTAGATAAAGAATAAATACCTATTATTTGTTTTGGACTTTGAAGGGTATTATGTATTCTAGGTTTGTTCCTCAGAGTCAACTGAAAGATGCATTCTTAGTAATAGCTGTAAAATTGCCAAATGTACTTGGCAATTTTGGCATTCATGCACTCCTAGGTGGAGTCACAATCCTAGTGGGAATCTCATCAGACTGATGTGTTCAGGTACCTGCAAACTGGCATCATGTGCTTTCCTCTGTTGGGGTATAAGTTCTCTAGAGCTTCCCTTGTCATGAGTTTGTCTCACAGGGAAGCACCACATTCTCTCACTCAGCACCTGCATACACCCTTTCCAAGATTCCCATCATGGAGGAACTTGTCTTTAGGCTCAGCTATTTTTGACAGGTTGCAGTGAAAATCAGTTGGGGCCAGATTCAGTCCTTAGAGTCATCTTTTAGGCCCTTCTGTGATGTGGGTCCTCCACAGCTTTTGGAGAAAGGCACCTTCAGGGTGTGAGTCAGTCTTACCTAAGATCTGAATCAAATGCTTGGCACTTCTAGAGGGTGAATCAGACATTAGCTGGGCTGAATCACTCCCTGGAGCTGTCTATCAATTTGACCAGTTGGCTAAGTCTCCCAACTGTGGTGCCTCTGAACTTCATCCAGACTAGCTTCTTCTGAGCTTAGTTAATCCCACAGTTAGTCAAATCTTCACCTATAAAATCCTGCTTTTCTCCTTTCTGTCTCTAATACAAAGCTTGGGTTAGAGACCAGCTGGTCTGCCTGTGAATCACTTGACTTTGTATATCCCGTATATCCCACCATGAATTCCTAAATCTTTGCTTTTACTGCTGAGGTTTTCCAGCTGCCTCATCCATCTGCAGAGCCATGAAAGAGCTAGTTGTCCTAGCAGGCTTCAGTCAAATAATTCCTTTAAGGTATTTCCAGTTGAATAGGTTATTACTTCAATTAATGACCTACTCTTGTCCTATCTGGTAGATACATAACAGGCCTGTTAATTTTTGGTGACTTTTTACACATTGTGGTCATTCCCAAAACCTCATTTTTTTTTTCTTGGACCCACAAAATACACAAAAGCTCAACCTATCATTGATTTAAAACTGTCTATGAACTTGATGTCATTGCATCTGTTCATTACATGTCAGAATTTATTTCACCACCTTCTCTTCACAATTCATTAGCTCCTGTCCATGGGTCACTATCTAGTAATCTATTAGAATAGCTGTTAACAGGCATTAAATACCCACTGTATAACTTGCAGTGGGATGTTCCATAAAGCAAAGTCCCAGATTTAGAGGAAAGGAGTAGCAGAGGTAATATGACATTCCTGAAATATTGGTGTGGAGATGTCAAGATCCATATAGCAGGATAGGTATATGTAGTTCAGGTTTCCCCTGCTTAGAGTTGCAAAGCCTGAGGCACAGATCCATGAAAGTATTTCCACTGCAAACCCTGAACATTTCAGTGCCTGGCTTTCAAACCCTTCATTCCTGATGTAACGACACTTTAGAGGGTTGGGTGCTAAGGAACAGAATTCACTAGAGCCAGCGTGCTGAGAAGAGAGATACTTAAATTAGCCAATAGGAGAAAACAACAGGAGGGATGAGTTTTAAATCACGTCTCTCTTGGGGATTGAATGCCTTAATTTGACTTCATGGAGATTAGTTTGCAGGCTGCATTGCCTATGCAGGGAGGAAAGTGTTTGAAGGCTCTTTAGCAAAGGCATGACGAAGCCCAATCGTTAGAAGACAGGGGAAAAAAAATCAAACTGGAAGCAAAGTGCATGTTTTAAAGAATCAGGATAATTAAATGCTGAATTAGCTTATCAAGAGATGTAACACATTTTCCACCTACTGAGTGGCATCTTGCATTCTGAATTTCTCTGTCAATACCCAAAAGCAGCTAAACTGCGTGTGTATGGTTCAGGAATTACTGGGTGATAATGTTTGTCAGGAGCTTAGCGCATATCACCATAATCTACCATCTCCTGTCTTTTAAACAGATTAATCTTCTTTTACCAGGGCTAAATTTGGCCTCACTCCTGTTCCTGAGTGCTCAGTGATGTTTTGATATAGAATAATGTGAGTTAGAGATTGTATCGGCTTGTCTTGTCATCTCTCTGCAGCCATTGCAGGATTGTCCTTTATTTTCTATTCATTAGTACTTTGACCTGGAGTTTTATATATATGAACTGTTTCTGTTGTTTCCCTTGGGATTATTCAGCAGTCTATTAGAGCTCGTTACTAGGACATTTTTATTTTTTTTGTGAATTGTCCTTCAAATTCTTTGCTCATCTACCTGTCATTTCCTTAAAGTCACACATCCTAAGGATCCAGTTCTCCCTCTCTTTTTGCTGTTTAGGTTAGAGATGTGTTAGCTATGGGTAGCCAACCTGCACCTCTTATGTAATTCAAATTTATCTCTCATTCTGAATCTGGAAGCCTGGCCCACATTCTTCTTCTGTCTTGCCATGCCACAACAGGATCCCTAGGAAAACCCTATCACCAGCTGTCTGTGGTCCACCCTCAGTGCTTCCCCACTGTGTCCTTTGCAAGGTACAAGGAACATGTCCCTCTGACTGTGACCATCTGAAGCTTTGAGTTATGTGGTGGAAGATCAGGAATATCAGCCATGCCTGGTGGATGTTGTTTTCCCCATAGTTTAACCAAACTGTGTATGCTGGGGTACAGATTTGGGCCAAAAGGAACCCCATCAAAACCAATAGCCTGAGTTTGGCCAAATTAGATCTTTTAATGTTTCCTGCTTGATTGCATAACCTCAACTGGAAGGAACTTGTAATCACATTGGCTTTTCCCTTCAGCACATTGCATTGCAGACTCGTAACTCATTTATTCATTCGCACCATCCATCTCTCACCAGTCAGCTCTTCAAGTATTTCCCTTTCCTCAAAAAAAATTTAGTTTCAGATGAGTTTTCCCCTGTGTGCATTTTCCCAGGCTGAATCTAATTTTGTTTTATTTTCAAACTCTATTTCTTTCTCAGCTTTGACAGTCACAGGGCAAGTACAAGAAGCTACATGGAATTAAATGCAATCTACATTACTTCTCTGTTCTCCTTGGGATTTGCAACACCTCCTGATTTTGTTTCACCGGTGAATGTAATTAGCTCAATCTTTCTTTTGGATCAGGGATATAACTGTTCAGTGAAGAAATGGTCATGGTGAGATCTGAATCCTAAACTAAGAAATTATTTTAGCAATAGTGTTTATTTACATGAGATTCTTAGGTCTGTTTTTATGTCACACAACAATATTTTCAGTGTGAAGTGAGAGCAAACTTCATCTTTTTTTTTCAGTAATTTTGCTTTGAAGTGAGAAGTGACTAGATTTACAGGCCTGATGCACACTGCAAAATGTATTTGTTATTTCTTTTGACTTTGTTATCAGATCTGTTCTTTCAGTTTTTTTTAATTATTATTATTAATTTATTTTTATTTTTAATTTATTCCTGAAGGGGAGGGTGGGTACAGTGATATCAGCAGCTAATCCTGCAGCCCTCCCCTGGGAAGCCAGCTGCGCTGTGCCCTGTACCGACTCCCACCAGCAGCCAGCTTTGGCAGAGGTGCGTGCTGCTTAGCTGCCATGTCAGAGCCAGCAGAGGGAGCAAAAAACATTGTGTTCAGGAGCAGCATTTAGGTTTTCGCTCATTAAGTATCATCTGTTTAAGTGAAATGTTTTACTTTTTACTCTCAAAGGGGTGTTTCTCTTGCTCTTATACCTGTACTAGAGTTGTCTCACGTACAAAACTCCTGCTCCTTCCATAGGACTGTCCGAACACTTAAGGTTGTCAGCTGTAGAGAATTAGACTCAGCTGCTATATCCCATCTTAGGTCTGTTGTAGCAACATGAAATGGAAGCAGTGCTGCAGTACCAGTGGTAAATCTTATATGACAGCTGCTGTTGAGCAAAAATACATGGAGATTGGGAAAGATGATGACTGAGCGTACTGCAATGTGCAGCACCACACATCAGGTTCTCTCTGATTCCTCAGGAACATCATGTATATCAGCAATAATAATGAGCTGAGCAGTGCTGTAGCATGCTGAGACTCCATCTCCACACACTTACTAGATGTTCAGTAGCAGGGGACAGAGGCAGCCTGCCAGCACAGCACTGGACAATCCCAGCAAACTGAGTGGAGGTCCTGTGTTTATGCCTGGTCACGCAGCCATGACAGCTGGGATTTGATCTTGTGCTCCCTATTGTGTGTGTTCCAGCCATTTTTTCCACATCTCAGACAGCTCTTTGAGCCAAGGGTCATCTTGCAGCCTTACTGTGTAGTGCTGAAGGCAGCAGGGTCCTGATGCCTAATGGGGAAGTAATTATTATAATTAAAAGCATCCAATCATCAGCTTGGTTACCTTCACTGGAGGTCAGCCTCTGAGCCAGAGATTCATGATGGCTTTGCTATTAGTAAACTCATCTACTCAGTAAAAAAATGTGCCCTTTGCTCTCCTTGTGAGAACTGATGACTAAAACTTCCACCCAGTATGTGGCATGAGGCAAACACAAATATTGTTTCTCTAAACTTTCCGAAAAGTTCATTAAAGGAGAACAAAGTCAATCTTGGGAAAGTGTAGGATGTGTAGAACTCTACAACTAATTAACCTAAAGTTTCTTATTTCCCGTTCAAAAGTCTGTATGCAAGTGCTGTGCATATACTTTGCATGAAAGGAGATGTCATAACAATGCAATACTGAACAAGGCTGCTGTTTGCTTTCTGGTGACATTTTCCACTGTTCAAATGTTCACTTTAATGAAGTCAGAAAAGATTCTGAGAGGTGACATAAAGAAGACTTCTGGAACCAAAGCATTGGGTCCACACTGCAAATTCAGGTACCTAAGCCAGGTAAATGCCTATTTGATTACAGATCACCATCATCATCATCATCCACTGAAAAGATTCTTTTCTACTTCTGCAAAGCTTCACAAAATGGCACAAAGGAAGGTAGAATGGGGTAGAGATCTCTATACTTCACTTTAATTTCTCTGGTTTTATCATTACTTTTCTGTTTTTCTCAGGATAATCCACTCCTACTTTGCTGAAGAGATGCACAGGGTAGAATATAATATGAAGACTGCAAAGTGCTAAGATGCCATTCAAGTATGATGGATAGACATTACTGACACAGAAATAGTATGGAATAACCAAGTCCCTGAAAAGGGAGACATCAATAGAAATAGCAAATATGAAACAAAATCCAAACATTTTACACTCTTCTTGCATGCGGACTTAAAAAAATTACGCATATACCCAATTAAAGAAAAAGCCGCATTAAATATGTCACAATCTACAGCTTTTCAGAACACATTTAAAGGGTGGAAGTGAATGAATGCAGTCAAAGTTACAAAGTACTTGGCAAAGAAGCAATTAAAGTAAGTTTTCCTTAGTGTCTAAAAATGTGAAATGTGTGAGAAAATAGGAAAATTAACACTTTAACCTCCACAGTCCACCTGGAAAACACTGTAAAAAATTCAGTTGTATTATTAATAAAATTGATCTAAGCTAGATCATTAATAGAAGAAATCAAATCAATGAGATAAAGATTTCTCCAGCCAGTCTGAACTCCGCATTCATAGGAGTCTGGATGGAGAAAGTTGAGGATCATTGGAGTAATGGAAAGAGAACAAGTGAAGAATAACTGTAAGTTTCAATCTTTGCCAAACAGTGCCAAAGCTCAGTTCCTAACTGGTTACTGCTTAGAGACAAAAAGCACAGGAGAAATACAATAATTAAATCATAGAATAGTTTGGGTTGGAAGGGACCTATGAAGGCCACCTAGTCCAATGCCCCTGCAATAGGCAAGGACATCTTCAACTACATCAGGCTGCTCAGAGGCCCCTCCAGACTGACCTTGAACATTTCCTGGGATGAGGCATCTGCCACCTCTCTGGGCAACCTGTTCCAGTTCAGCCCCAGTATCACTTGGAGCTTCTGGATTCAGAAGTTACCAAATTCAAAGCCATCAAATCATTGCCAGTGGCGCTGAGCATGGAACTACATGGTCTGACTGCACCCACTAGCTCTTAAGGGATTTCTGCATTGCTGCATGTCACCTTTCAAAGTATTGGACTTTATGGTGGTGGTAAAGACTTTTAAAATCTTATGGTATGGGCCATAAGTGGCCACCACATGGAGTTTAATGGGATCAGGATTTCATTCACACTGTCTGCATGGTGTTCACAAGACTGATATGAGTGCTGAGTAACGCTGCTTCGAGCTAGCTTTGAACTCCCTGTGGTGGGTGCCAGAGATTACCTTGCCAAATAAATGCACACCTGAGTGGTGAGTAGTTTATACAGATGCAACCAGGCAATGAGATTCTTGCTCCCTGATTCCCTAAGGTGTTTTAAGTGCCTTATTCCCACTGACTTAATGGGAATTAGGTACCTACAAGAGGACAGGACTCCCCATTCCTGCTGCTGTGGAATATAGAAAAAAGGTGGAAAGAATTTGGCAATGATGGCTTCAAAATTATTTCCTGTCCCCCATATCCCTAAAACTTCCTGAGTCTTTGCTCTGTGATAGAACAGATCTGTGACTGCTCTTGCGTTCCCAGACAGAGATCAGGAGAGAGAGAGAAGAGCTGTAACATACAGTGAGCCATCCTCACTCCCTCTCACTCGGGCTGGCAAACCCCCTTTCTTATGAGCTCCAAGATACTTGTCAGAAAGTGTGTTTGAATACCTGAGCCCAGGAAGGTCAAAATCATTCAGTGGTGGTGGCAACCATGCTGCAATGTGATACAGACTAATCTCTGAAGGTGCAACCAGGCACAGCTCTGCACTGCAAAGTCTGATTTTTGAATCTAAATTCTTCAATGTCTGAAATATATCTTTTATCCCCAAACCTATCATGATATTGGCAACAATGAACCTTCCCATTTGATCCGTGCTGGGCATCACTTTTATGATTGTTTTCTTATGCAAGCCTTTTCTGCTTTCGTCAACAAGTCTCCCACCATGCCAGAGCCTTGGGCTGCCTATGTGCATTGGACAGTTAAAGCCACTGTCAGTCTCCTGTCTTCTAACCTTTGCTCTGGAGTGTTGCAACAGCCAAGGGACAGATCGTGTGCTTTAAGCTACTGTACCACCTGCTTAAAATTCACATGGGGTAAACCTAGTCACAATGAAAGGTTTTGTCTTCAAATATATTAAAATATTTAAAGCCACCATTGCTGCTAGATTTCCCAATTTTCTGGAATATTTAATTCCAGTTGAGTGAAGTGATTTAAACAGACTGTGCTTTGGGAATGTGGCCCATAAGCTTTTAAAGAATTAGAAATCACTTACAAAGCAATGGGCTCTCACAGGGGCACACAGACATGCATGCACGTCAACTCATACACATGCTCAGCCGAGCCTATGCTACAGAGGGAAAGGAAAATTTGAAATAGCTTTGAAAGTTTGTTCTTCAAGCTGGTATAGCAGGTCATGGAAGGGAGGCAAAACAGAAAGCCCATGGTAGAGCTCAAGGTACAGTTTCAAACCTGCCTCTGATTCCTGCAAGAGGGCCAACACAGATCACCATCCACTGCTCATCTGCTTGCACATGAGCTGAAAACCAAATACTCTAAAACCAGGAGGAAGCAGGAGGCTACAAGGATTATTTACCTTAACTAGACTTTCTAATTTCGATAATTTCTGCTGCTTAGAGAACTGACCCCTGACTCTTTTTCTTTACCAGGATTCAGAGTCATTATCTCTGCAATTAAAGCAGTTACAGAGGTACATTTGAAATGCAGGTTCTTTTGAATTATTGCTAATAGAAATATTGAGGAGCTCTGTTAGCTTTGATCTCTTATCACATCATGCACAGAGCTCAATCCTGTCTCCCTCTCCCTCCCTCTCCCTCTCCAAGCATGGCTGCTCTCAGCATCTCTGTGTGTAATCAGACATGTCACACCTCCACAGAGGTAAATTAGGTTTATGTAAAAAGGAAAATTAAATTAAAACTGGTTAGGAATTAATTGTGACTGCCTTGGATTAATCTATCATATTATCCTATTGTTGACACATCAGGGCAAGATACCAGCTAACCCAGTTTTGGAGTGAGAGGGGGAGGGAGTACATTCACATTCACCTAAAGAGGCAGCAGTAACTTCTTGAAGAGATGTTATTTTTTCTCATGAAGTTGTTAGCCTTCTGAAATTATAAAATGTGTTGCATCAGCTGATCCTTTTAACAGCAGAATCTGTAATTTCATTTATAGAAGGATGCAACACCTTGCATCTATGTCAGCAAAAGGGCTTTATAAATTGCACACCTGACAAACTCATGAGAATTTAGTTAAAGTGGTCAACATGCCTAAGCCAAGGAGTTAACTGTCTCCACTAAAAATAAGAACCTCTAAAGCATAGGTTACAGTAAGTAGGCAAAAGAGATATAATGTTCCATCTAAAGTACTATGAAGGGAAAAACCCCTGATTTTTGATAACATGGTTGCTGCAAAAGCAAAATATTTTATCCTCATAATGGGGTCTCCTTTCTATGCCATAGCCAAGATCTTAATGACACACTTTTTAATGGCAGATGAAAAAGTGTCACTTCATGGCGAAATGTGATAGCTCAAGGGAAACTCAATTTCACAACTGGATATAAAAATACTTGGTGAAGTAATGAGAAAATGAAGTCAATAAACAGTCCTCAGTGTGGAAGTTCTTAAAAATTAACATCAGCCTTACTGCTTTAATTTGAACTTCATCTGTTTGATGTATCACAGTTTGGAAACTCAGAACCCTAGCAGGAAGGAAAGCATAGTCCCTTGGGTTAAATATATTGTCCAGAGTCTAAGCCCTTATTTGACCTAGTTTTTGTGGTCTTGAGTAAGTCACCTTTCCAGGTATCAACTTCCACACCTGAAAAGCAGATTTGATTTGCTTACGGTGACACCACAAGCACGAATTCATTGCTGTGTCCCTGGCATGCTGAAGATACCAGTGCAACACAAATACAGAGCTCTGCCTAAAGTACTAATGCTACTCCAGTAACAGCAACACAACCCACTTTCCTGGCTCCTTGTGTCCACAAGCACCTGAATTAGAACAGGGCTTTTAGGGTGGAAACAGCTCAGTTCTCAGAGTGACCAACTACTGAGCAATGATTTAGAAGGACTGTCTCAATTACAGCTGAAGCACAAACTCCATCAATTCCAGGTGTCTGAAGTAAGAGTGTGTTGCATACTGGTGGTGAGTGGCAGAATATCAGCACAGAACTCTTCTGTAATTAGTGAGGATATAATAGAGTAAAGCAGCCTTTATTCATGACAGACAATAGGCAGACACTCTTAGGTTATTTTTCACACAGGAAAAGGACGCTTCAGCTGAAGCCTTTAGTCTGGAAAAAGTAGTCTACAGCAATGAGAAATAAGGAAATTATTCTATGGAGTCCCTTCAAAATTCTCTGTGACCCAAGTGAAATTGTTATATCAAGCTTGGGAAAGAGAGATAGGAAGGGGCTAGTGGAAAGAGAGAACACAATTTAATGCCATTCAGAACGAATATCAGAGGTCACATTGTACATATCTTACCCACGTATTCCCATCTACTGCTAACATCTAGCTCTCAGATATTTGAGTGTGCAGGTGCCCACAAAGCCCAACCTTGGAAAACTAATTAATTCATATCTGTGGGATTGGAAGTTTTGAACTAGATGTAAAAATATGTTTAGAAATTTTTTGGTGTAAGAGTTTGGTCTCATGGTTTATCTGTTTTATTGCTGTCATTATATGCTGAACATATATTTTGCTGATTGGCCTTTAAATACTTGTCATTAATAGATCAACAAAACACTTCAATCCTGATCTGTTTTAACAATTTGAACTGTGCAATTTTTCCCTGCAACAGGAGGTGTCTGGGCCATTTATTACACACAAAAAGTGCAATCTATGCAGACTGTTAAATGAGGATTAGTCCTTGCAATCTTTTTACCTTTAAAGAAAATCAGTAAGTTAAATCTGAATAAACTGAACCACAAAAAGAATAGAATGAGCAACTTACTAAAGTCTGAAAATAAATTGATGTATTTATCCAAATTTAAAAGAATATTATAAACTTTGCTTGGAATCTGACTGAGCTAAACTTGAATGTGATTGTGATAAATTAACTTTGGAGACAGTCCCAGAAAAGAGTCAAAATTGAATTAGGGTCTCATACCTGATTAAAATGGATTTAATGTCACCCTTGAAAAGAAGACAGAAAGAGCTGGCCTGTGTGGTTAGCTGAAACAGATGAAGATACTTACCTATCCATGTGCCTCAGTAACTTCAAACTAAACTTCTTGATATTATCAAAATGGTGTAGACCAATAGAGCTAGAGAGTGTTCCCCTTTAAGATACCAACTGTATTATATTCTTGGTTCTCTGCCACATCAGGTCACATGTGGTGTTGATCTTGGCCAAGAGGAATAAGTAGAAAGAATAGATGAAATTAGAAGGGCCTAATGACACAACTAATTTTGAGATCTGATCAGCTGAGGGGGACTGGATCAGCATTTTTTGACCAGAGGCAATCAGGATATCTGCTAGAATAAGGTAATTAGACATCCTGGAATCATGAGTTGCCCAGCTGGAAGCTAATGAGTTATGGAACCCAATGAAGGAGAAACAGAGCCTAATTAGGCTAAATAGGAATTCCTGTAGGAGCAGGGAAATGTCAAGAAGTAGACAGAAAGACTCTTCCAATGCTTTTTAACCAATTAGGAAAAAAAAAAGTTGAGGGTTTTAGCATAATTATTTCTACTTTTATTTCAAAATTGAAATCACCTTCTCTTTCCCTCATCTTCTGTGTCCAAGTTAGTGCTCTCTTCTTAATGTAAAAGGTCTCTCAGTAGTTTTCTTGTTGGACAGCACACTGTCTTACCATTGAGGTTTGCTGCACAGGATATGGAAGCAAGAAGGCAAGTATTGCTGGCAGTATCAACCTGACTGTCCTTGAGCACACAAATCTGAACTTTATCACCCCTGAAGGGGCCCTATACTAAACTCTGAAAGACATCCTATTTGGAACTATAATCCTGCCTCCACATTTTGTAGTGTCTCAGACGCTTATCACACCTGCTCCATCACTACTTACTACATAAATCGAGACAGCTGTGAAACTTGGAGGGATTTCGATGCAAATAGCTTAAAAAGGAGATCCAAGGACACAAGTAAATCTTCCAGATGTGTGGATCAAAATTGCCTCCAGTCCATGCATATGTTTAAATAAGGAAGCCTAAAGTAGAAGTTGCGCTCCTTGGGAATCTACCCACCTGTCTCAAGCCACAGTTTTTTAAAGGCAACATCATCAATCCATGCACAGTGGTTACCTGGGCCCTGACTGCATGGGGAGATAGAGGGGGACTGAGAACCCTCATAGGCTGCTGCCAGCAACACCTGCAGCTCTGTTATGCTGTTGTGTCAGGAGGAAAGAAGATAGAGGGATAATGGCAAAAGAGTAGCAGCGGTGCCAACAGGTAACACTCATATTCAAGCATGCTGAGATTTTCAAACTGGTTGCTTAAAGTGAAATATATAAATAAGTGGCCTTGATTCATTTCTCCAGTGACAGATGTTTGCTCCTGTGTGATCTATTTGTTTAGTTACAGTGGCTGGAATGCAAGAGACAAACTTTGATCACTGACTTTAGAAACATCTAGATTTTCCCTGTAAAACAGTGTGATAGAGCAAATGAGGGCTCTCTGGTATTCTGCATATTACAGCCTGTCTCACCAAGACAGAATCAGGGAACAACCTAGGTCAGGAGATACTCTTGGGTGTTGCCTGATCCAAGACCCTGCTCAAGGAAGATAGTGTCCAAAGTAGAACAGGACCAGATAAAAAGCAAGTCATAAGGGGTTTGCTTTCCTTCCCCACAGACATACATGTATTTCCTGCATGCACAGCACACTGCTGTGGCTGCTGCCCTGATTTGCAATCCCAAGTCACTACAGGCCAACATAAACCACACTGTGGTGATGCCTTCACTCCCAGCCTAGCCATGAACACCCTCTCTGAGCGCTCTACCCAACACAGCATTTTCTCACATGCTGGCATTGAAGGTTCTCTAGAAGTCAGTACAGAAAGTCTGATGATTCATCTTTGGAGCCCTTGTCTGGGCTGACTCATTGTCAGTTTAATATTACCCATCTGCAAGGGTTTGGTTGAATCTGATGGCAAAGCAGGTCTACACAAAGAAATAAGCCAGATATAAACACCTCAGTGGAAAGAAAGTACATTTACCATACTGATTTTCCTTGTTAAGAAGAGGGACAGAGCTCGACTTTTTCAATGAAACTCAACGAACAGCAGAGAAAAATGGCAAAATGACAAAGCTTGCATAAAAGAGAAGACAAATCACAATCCTTTCTCAGGTTTGACCTTGATAAAAACACAGACATAAGGCAGCACAAACTGTGAGAAATTTCATCGTGAATATTCAGCTTTGGATGAGTCTTTAGATGTTCTTGACAACAAATAAAAAAATCAAAACAAACAAAAGAACTAACAAAAAAATCTGGCAATAAAATATTTTGAAATTCATAATGGTAGCTCCTGGGGCATGAAATGGGAAGAAAGGTTAAGAGGAAGGAGAGAGAAAATTGAGATCATAGTTCCCTAAAGATAAAACCCTTACTGGAAACCAATCCCTTCCTCTAGGATGTTACCGCCTAACTAGAGAAAATGGACCAAAATTCTTTTTCCTGGGCTGCCTTTTCAGTGTTTCCTGCCACTGAGAAGAGACATTTGTCCTGGCTAGTTTCGTGGCTACCCTTGGACAGGTATTTTGAAATTTCTGGTTTCTGTTCCACAGGTTTGGAGCTGCAGGAGAAGTGACTGCATCTCTTGGGCCTAGCCATGTACATGGTCCCACTAAATAGAGGAAGAATGAGGTATTCCTTTTTTCCATCTTACAGTGGGTGAGTGGAAACAGCAGGAAAATGCAGAGCTTTTAGCAGACTTGGCCTATCCTTCTGAATTACCAGCACAATGACTTAAATTTAGGGTCAGTCATGTTATCCATCCACTCAGTCGGACAGTGTTAAAACATCAGACACTTGTACCACTGGACAGGACCTCCTATTTGTACTTGTAGGGAAGACCTGCAGTAAATATAAGACCTACATAAGAACTATTCCATTTGGAAGGTTAGCAAGTGATAAGAATCTCCTGCTGGGGTCACGAAAGAGGTTTGGTCTGCTCTGTGAATGTACAAACTCAACATATTCGTCTTCCTTATCATGAGGCTGATGTTAACAGCATGAAAGACAGATGTAATTCCTATCCTCAGGTGGGATGGGGTAAGAAGTAAGAGCAAGGCTTATAGCCATCTTTGGAGACTAAAATATTCTTTTGTGGTTTTTCTTCCTTCTTCTTCCTCAATTGTCCCACTTATATCTAATGTCTCTCTTTTCTCATGACTGTTTATCTGTTCATCCTTGTTTGCCTCACCTTCATGCATCTCAGTAATCCCATGCACCAAATTCAGCCTCTTGACCGGCCCCATTGCCTTCCCAAGGCTTATGGGCTGAAGCCTGCTGTTCTTGCTCCTCAGCCTACCAAATCCATTCTCTCTTGCCTTCATATGTCTGTGAGATGTCATTGGTGTTTCTTGGATGCCCCAGCCTTCTGTGTGTACAAACCTGCCAATCACCCCGACATGGCTTAGTCATAACACCTGTTGGAGTTTCCAAACAGCAAGGAAACCATCTACCAGCAGCAATGAGAAGAAATATCAGCCTGGCAGTGAGCTGTTGGAAACCACACGTGGGAAGGAAAAAAGTCAAAGCAGAGATCAGGGCTGGATGACACTGTAGTTTGAACTGTGAAACTGTTCGTACACTCATCCAGCAGGTGCCAGCTGTCTCCTGCAATAACACTTCCATGTGTCCCTGGGCTTATAAATTCGTATTTGCCCCATCAGCAGTCTGCTAAGTGGCTATTTGAACACTACTCCATAGGAAGCACTGCCTCATACAATGGAGAGGTCCCTAGATGTCATGTGCCAGATGGGAACATTGGGCTTTACTGCCATGCATTGAGACTGACTTACTATACATCAGTGGTGTACATGAACGCCATTCATACTCCAGTCTTCAACCTGCTTAATCACTTGGTCTCTGTTCAGCCTGGAGGAGACTGGGGGAAGGCCTCATTGCAGTTTACAACTTGTGAGGGGAAGAGGAGGGGCAGGCGCTGATCTCTTCTCTGTGGTGACCAGTGACAGGACCTGAGGGAATGGTCTGAAGTTGTGTCAGGGGAGGTTTAGGTTGGATGTTAGAAAAAGTTGCTTCACCCAGAGGGTGGTTGGGCACTGGAACAGGCTCCCCAGGGAAGTGGTCACAGCACCAAGCCTGACAGAGTTTAAGTGGCACTTGAATTATACTCTTGTGCACATGGTGTGACTCTTGGGGATGGTCCTGTGCAGGACTGAGAGTTGGACTCTAGAATCTTTGTGGGTCCCTTCCAACTTATGATGGAATCACCAATATTGAGTGATTCTTAAAATGGAAAGATGCACTTCCTTTCCCAAAAGAAAATGCTGATCTGCTAAATGTGGATCTGCATGATTTTGGGGAAGCTTGCCTGATTTCTACTGCTGTCAGATTTGTTGCATCTATGATTTTCTCTGTATGTGATCATCATCAGATACAGACATGCCCATAATCATGTATTAATTTATCTTCACTAAGTCCTTTACGCTACTTCATTTTTCCTGAATATGCCATAAAGGAAAACAACAAAGCGAAAGAGCAGAGATGCTGTAGAAAGAGATAAAAGGGGAAAGAAGGGAAACATTTACAGAAGATATGAAATACTATAGTCCATCTTCTCAATGACAAGTTAATTTGGACCTACTTTTGTCAGGATAAAAGGTAATGGCAAAGGAAACATCACCTACTAAATCCAAAATACAACTCAGGCAATTGAATGTCAGTGGGCAGTCAGAATAATAACAGTAAACAAACATGCAGAGATATCTCTGGGTTCATATTAAAAATGAAAAAAACCCAGAACTACACACATTTCACATGGCACTCTGTCTCCCTCTCATGGTGTGCCTTTCATTTTGTTTCTAATCAGAGAAGTCCATAGACTGGTTGATGTAAAGGATCCATTGCTTTCAATGTGGTGTCCCTGGAAGAATCAGAAGGACCTGGGACTAGTATAGGACCAGTTCAGCAGCTTAGATTAAAAGACCTGGATGGTATCCCAGGCTATGGTGGATTCAGCAGCATCTTAACTGCACATGGGAGCTGCTGCTAGAGCTGCTCTGAGCAGCACAAGGACCTATTTGGACTGTGTGGAGCACATCTCTTCTTCTTTCTTGAACCATATAGAGTGCTGAAGTCATTCTCCTCCTGCTGAGGTTCAATCACATCTTCATTTCGCCTTTTCCTCAGGATAAGGACAGAATGTGATTTTGCACAGCTTTTCTACCTTTTTTCAATTAAATACAGCAAATGCAGCATCAAACATTTTCATTCCTACTGTTCTTCCATCCTTTCTGTCCCTTTCTGTACTCTACTTTTCTCCTCTTCTTTTTTTTTTTTTTCCCCTCAGGTGAAGCCTGCTCTTTCATCTTCCGTGTCACAACAAGAATCCAAAGTAAAACCACAGTCAGTGAGCTATGGATGTACAGTACACAGGGTCTACAGGGCTTCTACATGTACTTGTTCTATTACAATCTTTATATCAAAGTGTTAAATGTGACAACAAAGGTAAGCAAGTGAACCTGCTAAGCTGAAGATGTAAGGATTCTTCTTTACTTCTTTTTTCTTAAGTATACAGACTTCCCACCAGAATTATTATACACTTTCCCTGAAGTGGTCCTTCTTACAGAAATCCAGGAACAATCTCTACATGTTTTAAAAAAGGCCCAGTGAATCTTTGAATTTTTTTGTTTCATGTGTTAAGCGATAAAGGTATTAAGGCAAGTAATTTACAGATTTGGAACATTGAATGTTGTTTTTCTATTGTCAGTTGAAAAGATGAGCCTAATGTACGTGAAAAACAGCAACATTTTCCCACTCAAGTCATTAGAATATTTAACTGTGATAGGTTTCGTTTTGCCTAATCTGGAAAAGAAAGCACTGGAGGGAAACCTGCAAGGACTTGAGATTCCTGAGCAGGGTCCATTCACTTACAGGATGTTCTTCTCACCCACCCTTGGAGAACTGTCCCTGGAGATGCTGTTTGATAACACTGACAGCTAATGCTGATGGGAGCTGCTTATTAAGTGAACAACGCGAGGTTGTTGCTGTGGGGCAAACAACTGACACATCAGTGTGTTTCAGGGAGCAAGCAAGTTTGCTAAGGTACCAGACAATCAAGGAGCTGGTTTCAGTGGCACACAGAGGCATCACATGAAGCCTGCACAGGGTTGATAAAGTCTGAAAGAATTCTAGGTTTAGCTTGTTAATTTTTTGTAACCACAAAAATTACCTTTGATTTTCTGTGGGTTTTATACCAGCTGATCTGGTTCAGCTTTGCCAGTTCATCTTAATTCTGATTACCAGAACCTCATTGTTATGCTGGGCTCTGATTTAATATACTGTTCCCTATCTGATATTGCTTATGCCATGCCAATCTTGTGTCTTTCGTGTGCGTACCACTGTTTCTGAAGCTCCTGAAATCCAGGTGCCAGACAACTGTACTCCAGACACCTCTGTCAGTACATATCTGCCCCCTTGCTATTCTAGTCTGCCTCTGTCAAGCCAAGTTGCTTATTGCACAAAGCCATTTTGTGATTTGTTCTAGTGCTCTAAATTTTTTATGCTGAAACTGAAAGTAAGAAGGAACTTATGAAGGATGATAGCTTGAAACTAACAAAAAAAAATCTTCTTGCCAAAAAAACCTCTTAGTTTTCCTCTGCACCCAGATAAAACATTCAATAACTATCATTTTGTAGAAAACTGAAAATAAAAATAAGGAGACAATATAAATTTTGTTCCACTTAATCTAAAAAGAAGTGTTCAAAACTAAAACAAACAAAAACCAACCAAACTTCCTTTTTTTTTTTTTTTAATGTTTTATTCAAACATTTCCGTTTCACCCACCCTTCTTCTTACATATTCCTTTCATTTATTTTGGCTTAACCAGTCTGCAAATGCAACCTGGATTTGCAAATGGCTTGGGTAATTTTCGAACTGCGTTTTAAGTTAGCAGTTAATTATCCTTTTGAGAAATGCCTGTGGATCAGGCTTTGTAAAGAAAGGCTAAATAGGAGACCCCAAAATCATCTTTGTTTATGACAAAAATCTTTCCTTGGGATTCTTGGCTACTGTGGTCAGTGTACTAGTCTTAGCCTTCTGTACTATTCTGCCTTTACTGGCTATTTCTGGGGGAAAGGAAAAGGGAAGAACAAGTCTTTTAGTGAATTGGATGCTCTTGTTGCACATCTTACAGCACGTTCCCTTTTGTGTTGAAGGCCAGACTCTGTTCTTAGTGTTTCTTGCTGCTTCTGTTTTCACAGCCCATCAGTTTCTTTTATTTGTCTCAGCATTAAAAAATATAAAAGTGTCTGGTGTCCTTTTTTAAAGGATAAAAAGGAAACAAACCCTGAAGTATAATGGAAAAACAGTGTTGGAAAGATGGAAATAATCAGTTTAAATGTTCCTTGCACTGAGTGGTTGTCTTGGTTTAATGTCCAACTTTGGCCACAGACTCACACATTTGCAGAGATGCTTATGAGTTTTTGATTAGAAAACATCTGAAACCCCAAAAGCAGGTAGAATTGGGGAGTGGAATGCAAAACCAGTGGTTTCCATCCATGGTGCTTGGTGCAGCTGCAGCTGGGAAATCCCTAGAAGGTGATCAAGAATGAATTGCCTACCAATGACATGTGAACGGGCCTATGAGAACCAGCGTTCTGATTTATTCTGGGCAGTTCTGGTGCAACAGGGCTGTGGTGTCTGCAAGCAGTGCTGGGTGTTCTGCAGCAGAGATTTGGGAATAGTCACTGTCTTGGCCGGGTTTGCTGCAGTACACCTGTAGCAAAATGAGAGCTGAGATGCTACAACACTATCCTTCTGTTAGGCACAGGACCTTGTCTTATTCTTAAGTATCATACCCCAAAGAAGCTTTCTCTTGTATGTGTCACAGTGCACACAAGAATCTAGGCAATGTTTGGAGTAGAGCTGTTGAAAAACACCTGCAGGTCAAGCTAAAACAAGATTTACCTTGGTCTCTGGATCACAGAAGGCTCCCTACCATAACTAAGTAAACGCCTTGATAGGTTTGTACTTCTTTGTAGTAGTAACTAGTGGATGTTCAATAGATGGTCCAGGGGTGATTAGCACACGAGATTGGGCACAATCAAATCCTCATAATTGGGTAAGGGAACTTACATGGTGGATTAAGCCCAGAAGCCTTTTAATTTGCTGCTCTACTTCTAATAATGACCTCAGAGAATTGTGTGGAAGTCTCCAGAGTGGGCAGAATATCTGCTTAGTATTAGCCTACATTCAAACAACTACAGGCAGATCTAACGTTGGAGTCTACAAGGCAGTTGGGCATAGTGAATTAGGAGCTGAGTTGTCCCAGGATATGGGCCCTGCAGAATGATTCCCATTGAACCATTTTAAGCTGTGAAAGAGGGTAGGAGGAGGAACTCATCCTATATCTTGCATTTAAAATTTTTTCTCTGCCTTTTCAGGGCCAGGAGAGCACAAGATGAAACATATATAAACCACACCAATTTTAGTTTTTTATCTCTAAAGCCCAGTTTGTGAGGATTTATGAAACAGAAATCTGACCTTTTCAACCCATCCTGTGACAGAATTAAAACAAAGCTTTTCAGAGTGACTGTCAAAACCAGAAGAGACTGATTAACTGACAGAAAAGTAGTAGAAATTCGTAACAAACCAAACCATGCAACAGAATTATGCTGTGATGTAAACTGATGTTTTAATATAATGGTTGATCTTCTTTGTAACACTGATTCATTATCTGTTGTTCCATGTATTTAGAAGCTTGCAAATCCTCCATGCTCATGTAATCAATAGAGCATGTCAATATGTTTTTTTCTTGATCAAGGAAATGTTCAATTTCCATGTCTAGGCCTGGAAGCAATGCTTTGGTATAGTTGCCAAACCTAAATCCAGAAGAATAAATAAAGCCCCCAAGGGGTAAGGGGTTCATCTGTCAGTGCTGGTGCAGAAAGGCTGACAGTGACAATTGTTTTGCTGCTTTATTTTACCTATGAAAAAATGGGAGCTACCAAAGCTCATCTAACCCTCAGCATAATACAGTGGTTACGCAGGTTAATATTAATTATATATTCAAGGGACACAAAGTATGTAAAGCTCAGGTCTGGAAGCTTCTGGGAACAGTGTTTGTCTTTCTGTTGTGTGGCAGTACAACACACAGCAGCAGAACTCCTGGAACAAGGTTGTGTTGCTAGGCACTGTGTCCATATAAATATTAAGTCCTGATGATATACCAGCAACATATGTCTGTGCATGTTTAGAATGCATTTGCTTTAACATGAGCTTAAGTGCTTTGCTGAACTGAAGCCGTAAGTGCTAAATGGCTGATCTGAATGGGAAAATGCCACAGGAGAATGGTCTTCAAAGAATAAAATCAAATTGTTCCTGGGAATGATAAACAAGCATATATGAAATGAGCCACAAAAACAGTTGTTATAATGCTGTGAGAGGAGTGCAGACAAAGGATAGGAAGTTATAAGCACTAATGCAGCTCTGCTAAATTCAGTGGATATGAATTTATTGTCAGAGAGGATTTGCTGTGATCTAGGCCTCCCATCCCACTGGTAAGGATGATTCAAGACTCACAGGGCATCAGATAGCACAGTGCTGAGTGCAAAAGCAGAAATCCATCCCTTTATAAGCCAAGTACGGTATGCAGAGCTGTTATGATGGGAATCCAAGAGTTTAACCCAGATGGTCAAGTATATTTGAGAGGAAGTCCAGGGAGGTGAGCCTGGCTCCAGGTCTCATGGATAAGTAAATATTGTAGAGAAGGTAAATCCCATTATCACTTTTATTTGCATTAAATGTTTCTCTGCCAAGGTGTGGGGATAGAATAGGGGATGCAGAGCTACTTCTAGGACACAAAAAAGAGGGAAGTAAAGGGCTACCCCCAATGAAATGGACAAGCAGCAGTAAAATCCTGACTCTGACATCATAGGCAAAGAGCTGTAAGAGGTTTCCTACACCAAATCACTCTTCCAAATTTGTGAGCAGAAAGACTAAGTAATATTAAATTATAGATAGTACTTAATTCATAGTATGAATTTTAAGCCAACTCCCCTTTCAATCTTTTTGTCCCTCCCATCTTTTTTTTTTCTCCTTTTCATGAGCACTAGAAACTCAAAGCGGTGTTGCTACTTCTAAAAATGAATCAGAATACAAAGGAGATAAGATAGAAATAAAAAAGTCTGTTAAGCTTTACCACTCCTATCCAGTCCTAAGTTAATTTATTGTTCCAGCTGGAAAATTAGTTGCAAAATTTAAATGAAGCAAAATAAAAAAAAGATTATAAAGATGACTGAAGTCTCTTCAGGAACTAAAAAAGTTAATCCCTAGACAGTGAGGTTTTGACAGTGGTTGAATCTGCAAGAAATAAAAAAAAAGACTCATAGGAAGTTATTAACTACATCTTAATTACAGTATAAATGTCCATCACAAACTTACTAGGAGGCTGGGGGAAAAAATGCTTATCCTTTTTGATTAAATACATAGAAAATTAACAAACATCTAATGTTTGTGCTTCTCTTGGACCAGCACAGGGATGTGTAGTGAGAGCAATGAATACCTAAGCAGGTTGCAAATAATCGCCAAGGACAGTGCAGTAACTACCTTCAGTAGATTATTATCCTTGCCCTACAGCATGACCTGAAGTCTTTATGCACTGCATGCTGTAGAATACCTTGTATGAAACTTTTCCCTCTCTAAGTGGGCAAGCAAAAGGCAAGGAAGGAAACATTTGATAATTGTAAAAGGTCACAAAAGGTGGAAAGAATGTGGCCAGAATTCCAAGACCTACACCTTTAGACCTCTTTCCCCACCATCCTGCTTGCGAGTGGTTGGAAAACAGATATCAGGCATATTTTTCTTGGATCTCATGCCCTTACGGGTATGAAATAGCCCGAGTAGATGACGCAAACTTTTGGAATTGCACTGCAAAATCACATGTCAGGAAGGAATGGAAATCCAGAGAGATTACAGAACTTGCTCCCATGCTCTGAGTAACAATCACATTCTAAAACCCGAAAATATTAGGTACAGAAAATAATTAAAAGAATTTAAAGAATTTTGAGAGTTATCTAAAATTAACTGATGATAATTTTACTTCCTAGATAGCAGTTCAATAGAACTTACTTTAACAGGGGCATTAGCTTTCTACAAATCATGGACTGGTCTACTCTTTCTAGTACTTCTGCAGAATGTGTGCTTTCCCCCGGGATTAGCAACAGTAAACAGTGTATAGAAAATATGTGATTTTTTTCTAAGATAGTTAGCAGAATCTGCTCTTAGATCCACCATCTTATGAACTGTCCAACAGTCACACCACTAAGATATATTCATAGTTTTGTATTTTCATGTATTTTACACTTTGACACTACACAGAAGAAAGTCTCAGTTGGAGGTACTTGATGGGGAGGAGTTCATTCTTTGTCCTGCACTGGGAGGCATGGGCAGTACATTGGTAGTGCATGATCTTCTCTCTCAAATTCCACCTTACATACATGCTCAATTCAGCCTATCCGCTTTTTACAATTTAGATGGCTTTCCGCATACTTTGTTAATATTTCTATTTCTATGGAAACAGTCTTCCTTCAGTCTTTCTTACTTATTTCATGGCTTATTTCAAGTTGAATTTTCACATATTTTTCCTTTCTTTCCTCCTCTCTCTGTAATTTTAGGTTCCTTTTCCTTTATCTCTTCTCTCTGCTCCTTCTGCACTTGCCTACCTTCTTTCCCCCTCAAATTTATATGCCTTTATATTCTCTACTCTTTGTGGCCTTTGAATAATCTGCGCTGTAATTTTTCCTTCCACCCCTTTTTCCTTTCAGTTTCCTTCTATTTCATTTTGTCTTCACCCTTTCTATTAGTCTGTTGTACCCTCCTGTCTCTCAAATGCTTCACCTTTTTCTCCCCTCATCATTCGTTTGAGAATTTTTACTTTAAATTGTCCCTTTCCCAACATGTGCACGTGTCTCTTCCTTTATTTCTTTTTCCATGTTTCTGTGAAGTCCAAGACATTCATTTCCCTCAGCCTCATTGTCAGTTTTTAGAGAGGGGAAGACCTTCATAAATTCAGTTGTGAATTAAAATGCAGAGCATGAAGCTGATTATCAGTGGAAGAATGTCTCACAAAGATTAGTGAGCACTATTCATGAAGAGGTAGAGGTGCTCTGGGCTTCTGTGGGATATCTGCGATCCCATAGTTAGTCTAGCAGGGAGAGCTGATACTCAGTGCTGCAGACTGAAATTTCACATGAACAGAACTCTCAGATCGTGTGTGTCATAGTGTCATCCTTTCCATTTTGTCAACAGCAATGAGTTACTGCAAGTGCCTTGAGGCATGAGGATATTATATAACTTGATATTTTATTTGAACTTAGAACATTTTATCCCTATCTGCTTCTTCACCTATTCTTATAGTGGACTTATTTATAGTAAGGCACTTCCAGAGCACTCCTGTGGTGGTTATGGAACCCTCCTGTGAATGACAGTCAGTATCATTAATGAATAATCAAAACCTAAATACTCTTGTTGCAATTTCATCCTACATCCCAGGCCATTACAGGCTATTTTATGAATGATCATAGTATCATTAAGGCTGGAAAAAAACCTTTAAGATTATTGAGTCCAAAGATTAACCCAACACTACCAAATCTACCGTTTAATCATATCTGGAAGTACCTCATCTACACATCTTTTGCACCCTTCCAGGGATGGTGATTTCAGCACCTCACTGGGCAGCCTGCTTCTATTCTTGATCACCTTTTCAGTGAAGAAATTTTTCCTAATATGTAATCTAGTCATATTGCATTGTGTTTTAGAACATTGCTTGACCATACCTACATTATAGGAAAAATGAGACATTATTATATGCTTAACTTTCTTTCTAAACTATACAGTATTTTGGACAGTTCTGTCCTATCTGTGATAGTACTGACTGGGATAGAGTTAATTTTGTTTGCAGTAGCTGGTATAAGGCTCTATTTTAGATTTGTGCTGGAAACAGAATTGGTAGGTCAGGTATGTTTTAGTTACTGCTGAGCAGTGCTTACACAGAGTTAAGGGCTTTCCTGCCTCACACCCCACCTCACCAGTGAGAAAACTGTTGGTGCACAAGAAGTTGGGAGGGAAAAGAGCTGGGACAGCTGATCCCCACTGACCCAAGGGACTTTTGATACCATATGGCATCATGCTCAGCATATAAAGCTGAGGGAAGAAGAAGGAAAGGGAAACACTGGGAGTGATGGTGTTTGTCTTCCCAAGTAACTATTATACATGCTGGAGCCCTGCTTTCCTGGGGCCAGCTGGACACCTGCCTGCCCATGGGAAGTGATTAATGAATTCCTTGTTTTGCTTTTTCACGTGTGCATGCACACCTTTTACTTTATCTGTTAAACTGTTTTCATCTTGACCCACAAGTGTTCTCCCTTTTACTCTGCTGATTCTCACCCCCAGCCCACTGAGGAGGAGTGAGCAAGTGGCTGCCTGTGACATAGTTGCCAGCTGGAGTTAAACCATGACATTACCACACCTCACTTTTCTCCTAACCAAAGTAATGAACCTAGTTATTTTCTGTTTTGTCCATATTGGAAATATTCTCCTGTGATTCTAATAAGTTTCACTTGGCTTTCTCAAAATCTCTTTCAATTTTTCTCATGGCCTCTTAGAGGTGAAGTGACCGAAAGTAAATGTAATATTCAAAGTAAGGACTTGCTGTAGAGCAGGTTGTATACAATGGCATTTTGTATAATTTTGTCTTTGCTATTCACCATGTCCTCTTCCATGCAGACAAACATCTTATTTGCTACTTCTTCATGCAGAGCAGATGTCCTCATTGAATGTTCCATAATGATACTTAGAAGTGTTTTCTGAAGAAATAACAGACAATTCTGAATCTATCAGTATATATCAGTATCTTAAATTGTTCCTTCCAGAGTTGTTTACCTTGTACTTGTCTAAAATAAATCTAATCTGGCTTTGTGTTACAAATTTCTCTAGTTTGGTAAGTCTTCTCAGAATTTCTCTCCTCATTTCCAGTGAAAGGTTTTATTCTTCTAGACAATACTGCAGCTTGCTTTGGTCATCCTCTCTTCCTATTATTTAATATTAACACAGTGGTATTGATTCAACACCTGATACAAAGGCCTTGGAGATGGTGTGAGGAGTAAACCTCTCTTTTCTGCCACCCTAGAGAGTGAAGGAATGTCTGTAGCCATGCAAAGAGAGTGCAGATGCCTCAGGAAGTGTAATTACAGGGCAATTCCCTAATTAATTTCTTCTCTTAATTGAGCTGCTCCTACATTATCTTCATGAAATCCAGAGCAGCACTGCCTTGGAGCAGCTCTGCTCACCAGGACCAGACGTTCCTTTGGGCTCTGAGTGTGAGGGACCATGCTGCAGTAATCACAGTCCTGGTCTCTGTATTTTGCCCTTGCCTGATAGTATTGGAAATCCATGGTTTCTGGTTTTGTCCTGCAATATTTGATCCCCAGCAGGACTTTGTCCAACAGAAATTATCATTTCATTTCCTCAAATGAAGATCAAAACAGGCCAATGAACCCTTGCAGAGTCTAATCCCCAAGATATTAATTATTCCATTTTCTTACATGAGCATTAATAACAGGACAAGAACATACAGAGGTGGATTGAAACCATGAGAACATGAGAATGGCGTAGTCATAAGGCAGGTCCTGGCATCCCACAGCCACAGCCCCAGCCCCAGGGACCAGGGATGGGCCTCAGTCAAGGGCGGGCACTCAAATGGGATACAAAGCTGTGGCTGGGGGTAGATTTTGGTAGTTATGCCTATAAGCACTTGAAGAGTACCCACACAGGCAATAGGGCTGTACATTTTTAAATTATGGAAAATAATAATGAAAAAATTGCATTATTTTATATCAGAGAAAGTTTCTGACACTGGGATTGCTTACACAGAAGTTATGGCAGAGGAGAAGTCTTGATGTCCTATTACTTGGGACATTCAAAATGAAGCTGATAACCTCAGCACATGCACTGTAAGAAACACTCCAAGGATAAAGAGGTAATGCAGTAGATATCAGGGACCTTCAGTCTCATATTACTATGAAATTATAGCTTGCATTGCCCAGCAAGAAAATGTGGCACAGATGCCTTACATGCAATTTAAATCTTTCAGTTTTGTCACACACTGGAGGAACAAACTAAATCCCAACAGGATATCACCATACTGTGCCCATGCCATACAGCTAAGGCTGTATGAACAGCATGCAGAGTCATGTTCATAATGAGTAAGAAATGGAACAAGAGCCTGTCACTTTTGCTACACTGGCTTTATTGCCATCCAGAGTGACATATTCCACTATTACATTAGACATTTTTACCAGTCTATCCACAAGAAAGATTAAAAAAAAAAGTACTTTTGATGAACTACTAATTACAAATGGTCTTAAAATACTCATTATCACTGGAAATATAGGGCAAAACCTTGCCCTGAGACATCCAGACAAAAGTCCTGTTGTCTTCAGAATGACTTGCAAGCACATATCCAAGGGCAATGATTAGACTATTATTATTTGCTCAAAGAAATAAGCCAGGTAATAATGAAGAAGGACATTCTTAGTGTTTCATCCACAACACTGCAGCCTCGAGCCATGTATATTTTCAGATTTAACCTGAAATCTTTTACAGCATGCAATTAGCCTGACAAAATACTGTTTCAAGTCTCATTCATTAAGAGATTCCTCAGGGTCATGGTATTTTGCTTTTTAAAAAAACAAATTATCAGTATTTCTGAGAATCCAGAGCAATTTTTCAGCTGAAAGTAGATCCTGAAAAGTTGCAGGCAAGGGAAGGCAAGGCAAGGCAAGGCAAGGCAAGGCAAGGGAAGACAAGGCAAGGGAAGGCAAGGCAAGGGAAGGCAAGGCAAGGGAAGGCAAGGGAAGGCAAGGCAAGGCAAGGGAAGGCAAGGCAAGGCAAAGGCAAGGCAAGGCAAGGCAAGGGAAGGCAAGGGAAGGCAAGGCAAGGCAAGGCAAGGCAAGGCAAGGCAAGGCAAGGCAAGGCAAGGCAAGGCAAGGGAGACAAAACAAATCTATGCATTAAGGTTTGTAAAATTAAAAAAAGGAAATCCTTGTTTTCATTTGCATCCATGAAATGCACTGTTGAAGTCAAATGTGAATTAAACAGGGAAATTGGAAGGTTCTTATTTCTAGGATGATCTCTTGGGTTCATTTTGGGGAAAAAACATCCCAAATCTACTTGAAGACTGTGAACTGGGCAATTTGTGGACTAGGCAACTTACTAAGATGTTGAAATATTAATGTAAAAAAGGCCTTTAACTTTAGGTATTGAGACTTGGGAAATGCAAATGCTTTTAAAATAGTTTCTAATCCCTGATTAACAAGCCTAACTCTTGGAATCTGGGATTGTATTTTCAGGAGAAAGACCTCCTATATAAATTTCTGAAGAGCTGAGCACTGATTATCTGCAAAATTGGGCCCTTTGAAACATCTTAAATTGGACATACAATGTGATTCTGCATATTGAAAATTCCTGCCACAGGCATGCTTGAAATTTACACTGCTAAGAATACTAAAGACACTGCAAATATGTTAATTTTCAGCAACATTTCTTCTAGTACATGTGTTTAAAGGGTATTTGCAGGAAGTTTCATTGGATATTCATAGTATCATAGATGATGATGACAATAATAATAGTAATAATAATAATAATGTTTCCATTTATTTGTTTGAAAGTACTTTTTTTTGTGTGTTCTGCCCATATCTGCTGAACAAGAATGCAAGCAGGCTCTGTCATGCTTTAACATCAGGCCTGGAGTCTGTTATGAAGGTAGTATAAAACTCCTCTTGACTTGAAAAGGTGAGAAGACCTTTTCCACAGTACACAAAAATATATTTGACAACAACAGTAGCAGTCATTCCTTTTATCATCTGCAACATAAAATATTTTTCTGTGAAATACTGAGTAATGGTAATGCAGCTTTAGGCCTTAATTTGGGAAGTTCTCATTGCTGTGTCTTGATCTTAGGTCTACATTCTCTATTTCCTTTGAGTATGCCTAGGTAGTCACTGGAAGCTATCACTCCAATGACTGCTTTGAACATGAGACAGTTACACTTCTGCTAATAGTTCTGCCCTCTGTTGCATCTCCTTCACATATGGGTTTTCCTGTGTGGAATTATTATCAGCATGAAATCTGGCCTTGTTCTCTTGGGTGGATTGCATTTACCTGCTCGGTTTTCATTGCCATCTTGCAGTCTGAATTATTTTTCTGCCTGTTATCTCATGTTCTGTTTTCTTCAAAAGATTCTAATAGCAGTTGCAGGAAAACCACACTGGAATATTAGATAATCACTAATTACTTTTTATGAAGCTTGTCTAAATTGCTACAAAATATTTCTCCACAGTGCAACCTACTTATATTCCAGTTCTACAAGGATTTACTTATGTGCTAATTTATGCCTGGTAGTTTGAAGCTTCTCAGTAGAAAAAAAGAAATCAAACCTATATTAAGTATTTCCAGACAGGTACTGAGAATCAGAGGAACTTCACATCATTATTATTCATCATTTTTCTTCTTTAACATTAAAAGAACTGATTCCTGAGGGACCAGTTAAGTATTTGCTTAACTCCGTTTAAGTTGCTGTCAGAGCTGGCCTTGGCATGTAAAGAAGACAGAGACAGATGTGGTGTCACTATCAAGTGATGATACAGAGTAGCACAATAAAAATAAAAATATAACCTATAGACAGGAAAGAAAAAAAAAAAAAGGCAGTGTTTTCCTAATTACCTCTGGAACTCTGAGCCTGACAAGAAAATATATCACATAGGTTTTTGTTGAATGTGAAAAAGAGAGAGCACTCACATGAAAAGAGCAGGGAAAACCTCCTGCAGCATCTTCTCTTCTTTCTGTCCTCAGATATCAGAATGTTATCTTGTTATAGATCACCAGGTCGTACTTCATTTGTTAAAAACCTGATGCCAGGCATAGTAGGAGCCCTGAGATTAGCTCAGTTGTTTGAAGCATGGCACCAATAATGCTAAAGTTGTGGGATTGATCCTCTTATAGGCCATTCACTTAAGAGTTGGATTCGGTGATCATTGTGGGTCCCTTCCAATTCAGAATACTCTGTGAAGCCATTTGTAGTGTAAGTCTTAATGGACCTGTAAACCCTAGGGAAGTTGCTGACTTTTCACTATACTTGACTTTTCATGTTTGAAAAGCCTCAACCTGAGCTTTACCATATCTGGGTTTTAGCTGTGAAACCCCATGGCTTAGCCTGAGACATATTCACAGAACAGGAAAATCAAAGGGTAACATGCCCATTATAAGCTTTTCAGCAAAATTATTCGTTTTAATTTTCTTTTATTTTTTCTGTAATACTTTGGAAAAGTCATCAACTCTTGTTCTTTCAGATTTCTGATGTTCTTTTTTGGTCAACAGGTCTGTGCCTATAAACAAGAGAAGCTCAGCTGTTGCCTGTGTCAGTCCAGAGCAGAAACCTTGGCAGCACCTCCAGTGTTACTGGCAAGCACACAGTTTCTCATAGTTTTGTTTTATGGAGAAAAGCCGGGAAAGACAATGTCAGTGTACCCCAAACACTCCAAGAACCTAAATCAACTCAAAAGGTATGCAAGGCAAATCAGGAGTTATAAGGTAACCATGTCATCTTAGTGTGTCTTTTTTTGTTCTGCAGGACTGGCAGCTGGAGTCAGACACAGTTTGCATGTAAGACTCAGATTGACTGATTTCACAGACATGGGAGAATCTGCTCTCTCTGGTTGTTGGCAGAACTCAGCACAGACACAGTCACTGTTTCCTTTGAGCAGGTGAGGAGCCCTAAGTAAGACTTTCTGTTTTCCTGGGGCTGATCTCACACAGCTGCAAGCTGGTTTGCAGTGCTGGCAGTTGTGAAGGCAGCATTAAGGGATATTTTTGTTCCAGTGGTAGCAAAGTGCTTTGGCTCACATTCCTGCCGTCCCAGGGAGATGGTTTTAAAGAACTTGCAAGATTTGTTTCTGGTTCGGATAGCCACTGGCATCGATGTGAACACCCTCCAGGGCAGGATGAGCTGCTGTGCCCCCCACTTCTCACATGCACATCAGAGAGTGAGAGGCAGTGAGGGTAATGAGTAGTATGGCACTAACTGTATCTGTGGGAAAAGTCAGCTGTCTTTCCAGGGGGAGTTTCCCAGGGATTTCTTCATTTCAAATGAAAGCATTAATGCATAAATGGAAGTGGCAGGGGGAAAGCAAAACTAAATATCAACACACACTGCTGAATATGAGAGAGGGAGCCATGGAGAAGATCTTTAAACCTGGAAGATTAAAACCCTTAGAATAAAGGTAATTTCATGGTGGAAAATCTATTTTATTTTCCCTTCTGTTGTGAGGAGTAAAATTGCACTGCACAGTCTTCATTGCACAGCTAGGGACTAGTAGCCTTTTCACACTGTACAGCTTATGGGATTGGAGAGGATGAGGCGTTTTCTTTTTCCTGAGGTTTTGGAAACAATTTTGAAACAAATTAACAGGAATGGGACTTTCTGACATTAATCACATCTCTCCAAAAACGATGTGTGCCAGCAGAAAGCTAGCTATCTCAAAGGCTAGAAGAGGTCACAAAGACATGTAGCTTACATAGATTTGCAGATGAAATATGTAATGAATCTTGTCCACAGAATCATTAGATATTATGAAACAGGTTTGAGATGCCTTTTTAGGCAACTTAATTTTAAAGTTTTAGAGATCATGTGATCATTCTTTGATGACCATAACAACTCATTAGAGGGTTGGGTTTTAAGGAAATTTGACTGAAATCTGAGGCATCAGTCTCTTTGCTTGCCTCACCACGTTGAACAAACTGGCTGATCCTACCAGAGTCAGCAAAAGAGCAAAGTATCTTGAAGATAAATGGTCTGACAAGTTTCACAAAATTTGGCAGCTGTGTGAAAAAAGAAGCCTTGTAGTAATACTGTTACTGAGACAAAAGCTTCAGCACAAGCATGAGAGCCTTCAGCATGGGCTGAACTAACCACTGTAGTTGAAGAATATACAGAAGTTAGGTCACGTGGGAGAGAATTAAGGGTGAGCAGAAATGTGGCTGAGATAATTGAGGTAGGGGCAGGCAGAAAGACAAACAGATGCAGGATGTAAGTGAGTAGAAAACTAGTGATTATTAGTTCTGCTGTTACCATAACTGCTTTCTTTTTAATGCAAATTAGAATTCCAAATAGCCACAAGCCTCTGAGAGCTGTAGAATAAAGTAAGACACAAGCTTTCATAACACCTCTGGTAAGTATCAAGAGATCTGCTAATATTGCAACACTAGAGCTTACCTTCCCACACGGTCAACCCAATGCTGAATGATAATACTGACCTCATTAAAAGCACTTTTCATAAGCAGTCCCTATGCATATACAAGGATCTCATTAAAGAGAACACAGCTTACTAGTATGAGGGTTCATTGGAAATCAGATTTACCAGCAGGAACAGGCCATTTACTCGTAATCTGTGACCCAAACACACCTTATCTTTTGGAGACGAGGGAAAGGACAAACTAAAATGCCACTGATGTGTAAGAAGCATTTCAGATACACCAAAATTAAGTTCCTGACATCTAAAATATTTAAGGCAGACACTGTTAGAGTAAGAAGTAGCTATTGTTTTCTTTGCTAACATGAATCCCACTTCTGGAGGACTTGTTGTAGCTTTGATTAAAAATTAATATGCTGATAAAAAATCCCACAAAGGATGTCTTTTTATTCTATAGCAGATATATTGTTGAATATATCTACCAAATATTTCTGAGGAGGCTGGGAAGAGAGTCAGCTGCTTCTAATGCTAGGAGGATCTCTCAGATAGAATCCTTGCTTTTCAGAGTCTCAGTAGAAGTGATTTTTTTTCTCCAGTGATTTGTTTCATTCTTGTGAAAGGAACTGCTCTTCAAGCATGATGTTTATGTAGGCTTGATTGCTGTAGAGCTGAGCTGCCCTTCTGCAGGACCCTGCAGAAGCAATTAAGTTGGGCAGAAAGTGCCTGGTGGTAACTGTGCTACCAGGGGACTAAAACCTCACCAAAGGTAAAGTCTGACCTGTTGGATGACCCCATTTAACCAACACTTGTTTGCCCATCCTGTACTGTTAGTTTTTTGTCCTTGTGGTGTCCTCTAATCATTTCAAATGCTTGTTCTTCATCTTTGTCCAGCTTTTGACTATCTTCTTGCTATGCTCTTCAGCTTGGTTTGTCCCCCATATTCTTCCATGCCTCTCCCTGACACACACATGAACTCCTGGCTGTGTCCCTTTCTGCTACTGCTGTCTAAGAGCTTCTTTGTCTTCTCCAGGCCAGACATCAACTCGCTTGTACTTTGTTCTGGTGTACCATAATCCTGACCTGTCTACCCTCACCTGCTTATGCCTTCCCAGTACTGAGCATCATGACTATGTCTAGAGGCAGGGGTGCCCTCTGTATGTAAGTGGATGTATAACTGATTGAACTGCCCCATCCTTTTTCTTATTGTTTGTTATCGAATTGATTATTTTCCAGGCCTTATTCCTCCCTCAGCTCTCTGAGCTGTGCCAATAGCCCAGACTACCTTCAGTAACAATTCAGTCTGAACTAGCTGGTTTTGTACTGAAGCAGACTATGAATGCTCATACAACCTCATAATGCAGGTTGGCTACAAAAAAAGGAGAAGGCCCATAATGAATAGCTAGTAGGCAGAAAAACCTTAATTCCCTACAAACTACATCCAAGGGATTGTATGTGTATATGACTGCATATATAGTATAGTCATAGAGACTAAGGCCAGAGCTACAAAGTATTTTAAAGAGAAACAAAGCTCCAACCTCTCTCTTAAAGCCCAGCCTGTTTGGCTGCCTTAAAGACACACAGGGAATCTGTGATGGAGCAGGAAATTAAATTAAGCTTCCCAGGTAGCAAGTCTAAATTGT